>NESQ01000216.1:0-158072 GCA_003070745.1 Tuber borchii | reverse complement strand
TTTTCTCTTTTTTTTTTTATATCATGTGTTCATTGTTTTAAGGTACAAAAAGCTTCATGTAGTGGTAGCTATGGAAAAACAAAACCTATAAAGCAAAGCAAACAACAAAAGAAACCATTTCCTACGCTCTGCTAGGACTAAGTAATGAAGCCAAAAAACCATTGGCCTCATCTGTCAAAAACATAACTAATATAGGGAAAATCCAACACGCTTCGCAAGTTATAAATTCCACAAAGAAGAACATAAATTCCACAAAGGAGAACATATCCTGCCAACCTGTAGGTCGTAGGTTGAGGGTGCCAGGGGGTGTCTGTAGGATGGGGTTCGGGGGTAGGGTGGGCATTAAGGGGGGGGCAGGGTGTCGCTAGGCGGGAACCCAGTTTAAGTGTCTAGTATTAAGCGGCGAAGGCCAGAAAGGGAGGGGGGAAGGTTCCAGATTGGGCTCTCGGGCGAGAGGCTATCGACCGTACTTAGATGGCGGTGTCTGGCGTCAGGTCTGGCCGGGCAGTGTAGGATGGCGTGTTCGATGGTTTCTGGGGCTACTTGAAACTGTGGGCAGGTGGATGGGTGGGCAGGGTCGTCGCGCCAGGTGGGGTGGGCCAGGAGGTAGCTCTTGCCCGAACGCATTTGGTATATACGGCTCGCGGCAAACTTGTCGAGTCCCATGAATAGGTGGGGGGCCAAGGAGGCAGGATATGTATAGTAGGGTGGGGCCGGAAGGGACTCTTCCCAGTCCTGTAGGAGTAGGACGCAGGACCTTTCTTTGAGGGTGCAGTAGGTTCGGGCTATGAGGGTCGGGGGAGGGATGTTTTCCGTTGCGGGGAGGGAGGTTTTCGGAATTTGAGGGAAGAGTGAGAATCCATATGCCAGGGGGAAGGCGATGTGAGCGAGTTCGTTGATCAGGAGGTGTCTCCTCGTGGGGGGGGAGGGTACTGGGGTTTTCCAGTTGAGGGGACGATACATCGGAGCAGCTCTGGCAGCCAAGGGTCGGCAGGTGTCGGTGGCTCTGAAGTTGGACAATGAGGGAAATGTGGGAGGAAGGCAGGCAGTAGTGGGATTTAAGGAGGGGGGCGAGCAGCAGATCCTGAGGGCTGCGGTGCGTCTTATGTGCCTGCAGTACGGGCCGAGTGGGGGGAGGCAGGCCTTCCTGGCTAAGATGGGGGTGGGCGTGGCGAAGAAGCAGTTGGTGGTCCATCTCTGGACACGGTGCCAAAACGTGCTCATACGGCTGGTTGAGCGAGTGTTCAGGACAAAAAGGTCCGTCCCGTAGGTGATGATTGTGAGGATGAGCCCCATAGCGAGGCGATGTGTAAGAAATGGGCGGACTCCTGCCCCGGGCAAGGCGACCCTTTTTAAAAAGGCGAAGGCAGTGCTGGCTAGGGCCAGGTGTCTCTCAAAGTGATGGATGGAGTTTAGAGGAGGGGAAAACCACTAGGCGAGCCACCTCACTACTTCGGAGGGGCGGAAGATCTGGTCGTTGAGGGTGACAGGATGGTTGGATCTGGTGGTGCCCCTCTGGCTTGGGGTGCGCCAATGGATGAGTTCGGTTTGTGGAATGGAAAAAGAGACTCCTAAAGCAGCGGCCCACTAGGAGAGGGATATGAATAAGTCTTGAAGGCGGCGCACATTGGACCGGTAGGAGGGGGAGGACACTGTGAGGGCGAAGTCGTCAACGTATGAGAGCATAAGGCCTCCTTTTATGTTGGTATGGAGGGGCGCTACGTATATAAGGAAGAGTAGGGGGGAGATTGGGGACCCATATAGGGTCCCCACCATGACAGGCGCTGGGGTCCAGGGGGAGCCCTGGTAGATTAGCGTACACTTGTGTTCTGCAAGGAAGGAGGAGACCCAGTCGACCATGTATCTGGGGGTGTTCTTGTCTAGGAGGCGTTTGCGGAGGATAAGCGCCTTGATATTGTCGAAGCCGGCCTTGATGTTGAGGAAGAGGGAGGACACCTTGCAGTGGGTGCGTTGGAGGGTCTTGACTTCTTGTACCAGGGTGGCACAGGCGTCGAAAGTGCATAGGCCAGGGACCGATCCACACTGTTTAGGGTGAAGTAGGCCAGATGATCTGGCTAGAGAGAGGAGGCGGACCGCCATGATTCTTTCCAGGATCTTGGAGACGGTTTTTAGTAATACTATGATGCAGAAGGAGGCCGGGGAGTCGTAGGAGGCCTTTCCAAGTTTGTCCAGTACGACTCTGTTGGCCACTTTAAGTGAAGGGGGATGGTAGCCGTATGTTAAGAGGGAGTTTAGGAGATCTAGGAGGATGTCGGGGCAACTTTTGTGGACGTTCTTCCAGACTGAGTAGGGGATTTCGTCCGGGCCGGGGCCAAGGAGGGGCGGATTTGGCCAAGGCCAGGGAGATTTCTTCCCGGGTGAGGTGGGGTGAGCCGGGTATAGGGGAGAGCCTTCCTCTGGGGGGGGTTCTGCTCTTGGCGGGAAGAAGTGGGCGAGGAGGGCATCATTGATCGCGGTGGGGTCATGTGCGTTTGGGAGAGTGGGGAAGCAGTTTGCCTGCCGGGGGCGACCAGTTTCTTGGCTGTCCATATGTTGTTAGGGGTGGTTTTGGCGAGAAAATCGACCCAGTAGGTTGACTTGGCCCGTTTGATGGCCTTGAAGTCCCATTCCTAGACAGCTTGGCAGTGTCCCTTGCTTGGGTTGTCCGGAGGCGCTTGGCCTTTCTCGTGGCTTTGTTGTATTCTTTGCGGAGAGCGGTTAGTAGGGGGTCCACCATGGCTTAGACCTGATAGAGGGACGAGATGTGGGGGCCGCCATTCTGAGGGCGGAGGTGAGGCAAGAGAGGGATAATGCGAACCAAGAATCAAATTGATGGGGGAAGGGCGGGGAGGAGGTGGCGGGACGTGGAATGATTTAAGGGGGCCTTCTAAGGCCGTCCAATCCAACTCGTCCCACCTGGGCTGGGGGGCTGCGGCATGCAGGAGGGGGGGTGACAGGGAAATGGAGATGGGGACGTGGTCCGAGCCGGTGGAGGGGAGAGAGGAGGTGTTCCATGATAAGCGAAGGGGTCATGAGGGGGTTGGCGAAGGCTAGGTCGATGACACTGGGCCTGTGGGGGCCGGAGAGGGGGAAGTGGGTGTATATTTCGGGTATATTGATGCAGGCAAAGCCGAGATCGTCGGCTCTGTCGAAGTACGGGTCGGCAATGGAGGCTTCCTGAGAAGAGGGGAGGTGAAGGGGATCCGTACGGGGGCTGTGGATGTTGAAGTCTCCCACCACCAGGTAGAGGATGTCGAGGGGAATAAAAATTTGATTTGGGCTGACTGTGTGGGGTTGTGGGTTCCTGGAACGAGAGTAAATATTTGCCAAGCGAAAGTAGGGGAGTTTGGTGCTAAAGCAGCCTGATGGGGTGTATATATCAATGTGCATGCAGTTGTTCGCGCCCAGCGTGAACCCTGGAAGGATGGTGTTGAACTTTAAAAATTCAGTGGAAATATAACAGGCCACCTTGGGGAGGGGCGAGGGGAGGGCGAAGGACTTATACCCGTTGAAGGAGGGCAAGAATCCCTTGGAAGATGGGGGGTCTTGTAGGAAGACCAACTGCGGAGGATGGCGTGTTGAAAACGACAAAAACAGGGAAAGAAACACATCCCAGCTTCCTAGGCTGTTGTGTTGAATGAGTGTAATAGTGGGCACGGGGGCCAGCCCCTCAGTTGCATTGATGGGTTGTGTATTAATCATGGCAGGGACGACCCCGACGGTTAACTGGAGTAAAGGGGGCGC
Source organism: Tuber borchii (assembly GCA_003070745.1). Lineage (NCBI taxonomy): Eukaryota > Fungi > Ascomycota > Pezizomycetes > Pezizales > Tuberaceae > Tuber > Tuber borchii. The sequence continues at coordinate 154,328 of NESQ01000216.1, read as the reverse complement.
AGGGGGGCCTGAGGGAGTAGGGCCCGCCGTGCCTATTGGAGGCGCTGGAATGGCTGTTAGAGGGCGGGGGGTGGCAGGGTCGAGATTCGAGGCTGGGTGGGCCTGGAGAGTAATGGGTGCTGGCACGCTATCTTCTTCCACATCCATGGACTCTTGACTGTCCGAGGATGAGGAGGAGCCGACTGACTCCGGTGGGGGTACTGGCCGAGCGGGGGGGATAGGGTGGGCTTTGCAATCTTTAGAGTAGGCGGTGTGGTCATCCCCACAGTTTGCGCAGTGGGGGGGTGAGGTGGGGCAGCAGTTAGCCACGGGTTTGTCATTACCTCCTTTGGGGCAGGTGGGGTTTTGGCATCTGTGGGCAGCTTTGGTGTGATGAAGCGCACACAGGGGGCAGGATGGGTGAGACTGTTTGCACCGGGCGGCGGCGTGGCCGAAACGGCAGTAGTTGGTGCACTGCGTGTATCGGTTGGCGGAGATAGCCTTTTCCACCTTGCAGAGGTCGGAGTAGAGGAAGCTTGAGGGGGTGAGGGCTGGAACGTCACTGGGGTCAACGGTGACAACAACGGAAAGCGCTTCCTTGGCGGTTCGAGTAGCTCGGTCAGGGTTAAGGTACCTGGCCGACTTGATCTGGATCGCTTTCGCGAAACCAATAGATTTTTTGAGATTAGTCAAGAGTTGCTCGTCATCTTCAGGCATCTTATTGGTGGGGATGCTGTGTATGACCAGCTGTATAGCGGTTGGGGTAAGGCAGAATGGGAGCTAAGGGTTGTCCCCTGTGGGGAAGGCCTGGTTGAGGCGCCTTGTGAGGACTTCAAAGTAGGAGGCATAAGAAGAAGCGAGCGTGTCAGGGGTCGGTGCAGGTGAGTGAGACTGCGCCACGGTCGTTGACCTTGGCGAAGAAACCTTTGGGGAGGAGGCAGTTTGAGTCGGTAAGGGTGTCGGCGATAATGTCAGGAAGGGAGCGGACGATACATCTTGAGAGGGCATGGGGGGCAGGGGAAGAGCGAGGTGCATAGAACTCTCTTGAGGCGAAAAGAGAGGGGGGCGGGGGTCCTTAAGAACTTGTCCTCGGTGCAAACAAGAGGCTTTTTTTTCTCTTTTTGTTTTTTGTATCATGCGCTTTGATTTATCCACTACGGGGTACAAAGGCTACGTGCAGCGGTAAGCTATGGTAAGGAAAACCCCCCTGTGTAAAGAAATCCACCTCGGTCCACCGGAAAGAGCCATCATCCCAAGTCCCTCTGGGATGGGACCAACCGCACGATCCCGCCGCGAAGACAAAAAATCCCTATCGGCTAAGTAGACAACAGAAATAAATCACTGACATGACAAGCAGGAAATGACAGGAAAACCGGACCCGAAAACTCCTCCCCTTTAAAACAAAGTAACAAAAGAAACTCCGTTCATATCCCGAGTGCTCTCACAGAAACCCGATCGTGAAATTTTAGCCTAAGACTACAGAACACAGAACGGGGGTCAGAAAACGCTAAAACCAAGCAGATACATCACATTACTCTGTAGCCCAAGGTGTTGACATCGTCCAAGGAGGAAGTGCAATATCATGTCTAAGCGTAACCGAGGGGAGCGGCCGAGCCCGCCGCCAGGGATGGGTGGTACCGTAGACAGTACAAATGCCAGCTAAGGAGAGGATGTTTGGCTGTAACCGAGCCATGGGACGAAACCGAGCGGAGGAGAGGAGGGGTAGACCCAAGACAGTGACACGGGTGCCGAAGACCACCAAGGGGTCACGATTGTTCGCGATGCGACCGTACAGAATGAAGCGTTCAGGAGAGAGTGCAATACCAGAAAGCAAGGCCACCAGTGCCGCTACTTCACAGATCGCCTGAAGCTGACGACGACACACTGGTGTGACGAGGGCGTTGCCGACCATGCAAATGTTAAGCGAGAAAGCAAAACAAAAGCGAAGAGGGGGATGGGACAGGCCCTAGGAAACGGGTGCCCAAGTCCAAGTCCATCATAGGGGGGGGTGCAGCTCACTGAGAGTGCGGGAGGTGGAAGTTGACGATGATTTCTCGTGGTGTTGAGATTTCAATCGCCGGGTGTGTAGAGGAGATGGTTCGTGGTGCAACCAAGAGGCATTTTTTTTTTTTTTTTTTTTGTATCATGTGCTTTGATTTATCAACTACAGGGTACAAAGGCTACGTTCAGCGGTAAGCTATGGTAAGGAAAAACCCCCTGTGCAAAGAAATCCACCTCGGACCACCGGAAAAAGCCATCATCCCAAGTCCCTCTGGTATGGGACCAACCGCACGATCCTGCCGCGAAGACAAAAAACCCCTATCGGCTAAGTAGACAACAGAAATAAATCACCAATACGACAAGCAGGAGACAACAGGAAAACTGGACCCAAAAACTCCTCCCCTTTAAAACAAAGTAACAAAAGAAACTCCGTTTATATCCCGAGTACTCTAATAAAAACCCGACCGTGAAAATTCAGCCAAAAACTACAGAATACAGAACGGGGGGACAAAAAAGCTAAAACCAAGCAAATCCGTCACATTACTCCGTAACCCAAGGCGTTGACATCGTCCAAGGAGGCAGTGCAATACCATGACTGAGCGTAACTGAGGGGTGCAGCCGAGCCCGCCGCCGGGGATGGGTGGTACCGTTAGACAGTAAGCGTGCCAGCTGTGAGGGGTGCCTTGGCAAAAGAGTGAGCCGTTAGCGGGTGGAGGGTGTTGGCTGTAACCGAGCCATGGGACGAGACCGAGCAGAGGAGAGGAGGGGTAGACCCAAGAATCGTAGGAACTATCGGAGCCGTGTGCGTGTCTGACTAGGCAGCCTCGAGCGAAACGTAATCGAAGAGAACAGAGAAATCAACTGTAGCCTGGTGAAGATTTTCCCTTACAGCGAACCGTGATCCCAGCCGTCTGTAACATGGACGCAAGGGTGTTGCCGACTGTGCAAATGTTAATGGAAAACCACAAAACAAAAGCTAAGAGGAGGATGGGACAGGCCCTAGGAAACGGGTGCTCAAGTCCGAGTCTATCATAGGGAGTTGCAGCTCACTAAGACTGCGGGTGGTGGATGTTGACGATGATTTCTCGTGGTGTTGAGATTTCAATCGCCGGGTGTGTAGAGGAGATGGTTCGTAGTGCAATCAAGAGGCTTACTTTTTTTTTATATCATGTGCTTCGATTTCAACTATCTAGGGTACGAAGACTACGTGTAGCGCTAGCTATGGTAAAGAAAAACCCTCTGTGAAATGAAATCCTCCTCGGACCACCGGAAACAACCATCATCCCAAGTCCCTCTGGTGTGGAACCAACCGCACGATCCCGCTACGAAGACAAAAAACCCCTATCGGCTAAGCAGATAACAGAAATAAATCACCAACACGACAAGCAGGAAACAACAGGAAAACCGGACCCGAAAACTCTCCCTTGACATAATAACAAAAGAAACCACATTAATATCCCAGATTACTCTAACAGAAACCCGACCGTCAAAATTCAGCCAAAACTACAAAACACAGAACGGGGAGACAGGAAACACTAAAACCAAGCAAAACTATCACATCACTCCGTAACCCAAGGCTCTGACATTGTTCAAGGAGGCAGTGCAATACCATGACCGAGCGTAGCCGAGGGCTGTGGCCGAGCTGAGCCACAGGGAAGGGGTGAACCCAGCGGAAGTGGCAGTAAGAGTGCCAGCTAATGAGAGGATGTCTGGCTGTAACCGAGCCACGGGACAGAACCGAGCAGAGGAGAGGAGGGGTAGACCCAAGCATTGTAGAAACTATCGGAAACGTATGCGTGTCTGACTAGGCAGCCTCAAGCGAAACGTAATCGACGAGAGTAGAGAAATCGACCGTAGCCTTTGTGAAAAGTTTTCTCTTACTGCGTACCGTGATCTCAGCCGTCTGTAACATGGACGCGAGGGTGTTGCCGACCGTGCAAATGCTAAGCAAAGACGCGAAACAAAAGCTGAAGGGTGGATGGGACAGGCCCTAAGAAACGGGTGCCCAAGTCCGAATCTATCATAGGGGGGGGGTGCAGCTCACTGAGAGTGCGTTGGAAAAAGGATGGATCCGACAATAATTTCTTGTGGTGTTGAGATTTCAATCGCCGGGTGTGTAGAGGAGATGGTTCGTGGTGCAACCAAGAGGCTTTTTTCTTTTTACTCTTTTTTTTATTTTTTATTATACTTTAAATTTTGTTCAAGGTACAAAAATAGCATACATCCGCAATGGATACGGCCGCAACAACCCTCCAACCAGTCCAGCCATTCGTCGAGGCGGTGGAAACCGTGGGGTGAAGACCCCTGGTCTAAAACCCGCACCAAGCGCCCGGGCGCTGAATACAGCAAACTACGTATATACATAAGAAACCACGAGCAGCAAAAAGAATATCTACCAAAAACCCAAGAAACAACCCGACAGTGAGAAAAACCAAAAATACCAAAACCCGTAGGAAATTAAACCATGAGAAAGCCCATCCACTACCAAGAGCGTTTGCGGATCCCAAAGGAGAAAACCATCTCCCGTAGCCATACTCGAGGGTAATAGTACCGGGGCCATATAGGCCAGGCAGTCGGGGCTGATGGTCAAACGTGTGGCGGGGGAGCCGAGGGAATCTACGAGTCTAAGGCGCAAGTGGCTTGAAAGGTGTCGGAGGCGCAAGCCGCCGAGCGTGCGGGAGGGTTGGGCGTTGGCCCAAAGATAGGCCGACGGCGAGCGGGGGGATGTTGGCTGTAACCGAGCCACGGGACGAAACCAAGCGGAGGGGAGGAGGGGTAAACCCAGGACAGTGACGCGGGAGACGAGGACCACCAAGGGGTCACAATTTTTCGCGATGCTACCGTGCCGACCGAAGCGTTCAGGAGGGAGTGCAATACCAGAAAGCAAGGCCACCAGTGCCACTACTTCACAGATCGCCCGAAGCTAAACGACGAAACACTGGTATGACGAGGGGTTGCCGACCGTGTAGATGCTAAGCGAGGACGCGGGACAACCGTGAGGAAGCCAGGAGAGAACGCGAAGCAAACACTTGAGAGGATGTTGGGACAAGCCCTAAGAAACGGGTGCCCATGTCCTAATCTATCATAGGGAGTTGCAGCTCACTGGGAGTGCGGGAGGTGGATGTTGACGATGATATCTCGTGGTGTTGAGATTTCAATCGCCGGAGGTGTAGAGGAGATGGTTCGTGGTACAACCAAGAGGCTTTTTTTTTTTGTTATATCATGCGTTCATTGTTTTTAAGGTACAAAAAGCTTCATGTAGCGGTGGCTATGGAAAAAACAAAACCTATAAAGCAAAACAATCAACAAAAGAAACCATTTCCCACGCTTCTGATAGTACTAAGTAAAGAAGCCAAAAACCACCGGCCTTGTCTGTCAAAAACATAACTAATATAGGGAAATTCCAACACACTTCGCCAGCCGTAAAATTCACAAAGGAAAATAACAATTTAGCGAACTTGTAGGTCGTGAGGTGAGGGGGCGGGGGGGGGTGTGTAGCGGGGCAGGGCTGGTAGGGGCTGGGGGGGGCAGGGTGGGGATTTTGAAGAGGGGGGGTCGTCACTGGGCGGGAACCCTGTTCGAAGGTTTCTGGGGCTTCTTGACACCGGGGGCAGGTGGAGGGACGGGCAGGTTCGTCGCGCCAGGTAGGGTGGGCCAGGAGGTAGCTCTTGCCGGTGCGTATTTGATATATGCGGCCAGCAGTGAACTTGTCGAGTCCCATGAATGGGTGGGGTGTCGTGGAGGGGGGATGCGTGTAGTAGGACGGGGTTGGGAGGGAGTCTTCCCAGTCTTGTATGAGTAGCGCCTGGGACCTTTCCTTGAGGGTGGCGTAGGTTCGGGCCATGAGAGTTGGGGGTGGGATGTTCTCTGTTGCGGGGAGGGGAGTTTTCGCTATCTGGGGGAACCGCGGGAAACCGTGCGCGAGGGGAAAGGCTATGTGGGCGAGGTCGTCTCTCGGGAGGTGCCTCCTTGTGGGTGGGAAGGGTACTGGGGTTTTCCAGTTGAGGGGGCGGTACATCGGAGCAGCTTTGGCAGCCAAGGGTCGGCAGGTGTCGGGGGCCCTGAAGTTCAAGAGGGAGGGGAATGTGGGGGGGAGGCGAGCCGCTGCGGGATTCAGGGAGGGGGGCGAACAGCAGAGTCTGAGAGCCGCTGTGCGTCTCTTGTGCTTGCAGTATGGACTGAGAGGGGGGAGGCAGGCCTCTCTGGCCAGAATGGGGATGGGGGTAGTAAAGAAGCAGTTTGTGGTCCATCTCTGGACTCTGTGCCAGAAAGAGCTCATGCGGCTGATAGAGCGGGTGTTCGGGACGAGAAGGTCTGTCCCGTATATGAGGATTAGGAGGATGAGCCCCATGGCGAGGCGATGTGTGAGAAACGGACGGACTCCTGCCCCGGGTGAAGCGACCCTTCTCAGGAAGGAGAGGGCAGCGTTGGCTAGGGCCAAGCGTCTCTCAAAGTGGTGGGTAGAGTTTAGGGGAGGGGAAAACCAGTAGCTGAGCCACCTCACTTCCTCGGAGGGGTGGAAGATCTGGTCATTGAGGGTGATGGGGTAGTTGGATCTGGTGGAGCCCTTTTGGCTCGGGGTGCACCAGTGGATGAGTTCTGTTTTCGGGATGGAAAAGGTGACGCCCAACGCTGCTGCGCGCGGGGAGAGGGATGAAAAAAGGCTTTGTAGGCGGCGTATATTGGACGGGTAGGATGGGGAGGAGACTGTGAGGGCGAAGTCGTCGACATAAGAGAGCATAAGGCCCCCATTTATGTCGGCGTGGAGGGGTGCCACATATATGAGAAAAGGCAGGGGGGAGATGGGGGACCCTTGCGGGGTTCCGACTGTGACAGGGGCTGGGGTTTTGGGGGAGCCCTTGTAGACTAGAGTGCATTTCCGTTCCGCCAGGAAGGAGGAGACCCAGTCGACCATGTAGTTGGGGGTGTTTTTGTCCAGGAGGCGTTTGCGGAGGGTGATTGCGTCGATGGTGTCGAAACCGGCCTTGATGTCAAGAAAGAGGGAGGACACCATGCGGTGGGTGCGTTGGAGGGCTTTTAACTCGTGTACTAAGGTGATGCAGGCGTCGAAAGTTCCTAGGCCTCGGACCGAGCCACATTGGTTGGGGTGGAGCAGGCCAGATGTTTTGGCCAAGGAGAAGAGGCGGGCCGCCATGATCCTTTCCAGGATCTTGGAGACGGTTTTTAGTAAAACTATGATCCGAAACGAGGCTGGGGAGTCGTAGGAGGCCTTTCCAGGGTTATTCTGAACGACCCCGTTGGCCACTTTCAGGGAGTGGGGGTGGTATCTGTACGTTAGAAGGGGGTTCAGGAGGTCCAGCAGCATGTTGGGGCAACGCTTGTGGACATTCTTCCAGACTGAGTAGGGGATTTTGTCTGGGCCGGTGGCCAAAGATGGGGAGGATTTGGCCAGGGCCACGGAGATTTCTTCCTGGGTGAGGGGTGGGGCGTCAGGCCTGGGAGCAAGTCTTCCCCTGGGTGGGGGTTCTGTTCTTGGCGGGAAGAAGTGGGCGAGGAGGGCATCGTTGATGGCGGTGGGGTTATCCACGTTTGGGAGGGAGGGAAAACGGGTCACCTGTCTTGGGGCCACCAGTTTTTTGGCTGTCCAGATGTTGTTGGGGATGGTTTTGGCGAGAAAGTCAGCCCAGTATGACGACTTGGCACGTTTAATGGCTTTAACGTACCCATTTCTGGAGAGCCTGGCTGTGTCTCTTGCCTGGGCTGTCCGGAGGCTTTTGGCCTTTCTCGTGGCTTTGTTGTATTCTTTGCGGAGGGCAGTTCGGAGGGGGGTCCACTATGGCTTCGACCTGGTTGAAGGACGTGACGTAGGGGCCACTGTTCTGAGGGTAGAGGTGAGACAGGAAAGGGATGCTTGTGCAACCAAGAGGCTACATTGTTTTTTTTTTTTTTATCTCCCGTTTATATTTGTTTGCTAAGCCGGCAGCTATCTAGGTACAAAGTCACTTCAGCTCATCGCTATATAGACAAAAAACCTCCAACTACAGTCCATCCTCCATCCCCCTCGCTGAAACCATCTGACCCTGCCCGACTAACCTAAACTACTTTGAATAGAGGTAGAAAGCGAAAGCCCGGTACTACTGGTAAAAACTACGAGAGAAACAAAAGCCTGAAAACATCGAACCAATAACCTCCGTAGACGTCAAACCTAAAGAGAAGCCCCAAAGCGACAGTGAGAAACCCATGAACCAAAAAAAGAAAACTTCACGCCCCCCGAAATCCCACCCCCAAAGACAAAAGGGCGGATGAACCAACCCACAACGATCATCACACGAGGGCCGTAGTGGCCGGGGCATATAGCCCAGAAGCGAAGAGTCGAGGCGAGCACCAGAGGGAGATCCATCTTAACCGAGCCGGCGCAAGGAGACGTGTGGCGCAAGGAGCTAGACCCGGTGGCCACCGGAACCCGGACCAGAAGGAATGCATGACCCCTCCCCTTACGGAGCAGAGCCAGAGGCGGAAGGCTGAAATCCTCTAGGAACAGGACAGAGTCAAGACCATCATAAGGGCACAGAGCCAGGAGAGGAGAGCAGTAGGGTGCCAGCCAAAGAACGTGGTGCAGCTGTAACCGAGCAACGGGACGAAACCGGGCGGCGAGGAAGGAGGGGTAGACCCAACACCGAGAAGTACAAGGCAACGGACCACCAAGTGATCACAATTTTTCGACAATGCGACCGTACCGACTGTAGCGCTCAGGAGATAGTGCAATACCAGAGAACAGAGCCATCGGGGCCACCCCTTCACCGATAACCCGAAGCTGCGCTGTGCCTAAGAGGAGGTGAAGGGGTTGCCGACCATGCAAGTGCTAAGTAAGGGCAACGAAGCAAGTGCGGAGAAAGAAAAGAGAGAGCATGAAACCCCTAGACGAAGGCACCCAGACACCTAAGCCATCAGAAGGGAATTAGAGGGAAAGGCGAGTGGACGGGAGCATCACCCTCCTAGGCAGCGAGGCCATCAGAAGAGGGGAGAGGGGGGGACCAGCCGACGATGATTTCTCATGGTGTTGAGATTTCAATCGCCGGAGGTGTAGAGGAGAAGGTTCGTGGCAACCAAGAGGCTACTTTTTTTTCATTTTTTTTTTTTCATATCATGTATTCTTAGTTAAGGTACAAGAACTCGCATGCAACGCTAGCTATGGCGTAAAGAAAACCTTAATCCCAACGCGGATAACAAAAGAAAATCTCAAACTATCTGCTCCAAACTGTGTCAATTACTCGACAGGTAACCAACAAACGGACTTTTTGAAAAACGAAAAATAACAACTTTCAAAAAGCTAACACGAAAAACCTTCAAAGCACTTAGAAGCAAAAACAACAAACTACCTAACGGTACCTGCTAGCAATAAAAGAAAACACAACCAACATAAACGATAAAAAGCCCCTTTATCCTAAGGGGGCAGGTGACAGAACCATGGACTCAGGGGGCGACACGACATAAGCGGCCATACTGGGAGGAAAGTTGGTACACGTCTCACTAATGTAAGAGGCGAGTCCTAGGAGGGCGGGAGCGGAGGACCAAAGAGGGGCGTCGGCCCCGACGGAGAGCACACCTTGGAGGTGGAGGGCCCTAGGTACAGCTGTAGCTTCGCAATGAAGGATGGGGTAGCTGAAAGTCTCGTCCCCCCCACGACGCAGTGTGCAGAGGGGCGAGACGTCAGGTTGAGACCCGGAGGGGTGGGCGGCCAGGTAACTCTTCTGGGCGCGCATTTGATGGAGACGGCCGGCCATAAACTTGACTAGGCCCATGAACGGGTGGGGTGTCGTGCTAAGAGGGAAAGAGTAGTATTCCGGCGGCGGGGGGGTCACGCTTCCATGAATCAAGTATCATGGTACGGGCTTTCTGTTGGAGGACGCGATAGGAGGCCTTCATGAGGGCTTCTGAGGGGAGGGAGGGGATGTCTGGAAGCAGGGAGGCCCCCAAGAGAGGCAGCGAAGGAGAGTCCCCGATGAGGGGAAGGACAAGGTAGGCGAGGGCGTCGACCGGGAGGTGAGTCCTGACTGGGGGCTTCGGCTCGGCAACCAAGAGGCTTTTTCTTTTTTCTTTTTTTTTTTTTTTTTATCATATTTTAAATTTTGTTTAAGGTACAAAAATAACACGAATCCACAAGGGATATGGCCGCAACAAACATCCACTACAGTCCAGCCCTTCCTCGAGGCGGTGGAAACCGTGGGGCAAAACCCCTGGTCTAAAACCCGCACCAAGCGCCCGGGCGCTGAATACAGCAACAAAGTATAATACATGAAAACTACAAAAGCCAAAAACATCTACCGAGAAACCCAAGAAACAACCCGACAGTGAGCAAAACCAAAAATACCAAAACCCGTAGGAAATCAAACCAAGAGAAAGCCCATCCGTCACAAGAACGTTTGCCGATCCAAAGGAGAAAACCAAAGATCCGTAGCCATAACTCGAGGGTAATAGTACCGGGGCCATGTAGGCCAGGCAGTCGGGGCTAATGGGAAAGCGTGTGGCGGGGGGAGCCGAGGGAGCCCACAAGTCCAAGGCGCAAGTGGTGGAAAGGTGCCGGTGGCGCAGGCCGCCGAGCGTGAGTGGGGGTGGTGCGCCGGCCTAACATTAGGCCGACGGCGTGCGGGGGGTTGCTGGCTGTAACCGAGCCACGGGACGAAACCAAGCGGGGGGGAGGAGGGGTAGACCCAGGACAGTGACGCAGGAGATGAGGACCACCAAGGGGTCACGATTTTTCGCGATGCGACCGTACCGACCGAGACGTTCAGGAGAGAGTGCAATACCAGAAAGCAAGGCCACCAGTGCCGCTACTTCACAGATCGCCCGAAGCTAAACGACGAAACGCAGGTATAACTAGGGGTTGCCGACCGTGTAGATGCTAAGCGAGGACGCGAGACAACTGTAAAGAAGCCAGGAGAATACGCGAAACAAAAACTTGAGAGGATGTAGGGACAGGCCCTAAGAAACGGGTGCCCAAGTCCGAATCTATCATAGGGAGTTGCAGCTCACTGGGAGTGCGGGAGGTGGATGTTGACGATGATTTCTCGTGGTGTTGAGATTTCAATGGCCGGAGGTGTAGAGGAGATGGTTCGTGCGGCAACCAAGAGGCTATAAGGGTCCTCTTTTTATACCAGTTCTTCCCGCAACTCCTGACTCATCCTTCGCATCATGCGCCCCTATGACTCATAGTGAGTTATTGTGTAAAATCCATCAGCTGACTCCTATAAGTCACTGCGCAATAAACAATCAACCAATCAAAACATAATAAACATATCATGTGCGCAACTTGCATCACATGCGTGAAACCCATGACTCATAACTATGAGTCATGTGTGAAAGTCATAATCATATGACTACAATTGTGAGTCATGTTAAAACAATAAACTATTCATAACCAAAGAATGACACGCTATTTATGTAGTCATGTGAAATACTAAAACCCTATGACTCACAAATGTGAGTCATGTGAAAACCTATCTTGCTAGTCACCATTTGTGACAGGTCCAAACTTCCAATTGGAACCTTCTTCTGATGTGACATATATCTCAACTGATATGTCGTCTCCCTCAATACCTTTTGCTCAAGTTGGATTTGGCAGTTCTGGTTTTGACTAGTCCTCTCCTTTGCTTCTAGTTGCTCCTGCCAATATTCTGGCTTCTATTCTGGTTTCACAAAGAGGTGTACATTTTGCTGGTAACAATAAGGCTCATTCTTACATACCTTCTCTAGAAGTGAGTTCTTCTCGTATTAGTTTTTCCCCCTCCTTCTTAGTCCTGCACTCTACAGGCGTAGCCAATATTTTGATGTAGCTCACTCAGTAAAGGTCAGAATACCAATTCAACTAGTTTGGGAGATAGCAAGCATGCTGTACCTGAGTTTTCTCCCCTCTCCTCATTTGCTCATTTGCCACTCACTGTTTTCAGTATAACTATGGAAATAATAAGTGTACTGGAGGATATTCAACAGGGCCACTCCTCCTCTCTATTAGAATCCTCTACTGCCTCTGATTCATCAATATAGGCTATACCTATGAGACACTTCCACTTTCAGAGAGCTAAAACTTACAATAACTTTAGTGCAGTGGCATCTAATGTACAAGCATTAGGTATAGGCTATAACAAGCTTGTAGATACTGTAAGTACTATGTCAAAGCACATTATAGCTCTGGAACCCTTGACACAGTGACTAAAGCAGAAGGTTAATACTCTGGAAGACGAGTGAGATGATGTTAAGTTTGATACTACAGCTTCTGCTCCTCTCTCTACCTCATGTCCCCAAACTGACAACTCTACTGCTTCTAGGGGAAGTGTTCTTCCCCCTCCTCCCCCTCCCCCTGATCTGACAGCCACCAGGCTAGTGATGTCTGGCCTAGTGGCCTGTACCTTGAAAAAATCTAGATTGAGATTGCTAGGAAAGATTCGAATAAGAACCTCCAATAGGAGCAGCCAGAAAAACAACAACAAGAGCCATAGTAGTAGTAGCAGGAGTACAATATATCTGCTTTATTCTCTCCTACCTCAACTGTGACTCAGAAGTTACATATTACTTTCTGATTCATTACAAGATGATCAATTGCCCTCCCACAGGGTTGTTTAGTGGAATCCATTCACACTTGCCTGAACACGGCTTTTACCAACAGTAGTAAGTTCCAGGGCTTGAATCCCTATATTGTAAAGCTAAGTTGAGGACAGACTTGGGGTCAATTTTTATGACCATTTCAGAGTGTTAGGCGAAAGAAATTGCCTCTTTATTGGAGAAGTCTCATACTATAGAGTTGCATAACTTTAGTTTACTGGACTTCTCATTTGCTTGCCATACCTGAAAGACTGATATCTTGGTTGTTAGAGTCTCCCTGACTGATCCTGGATATAGTTCTATTTAGCACTTAGAAGATTGGACGAATGATCGTATATATGATAGTCTTAGAACTAACCTGGAGAGCTCTAATCCTAGTCTTATTACAGCTGGTAGGCCAAATATTATCCACTCAATATATAAGATGAGGGCCTCCAACACTACTAACTACACAATCAAGTTTATAGTCGTGAAGTCAGCTGCTTTTAATACCACCCTGAGAAATATTAAACTACACTTGTATAGCAGGAACAGGATAGTTCATCTATGGACAAGGAATGCCTCAGCTATAACTGCCTTACTACATTTAGGTATATTTCTACACTGTATACCCTTTCCCCCAAGTGCTATTTTTGCAAGTTCAATTATGCCTCTAGGTCTTACCTTTTTCTCAGCCCAAAACTGTGAGAGTATGACCGGTGAACCCAGTCAATATACAATTCGCTTGTATATACTGTGTGAATCTTCTGGACATGATACCAGTTATCAATAGTACTCCTTTCTTAAGATAACCCCTGACTCAATACCTCCCACTTGTCGGTAGCTCCCCTATTATAAATGCTGGTGACTCTCTAACAGGGATAACTAATAGGTAAAGGAATAGGAAATAGTGAAAAAGACAGAATTGCCCTTGCCTCACTACTTCTAATGAAGTACAATTAGTAGTCTCTACTATTATGGCCAAGAATACTGCTGTTAAAGATTTAAACAGTAAGAGTAGTAATGGTAAGGCTAGAGCCTGGGAAATTTTGGATGAGAAAGTTGAAGCTTTATATGATGGCTCCTGGAAGTCCCCTGATATTGACACTATTACTATTGACTCTACTTGAAAGAGCATAATTAAAAAGGCCGCCTCTGTTCCAAATGAAGACTCCAAGTCCAATCTAATTAAGTAATACATATTACAATATTGTCGATCAATATGGGAGTCTGTACTGGTAATCCCCTATTGGCTATGGAGTTGTTTTCTTTTGTTGGTTTACTTTTTGTAATTGATCTATCTGGTGGTAACAAGCATGCAGTTTCGGAGGCCCACTCTTGGGAACTTTTATCATTTGTTGAGTATTCCAGTATAGTGATATATATTTGGTCTTAGTTTGCTAGCCTGTTTGAAGTCGTGGCACATGAGGTTGCTGGTATTTTAATCAGTTTTTATGTAAAGGGATGCTTACTATTGGAAGATGCATGTGCATGCGTCCCAAGACCCTGATGAGTCCATAGATGGACAAACTAGATTTCAAAAACAATGTTGATATTGTGATTAGGGATATGAATACCCGACATAACTCATAGAGTAGCAGGAACAACTCCTATGAAATTTGGGTTCATCAGTTGATTGTGAATAGCTCAATTTCTATCAGGAATCCACCCTGCCCAATATTTACAACTATTTTGACGATCAATTTGTGTTTCTCTAAGCATACAATTATAGTCAGTATGAATGACAGATGTGGTCTTGAACATACATCAGCAAAAAAACAGCCTGCCCCCTGTGCCTCATGTCGTTGAGTTTTACGTTTTGGCACATCGTGAGTCCTATGATCGTGATATTAAAAATCCCATTAGTTTAACTAAAGAAGATCATATTAATTCTGTTTTCTGCAAAATATGAGCAATTTTTATTAAGAACTCACGGACCTTTTACATACCGAAGTTGAGAAATTTGAGTTCATAATATACAACTTTGTAATGTAAAATGTCTATGAGATATTGATAAAAATAGCTCATATTTTGCTAAAATTAAGATTTGTATCTGATCATTAGGGGACACAATCGGAAGCATCATGATTAACCGGGGTCACTCGTGATTAGCCAAAACGTAAAACTCAACGACATGGCTCACCGTGGAGCACAAAAGACAGATTTTTTTTTTGCTAATGTAGTGCTCTACTGTTGAGGCTAACAGCTGATAACTTTCCAGCTAGTTTCTGATTATCTCCAAATCGGAAGAAAGTTAACTATAATGAACTTACTGATTATTTGGATCGGTTGAATAATGTATCCTCTCCCAAATTGTAGCAAGGAGTGAGAGCCATAATTGATAACCTTTCTAAAAGGAAGATATGCACTAGACATTTCCCCCACTGGACGCCTGTTCTTGATATTATAAAAAGTGATATACAGAGGTTATATCTAACAGTTATGATAGATAGGTCAAATAGAGCCAAGTATAATTAGATACGAAAGGTCTACAGGACAGCTATTATGATAAGAGCTGATCATATCGCTCTATTATCAAAAATGCAAAGGACCAAGTATCTTCAATAGGATTAAACAAATAGAGTGTCAGAAGGTAATTCCAGCTATGCACAATACAGAACAGGTTTTGCATAGTGATCACAGTACTGTCAGTAATTTTATTGCTGCCTAATTATGCCCCAGCCCCAATACTCCTTGGTACTCTAACAGTTTTGACATGTAAATTGACAACTTGGTTAATACTGCTTTCCAGGCTTCCCTTACGAATACCTCACCGAGTATGAATGACTTGGGTTATCCGTTCCTGCAGTTTTGGCTAAAGAAATTTCGCTCTTTATGAGGCATTTAGTTTCCTACAGTTTCAATAATGATATCGAGTATTGGTATACGGCACACATAATACTCATCCGCAAGGCGAGAAAACCTATTCTTAGCGT
This sequence comes from Tuber borchii, assembly GCA_003070745.1. Lineage (NCBI taxonomy): Eukaryota > Fungi > Ascomycota > Pezizomycetes > Pezizales > Tuberaceae > Tuber > Tuber borchii. Next base: position 138,873 of record NESQ01000216.1, on the reverse strand, counting down.
GAATTCCCTAATACAAGCAGGAATATTCAAGAAAGGGTATCTCTCAGAGGCCAAGGACTCTATCAGCCAGGAGCTCTTTGATATAGTTGTAAGTTAGAAAAGCCAGATATGACGGCACGAGCATTTGGTGTCCAGCAGGGAGGACATCAGGAAGCTGAAGATATTCTTGCAGTATATAGTGGATTAGCTGAACTGTCGACACCCCACTATCAATCACCACAAGCCCGAAGCATGACCGGAAGATAATATCTTGCAGACGGATGTTCTTCGGGTTTAGATCTGTCGTACCTGCTTTCACTACCAGGGCATGGCAGAGTTTGCCAAAAGTCAAGGCCTACTAGGCGTGGAATATCCACATTAGTACTTCTATTCCAAGCCTCGATCGGCCCCCTTTCTATTCCCTTATTCGCTGTAGTGTTTGGGTATACATACTCTCTAAGTCCATGCCAGTCGTCGTCACCTTTTATACTATGCACTTGGTACAGGGGGTTAAGGGTAAGTGAGATGAGGACAAAGATGGAAAGAAATAGAGTGGAGAAGTTGGAAGCAATATTGGGTAAAGAGGAGAAAGGGAGCGGAATATTTTGGAAGTGGAAGTAGTGGAGAAAGAGGAAGGGGAGGAGGAAGGAAAAAGAGTATATTTTATTTTGGATGAGGGTAGGACATGGGAAGATAAGAGGAATGAGATATGGAAAAGAGAGCAAGAGGTGTGAATGTGGAGAATGTGAGGAGAGGGATCATGTGTTACTATACTGTAACAGACGGGAAGAGGAAAGGAAGAAGATTTGGAAAGGATAGGAGGAGGAGTGCGGAGGAAAGAAAGATTGGATAGACCTGAGGTGGTTACTTTTTGATGAAGAAGGTATAAAATTAGTTAGGGAATTTGGGAAGGATAGGGGTGGATGGATATGAGGAAAAGGAAAAGAACAGAGTGGAAAAAAGGAGAAGTAAAGAAAGGAAGAGGAGAAATCAGGAGAATAGGAGATGAAAGGGAAGTGGGAGGGAATTTGAGGAGTAGGAGGAGAGTAGAGAAAAGAAGGAAGAATAGAGAAGGGAAGAGGAGAAAGAGATTAAAAGAGTTGGAGGAAAAGAAATTGAGGAGAGAGGGGTTACCCATTGAAAGTAACCCACCTCTCGGTGCAAATTCTAAAGGGTATAAGAGAGCGTTGAGAGAGATAGAAGATAATTTGAGAAGGAGAAGATGAGTGTAGCTTGAAAATATGATATGAAAGAAGGTATGAGACAAATATTTAAATTGGATATATAAAGCCTATTGTAGTATAAATATACTCGAAAAGTTTAAAATAAAATAAAAAAAAAAAAAAGTGAGATGAGGCCACTCTAGTTAGCTCATAGACCAATTAGCCAGTCAAAAAGTTGAATATCAAGTACCTTCGTGCCAAGAGTTCACCTGACTTTTTTCCATCTCGAATTTTATAGCCAAGATTGGCTGTTCCTCTGGTTACACACACATAATTTTGGCCAGTGAAACTCAAATTTGCCTCATTAATGCTCACCCTCTAGTACACAAATCTTTCAGATACTTTTTTTTTTTTTTTTTTTTATATCATGTATTACTTGTTAAGGTACAAGAACTCGCATGCAGCGTTAGCTATGGCTTAAAGAAAACCTTAATCCCAAGAACAATTCCTCCCCAGACCAAGGAAAAAACTATCACCCCAAGTCCCTCTGGTGTGGAACCAACCGCATATCTCACATATAAGAAGAGCAAACCCTCCCGCCAACAGAAAGAAACCAAACTGCTGAAGCCGGCTCAGCAACCCTGAAAACAAAAAGAACCCCTCGAATATGAAAGCAGGAAGCAACAGGAAAACCTTCTCCGTAGACTCCAACAACAAAAGTAAAACCCCTAATGGGTAAGTGAGAGTATACAACTATAACGAAAACCACAATAGATAAGGAACATATATCAAAGTGGGGCCGACCAAAGGCAGCTGAATAGCAAGGGACCAGACAATTATAATCGACCAAGGCATTAGACACCAGCCAAGGAGGCAGTGCAATACCATGACAGAGCGTAACTGAGGCATGCGACCGTGGCAAAAGGACGCAGGAGCGACCAGAGCGACCGGGCTGAGAGGAAGCCAACCTTAATGAGCAAACTCGTAGCTGTAATAAAGCAACTGGACAAAACCGGAAAGAGAGTAAACAGAAGGGTAGACAAGAGTCCAAGGTTCCAGCGGGAATGACAAGCAGATAGCCCTCATGAGCGCAGAGGAGACATGTTACCAACCGTGACTAAGCGAGCAGCATCGCAAAGTGGGGTCAAGAGGGGAAGTGAAACAGGAGGTTTAGCGCGACACAACTCTGAGGAAAGGGCCCTTTAACTGTAAGGGAAAAGGGGAGGAGGGAGGAGGAAGAGCCGTAAACCCCTAGGCAAAAGAGCCATCACGGGGAAATAGAGGAGAGGGTGAAGAGTTGACAATAATTTCTCTGGTGTTGAGATTTCAATTGCCGGAGGTGTAGAGGAGATGGTTCGTGCAAATCTTTCAGATACCATCTACAGAGAAATATATCATTCAAAAATGTAAAAACTTTAGCTATAATCATAGTTTCTATCACAACTGCAAATAGACTATCAAAATAAAGGAATTCCATCTGCGTACTTAGAGATAAATAGAGTAAAGAAAATAAATAAAAATTAAAATATCTCACTGGAGAAATATTTATAGTCTACTAGTATATTGATGAATTTTATCTACTATTTCTTAACCTAAATTGAGTGATAGGGGAAAGTTAATTTTGGTGGACTACTAGTAGTGATTGATTCTTTGCAGAGGTTTCACTTTTCTGATAGTATATTTCCCAGTCAATAGTATCCGGAAGGGATTCATCCCAAGAGCATACATCAGAAAAAAGTTTTAGGCATCTTCAGAGAGGTCCTGAACGCTCCTGGTCCACCAAGGGGGGCTTTAGTCCCGTGGTCTACATGGTCCACTCCGATCCGCTTTAAACCACACTTTTGAAAATTTTACCCAAAATGTAGACCAGGGTGGACCAGGGGATACCAGGGTGGACCACGGGTACCAAAACCCCCCATGGTGGACCAGGAGGGCTGTAGACATTTTCCTGATATAGTATTGAAAAGGTTTGCCCTCTGTAAGGCTGATAAGCCATGATATGACATGGTGAAATCCTAGTGCATAATTCACTTATTGCCTGTGCTGGTCAAGATGATAGAACATATAGTACTACCGGCTCTAGTAAAGAATATTGACTTAGAAGATATACAATTCAGATCATGGACGAAGAGGAGATACCACGATGTCATAGTACTGGTATATGAGTTCCTCGAATATAACAAATACATCCATAGTACCATACTATCCATAAATATTGAAGGTGGTTTCTATTATGTTTAAATAAGACTATTGGCTGATCTTATAGTTTATAGAGGTTCTACTCCTGACTTGGTAAGATAGATTATTAGATGGGTGAATAATAGAACAGTCAAATTTAAATTTAATAATTACATGACAAAGTTCTACTACCTATCACTCAGAATACTATAAAGCAGTCTGCAGTCCCTCTTTTTCTTTGGCATATACATTGCAGATATCTTTCAGCCCCACCTTAGATACTTACCCACTATTCAGCCTGCTATTTCTTTATATGTAGATGATGAAGATATTTCAGTGGTAGTATCAGATAGAGATATAGTGGTAGATACTCTAAGTATACTTTTTGGAGAGTGTGATAGTGTGGTGAAGGTGAGGGGAATGAGATTTGCTCTATTGAAAACGAAGTCGATTGGCTTTAGGGATGGTATTTGGAGTGAGTTGAAATATTGTTTTGATATTATTGACTTTACCAATAACCTTAGGGTTTTAGGGTATAGGTTAAATGTATTTAAGAATTTTCTTCTCCTGTTAATTACTGGCTGAATAGGGGTATGGGTATTAGGAGAAGGATTGCTCCCTTGACAAGGAGATATAGTGGGGTGGTATCAGTACCTAGAAGACTTACCATCTCATTCGGTTTGCCTATCTCCTGACGGTATACTATGGCCCCCTATTCCTGGCAGAGTATTCGCAATGTATAAAGTGGATACTGGCCTATATCAATAATTATATCCGATATCTCTCCAGGATGTCTCTCAAGCTAGTATGGGATATTATATCGGCTAATGTGGATATATGCCCAGTATACTTACAAGGGAAATACCTGCAGCATTAGTGCAAGCTTCTCCTACTCTATTTTCCGCACCTTGAAAATAGACTAATCATATCCTCGAATGCAACTGAGCTCAACACCAGGAACTTTGGTTGCAATACCAAAGAGAGTGGCAATCAGCCAACTCATCCAACCCAAAACTCAACCAAACTTTGAAAACTGGTGTAGCTTCCCTGTTTGAAGAGTGAAGACATGTCGGCAGACTCTACCACTCCAGGAGTATCTCCCAAAGACCATTGATTCCAAGTAATCTTGGTTGGAATTAAAAGAATACTCCCCACCCTCTCACTCTCAGAAGGCTCAGCCTTGAGAGAAAAACTAACAAATCCTGACAAAGGGGAATTCATGGATGGCGAAACCACTACAATAACCCTTCAACTTGAGATGCTGGCTATGATCGTAGGATTGCAGCAACAGATTAAATCACTAAACTATACGGTCACAAACCTCTCAAATAATGCCAGAGACCTTTCTACAAATGTGGCAGTATCAACAGCGAGAAATACCCTACAGGTCAGCATACTGAAGTGACAATAATCAATGTCCTATGCTGAGGCCACAGCAACTACTAGCGAGAAGCCAAAACCACAAACCCTCAAACAAGGAAGGAAGAGGACCGGCACCGTCGGACCCACACCACTATAATACCTGAAAAATAAGCAGACTAAGAATGCTAAGACCCCGGATGATGTGGCTGAAATGGAAGGTAGTGGTCAGACATCACCTACCGAACTACGCCCTAAGTTGCTTACTATTGCGAAAAGACAGATCTACTCCACTAGAGCGGATCCAGCCCCACTACAAAATTCCCTAAGTTTGAAATCTAAAATCAATATGGCGATCACAAAAAAACTGCGAGAATGTGGAAGCATAGTATCCACCAACCTGCAAATTCAGATCAACTCAATCACAGAAATGATCTCCCTGACCACACTATCAAATGTGCTGATGACCGAATACAACAACTACCTTGAACCCATAACAGAAGCTTTGAAAGCTATACTTCCTGAAGGTTCCAGGAACTATGAAGAATTCAGGAAAGCCCCAACAGAGACTCAGGTAGTTATACATGGCATAGCTCTGGAGGCGACAACTAATAATAGCAAAACTATGGCTTCTATCATGAAGGAGAGTCTCATCAGCAAAAAAACAGCCTGCCTCCTGTACCTCATGTTATGGAGTTTTACGTTTTGGCACATCGTGAGTCCTATGATCGCGATATGAAAAATCCTGTTAGTTTGACTAAAGAAGATCATATTAATTCTGTTTTCTGCAAAATATGAGCAATTTTTATTAAGAACTCACGGACCTTTTACATACCGAAGTTGAGAAATTTGAGTTCATAACATACAACTTTGTAATGTAAAATGTCTATAAGACATTGATAAAAATAGCTCATATTTTGCTAAAATTAAGATTTGTATCTGATCATTAGAGGAAACAATTGGAAGCATCATGATTAACCGGGGTCACTCGCGATTAGCCAAAACGTAAAACTCAACGACATGGCTCACCGTAGAGCACAAAAGACAGATTTTTTTTTTGCTGATGGCCTGGTGATGTTACAATAAGTTAAAGCGTCCGAGGTAAGGTTTCTACAAAAGCACCCAGCGATAAGAGCTACCAAGAAATATACTTTGGTAGTGATATTGATATCTTCAGAAATGGTTAATTAAATCATCCCAAATGTACTAGTTCATGGTAAATGGAAGAAAGCTGCCGTTATGTGGCAAGCCAACCTCAAGAAACGGTATCGCAAATGCTACAAATATGGGCACCTGAAAGAAGGGTGCAAAGCCAATAAATATACATACCCTATCTGTGTCGGTGAATAAAGACTAAAGGACCACAAATAGGTATCCTCTACGTGCCCACAGAAAGGTGACAGGAAGGTGATCGCTGACTGTTGTCCGATAACTCCATTCAAATGCGCTGCATACAGAGGGAACCACCTGGCCAACCATGCCAGCTGCCCAGTCAAGGTGAAAGCTAAAGAGGATGCCAAAAAACACTACAGCCAACTTAGAGGTCCCCACTCTACTGAGGCAATGAATACCAGCAAAGAATAATAGTTGAGTCAATTAGCTCCGACCATGACACTCCTTTAACAAAAACTTCAATAGTACAACATAATTGCTCAAGAAGCAATGTGGTGTTTTTAACTTTATTTTCGCTCATTAGAAATAGAAATTTTTCTTTTATTTGTTTACAAGAGGTACCTTTGTTTAATAGGAAACCCTTATAGGTACCTGGATTTCAAGTTTTATTTCCTAATAGGTCCGGCAATAAGGTCAGAGTGGCATTTTATACTAATCTACTTATGCTGCAGGATTTTAGTTATTTATATTTTTCTCCTGTTAATGATGTTTTTCATTTGTGGTTATCAAGAATGGATGGAAACAAGATAGTGGGAGGATTTGAAAATATTTCCTTGATTAATACTTATAACAGACAGGTAGATGGAGTCAATATGGTTCCCCCAAATAAGCTGTTCAATACATTTCAACATCCCACTCTAATAGTGGGCAATCTCAATGTTCACACCCTCTACTCCGATATGGGGAGAGACATAGCATCTAGCAAGAGACGGCATGGTGAGCAATACTTTAGGGTCGGTGGCCTACGCAAATTCTCAATACTAAATGAACTGGGAATCTATACCAGAACGCCGGATACACCAATACAAAGGCCTTCAGTTATCGGTTTTAGCCTCGCTAATAGACAACTATCTGACTATATTGAGAATTGGAAGACCAATATACTGTACACCGGCTCTGATCATATGGCAATAACAACTACCATAACCTCGAGACCTCACAGCATGGTGAGACCAGCTCCTAACTGGAACGAAATCAAATGGAAAATTGACGGGATACTCAACCTGGCAATTGAAGAGGACTTGAAGAGACTAATGGCAGATGGCAGTAAAGAAGACCATACTACCCTTAGATGGACATTACCAGACAAACCTGAGAAAGTCATTGAGAATTTTGAGTTCAACCTATCGCTAATAATCCATATACTGAAAAAGTACGCCCCAATGAAGAGGTCATGCAAATGGTCCAAGCCGTGGTGGACGCAAGAACTCACACAGCTTTAGAAAGAATTTTGTTGACTAGGAAGGATGGATTGTAGAGACCCAAGACAGAAAGAAACAGCAAAACAGGCAAAACGAAAGTACCAGAATACGGTCAAAAGGTGTAAGGCTGCATACTGGAGGAGCTTTTTAGAAGACACAAAGAAGAATAATGTATGAATGGCACATCAGTTCACAAAGAAGAGGTTAGGCTTATTGATGCCTGGGGGGAGTAGTTTCACGTCAGCTATTGAACTCAATAATACCATAATGCAATACTTCTTTCCACCCAACTCAAGTCCCGTACCGCTTAACAACCCTGAGCTACAAAGCCTTGACCAATACGAAAAAGTTAATGCTATGGAAGTATTACTCGCACTTAGCAAATGTAGCAACAAATCCACTGCAGGACCAGACCAGGTACCATATGGCATTTAGAAAGGTATTTATAGCATCAACCACAAAATAATCCTGTACCTGCTGGACAACCTGTTCAGATGGTTTATATATCCACCAAGCCTGAAAACCGCACTCGGAATCCTTCTACCTAAACCTGCAAAAAAGTATTATGAGGTTTTCGCAAGCTACAGGGTTATTGCGTTAATGCAGACTTTCTCAAAGATAGTTGAATGGATTATTAACCAAAGACTCATGAAATTTGCAAAATCGAACGGGTTGTACAAGATCAACCAAACAGGCAGCCTACCGCAGTGAGCAATATTCGATGCAGGACTATTACTAAAACACTGGGTAAAAGAAGTACAGGCAGCCGGCCTCAAGGCAAGCACAATATTTCTTGGCATCAAAGGAGAATTCAATAATGTGGACCACCAGATACTGCTAGAATAACTAAGTACCCGAAATGTCCCTAGTTACATAGTCAAATAGATATCCAATTTCATCTCATATCGGGAATACGTAATGATCTTTCCAGGCTCACCTAGAAGGATGTCCAATATTAATATCGGAATACCAGAAGGGTCACCCCTTTTGCCCATACTCTTCGTGATATATGTGGCACCCCACTACGGTACACCTGGACAAACACACAAGTTCAGATCATCATATATAGATGATATATAAATCACGGTCAGCTCCCTATCCTGGAAGAGAAATGCTGAACTACTAGAGGAAGCGTATAGACAAATACATGCTAAGGCCACCACCCTAAGCTTGAGCTTCTCGACTCATAAAACGGAATTGCATCAGAAAAAAAACAGATATGTCTTTTGTGCTCCACTGTGAGCCATGTCGTTGAGTTTTACGTTTTGGCTAATCGCGAGTAACTCCTGTTAATCATGATGCTTCCGATTGTGTCCCTTAATGATCAGATACAAATCTTAATTTTAGCAATATATGAGCTATTTTTATCAATATCTCATAGACATTTTACATTACAAAGTTGTATGTTATGAACTCAAATTTCTCAACTTCGGTATGTAAAAGGTCCATGAGTTCTTAATAAAAATTGCTCATATTTTGCAGAAAATAGAATTAATATCATCTTCTTTAATCAAACTAAAGAGATTTTTAATATAGTAATCATAGGACTCACGATGTGCCAAAAGGTAAAACTCAACGACATGAGGCATGGGAGGCAGGCTTTTTTTTTACTGATGTGATGCATTAGTGAACCGAAAGAGAATGAGCAGACATCTGCAAATATCCTATAGTAGTGGATGGAGAATGCATTCAACCAACACCAAAATCTGTCAAGTGGTTTGGGTTTCATTTCGACTCCAACATTACTACATGGATGCACTTTTCTTCCAGACTGTCCCTGGCATAGGCCACCATTGACTGCATTAAAAGGCTTTCCTCGCCCGGCAGTAGACTCACATCCTACAGTGCAAGAAGAATGGCAAAAGGAATTATCATCCCCACCCTACTCTATGGCGTTGAGTTCCTAGACCCTAATAAGATAACAATATACGAAATAGAGGTGTTCCTGAACAGAGTCAAATGGTGGATCACAAACTGCTTCTACACCATAAACACCAACGTTCTGTCAGCAGAGGTATGCCTAATGCCGATCAATCTCTACCTCGAACAAATACATGATATGGCTACTATTACACACACAAAAATAGCTCACTAGTATTATTAAGTAGAGGCTGCATCACCGTAATAGAGGAGCGTATGTCCAACCTCAACTCACCGTAGTAGGAGCAACTGGAGGCATCAATGTTGACTACTCGAGATACCGGAAGAACTCACATTCCATGAAGCTAATTACTGATTGGAAAGATAAAGTGAGAATACTTTATTCCTTATCCAGTGCATATGCATATTATGCATTATGTATTATTATCTAGCTATTCGAGCTGATTACTCGATAGTTCACGATAAAAGACTATTAGTATGTTGGCATTGCGACCACATATATGAACTTAGTCTATTAGGATAAAGAGATCGAAGACTATCTACTGGTGGAGTGGGGACACCCTCAGATGAAATAGATATCAGGAGTTCTCTGAGTTCGAGTGGGGCAATTATTCAGGGTCAAAGAGTGTTCACACTTCCTTTGACGAAGCTGAAATCTTAGAAAGATATATAATTGTTAGGAAACAGGAAGTAGCGAGGTTTTAGTATAAATAGTAAGGGCTATTCCCCGGAGATTGAGAAAATCAAGCAATGGAGAAGAGACCTTAACAATATAACAAGTTTTTAAGTTAAAAGTTCGAGAACTTCTATTTTATTACGTTACCTTTATTGAACCATTATTACTCGAGCCTTCGTGACTTCCCTCTATTATCTCGACTACTATACAGCCTGGCTCTCTCTATTCCTTTGAGTTAGTTAACCCGTAACACTCTATTGTTACCCTCAAGTTACCAAGACTCCTTTACGATACATTATCCACTTACATGCCAAGGCAATATTACGATTGCGATAGCTTCTTTCAGTACCCTTCTTGCAAGAAGTGCAAACGAGCTATTCCACACAACTTGTTTCCAGTCTGTTGTCCAAACTACGAAAGGAACCTCTGGAACTTAGCACTTGGAACGATTTAGAATATTCACGATAAAAAACAAAATTACAACGTCCAAATCTACTGAAGCTATAGTAAAGCTTTTACTATAGCAAAACATTAACCTACCCTCTACAATTATCGAGTGCTACTTCCCCTCAATATTGCGTACCTTTTATCATGTCTGATCAATGACAACTAAACTCCCCTGTTCTTCCACCTAATGATCCAATGGATACTAGTGACAGCAGTTCCATACCAACAGGATCAGTACCACCCACCGATAACTCAAATACTCCTACTACCGGGTCCTTTGCCCTGAGCAGGACAGGTTCACATTTTCTCACAACATCAAGTCCAAGTTCACGAAGACCTTCCAGAATTCGCCCCAACCCCTATATTGAATTCAGAACCCAATTAGCAGAGGCCTTCTGGTTCATCTTGGGAGAAATCCAGCACAGTCAGGATAAAAAATATCTGGCCCTAAGTAGCTTCACAGCCAAGATTCAGGCAGCATATACTAACCTCCAACTATTCGATGGATGCTTGGCCAGAAACGAGGAAGTTACCGAAGCAGAATTTGCCGAACACCAACAATACCTACTACAACTCCAAAGTGCAATGAAAGTAGAACAAGATCGGTTAAGAGAAGAAGTCTGAGAAGCTTTTAGAATATAACAAGAGCAACGGGCTGGTGATAATCAGGACTCCCAAAGCCGAGATCTCAAATTGGCTGAACAACTGTTCTTTCTGAAACGTCAATTCGATCAAAAAGAGGCTAGATGGAAAAAAGAACTTGAGAAACAAATATCGAAGCAGCAAAAATATTGAAACAACTGGACAAAATTACTGCCACCCAATTCAACGATAATCACAAGAAGGCACAAGCGATCTTGAATCAACAGGCTAAAGAATCACAAGTCACAATTAACAACCTTGTCTGAAAATTCAAAGCCCAATTAATGGCTTATTTATTAGCTACTTCAGTTGCAGCAGATGATGAACCTGGACCCCCCAACCGAGGTCGGTCATACCCCTTGGAAACACGCAATGTTATCAACAAAACAAAAAACTCAGCATCAACTTCTCAAGATAAAGGAAAAGGAGTTGAAGGAAGAGAAGGAATAAACCCACCACCACCCCCACCTCCGCTATGTAATACTGGTAGAGACCTAAACCTTGGCGACTCCGATGACGATGATGATGATGGAGAAGGCGACCAAGGCAGAAAGGGCAGCAGACCGGCAGGCGCTCCTCGGAAAACGCCCATTCCCAGAGATATTTCCCCGCATACCAGACCTATGCTAGAATTCTTTCGAAGCATCAGCGAACTACAGCGACCACTCAAGCAGATCGCTGAACCTCCTTATTTCTTTCATGGAGAAGACAACCAGGATGTACGAATCTGGTTAACGGCTTGCGAAGATTATTTTGACTGCAATCCTGCGCAATAGGAAGATCATAGCCATCGAATTGTGTTTGCCCTCGGTAAAAGAAAGGGTAATAAGATCACACCTTTTTCAGAGAAATACCGAAAAGTCATGGGGGGTTTAGGTGGTTACGCTCAAGACCCCGCCTATTCCACGTAGAAGGGATTCCAACAAGAAAGAACCAAACGATATATCGGAATTGAGGAAGAACGAAGAGCCCTTGAGGAAATGGATAAAGTCACATATAAGGGCAAAATTGATACCTATCTTCTTCTTCTCGAAAATTGGAACATCAAAGCAGGCCTCACTGGAATAGCGTGGAGGGTAAGAGTGGAGAGTAAACTTCCCGAGGACATTCTTAGGCGACTTTCTCACTTTAAGTTTGCTAATAATGAAGAATTGATGGAAATTCTTCAGGATGTTGGAAGACATGAGGAGGAACTACTCGAACGGCGGAAAATATGAAAATAGATAATCACTCCACCAATAGCGACAACCAAGAGAAAACGAGAAGTCAACAATGATGAAGGTTTTAACTCGAAGAAGGGACCCGATAGTTTTACTGAAAAAGGTCGAAAAGAATATGCTTCCAGATAGAAGGCTATTCGAACGACACCTATGCAGGCAAAATGCAATTCCAAAGATGAACATACCGACTGGAAGGAGGCACATAAAGGAATTCCTGATGAGCTAGTAGCACAACGAAAAATGGAGAACCGTTGCAGTCGTTGCCACCTTGACAACCACCGATGGCAGAAGTGCAGAAGACAAGCTGTCCTGGCAACAACCTTTTTAAACAATAAGGGACGGGATAATGTTAAGGGGGTAGCATAATAGAGAGGTGTTATTAAGCTATGGCCCGAATCGCTAATGTGTGTATGGAGAGTGTCGTTTAGGGAGACGAATGTTTCAAAATAAAAGTGATAGTGCGATACGATTTTAAAGTTGTAATGTATATATATTGTTAAGGTCTCTTCTCCGTTGCTTGTTATCTGTATAAGGTGTGAAGACACCTCGATATTTATATTCCATGTCTGGGTGATCGCGGGCTACGTAATCTTTTTATATAACTAAGTATCTCTTACTCTTTTCACCGACTTCAACAGAAGTGCGAACCCTTTCTGACCCTGAAAACCTCTGCACCCATACGCGACTTATAGACATGTAAGAACTTTTATTCTACGATAGTGTGGACATCTTTCGTAGTGTTCGTACGATCTTTTATCTGAAGCGAATGAAGTTACGAACAATCACCCATGTTTGCTAATGCAGAGAGACTATCCACTGAACTGAAGATGGCCAGTCTTCTTTTGTTAGCTCCGTCAGAAACCAGACTCCATGTGCATCTTACGGTTTTGTCTACCGGCATTATACGACTTTTGACTATGAATCGAACTAATGGTTAAAATTATAGTTATCGGTCTTGTGCTAACACGTCCTTTGGGGAGTCCCCGACCCCCTTCCTGGGTATAGACTATTCTTCTAGTACTGGGCGACTTTCCAGACTGAAGCGTCTAACTTTCATGCAGTTTTCGTCCCGTTACTTAATGGCCACTCTTCGATCCACTATCTTCGAGGGCTTCTAACTTTATGCGACGGCGTCCGATTCTGGTGATTCTACTTGCATAAGGTAGAGGAAGACATCTTCTCATATATCCTGCGAACAGGAACCAGTCGGACGGACGGCTGCAACGTATTCAGTGTTACAAGATGGGTCATCTTGTCTGTAGGTTTTGGTGAGGGGACACAACTCCCGCGGCGACCAGTGTTGACCTAGCAGTCCAACGTCGGGGCCGGAAGGGGCTGAGTTGTATTTTTCCAAAGGAGATTTATGCGCAAGGTAGGGTAACTTGTCCCTAGTAATGTATCGGGGAGCTCTGTACCTAACATGAGCTCCCCTCTCCTAAGTTCCGTCCCGGATACTTTCTTAGTTTCTAACTACTAATTTACATTCCTTTTCGAGCTCAGCATGGTCGGGGTAAAAATTACAAGCGTTTACTTGTCCACTCGTGGAAAACCTTTCGCATACTACTCGACTTCTTCTGGACTTGGCCTGTCTAGATTTTCCCTATGAAACTTATTCACCTCTTCTCTGGCATTTGCCAACCCCTCCGGTGGCTCCCAGGTATTCTCATCTTCAGCACAACCTTTCCACTTTACAAAATATTGAAGCTCTTTTAACACCTTATTCCTGCCCTGAACCTTTCTTGTATACTAGATGATCTCACTCTTTACAATCCTTTCAACTTCCCACTCGAGGTCTCCTTCGACATCTTCAGGCTCGAGCGGTCGTTGTTCTCGGTTCGGTCAGTCAGAGATGCGGTATGGCTCAAGCAATGAGACGTGAAATACAGGATGGATTTTCCAGCGAGGCGAGATTTCCAACTTGTATGCCCTATTCCCTCTTTTTTCTAATACTTTAAAAGGGCCATAAAGCTTTGAACTTAGCTTCTTTGATGGGCATTTGGTTCTGATGTTCTTTGCGTTTAGCATTACCAAATCTCCGATATCAATGTCTGATTCTGGAGTCCCTTTTCGATCATAATATTTTTTCATCACCTCCTGGGTCTCATTCAACGTCTTCCTGGCTTGGTCATGTATAGTCTGCATCCAGTGTTTGTACATTGTCGCACCTGGGTTTTGAGCTTCTCTTTCTTTCATCAATTCTGTCTGCGGGTGGAAGCCATAGTTGGCGAAGAAGGGCGTGATCTTGTGTCCTGCCGCTTTGGAGTTATTGTAGGCGTGTTTGGCTAATGGTAATAACTGATACCAATCGTCTTGGTCGTAATTGACGAAGCTTCGCAAATATCCCTCCAGTACTTGATTGGTTCATTCGGTCTGGCCGTCTGTCTCTGGGTGATAAGCCGTTGACATTCGCCTTTTGATTCCTAGTGCCTTGCACACTGATTCCCAGAATTTGCCCGAGAATTTTGCATCCATTTCCGAAATGATTTCAGTAGGGAGCCCATGAAGCTTTCAGACTTCTCGAGGGAAGGTATCCGCCACCTCCTTCGCGGTTGCATCCGTCTTTAAGCCAATAAAGTGTACCATTTTGGTGAAGCGGTCTACTACTACCATAATCTGAGTATGTCCCTGGGATTCCCGGAGCTGGGTAATGTAGTTGGTTGAGATTGAAGTCCATGCTGTATAGGGAACTTGTAGGGGTTGGAGTAACCCAATACTTCACCTGTCTTGGGGATTTATTGTGTTGGCATTAGTCGCACGATCTGACATAGTCGTTGACCCAATCAATTAGTTTTTCCCAATAGAAATCCCGTAAGATAATCTTGATTGTCTTTTCCTGCCTGAAATGTTCGGCAACTTTGGAGTCGTGACATCCCTGTGCAATCTCGGTCAGGATGTCCTCGTCCGAGGGGATAAATAGTCTTCCCTTATAGTAGAGTAGTCCGTCTTCTACATCCCAATATTTTGGCATGTCTTCTTTTTCTTTTAAGCATCTTAACTCTTCTTTCCTTCTCGTACAATCCTCGTCTTCTTTTCCTGCCAGTCTAATTTGGTTTAGGAACTCATCATTCATCGTCCGGAGTCGTCTTGCGGCAACTATTTTGGTTGACAATATCGTCCTTTCCTGAGTCAGGTAGGGATGAGAACCAATGTCTTCTTCGTCAAAATATTTGTTTTCTTGCTGGTTAGCATATAGCATGCTTACCACGATCTCGCTCTTTTTTCCTTTGACGAGCCTTTTGATGGAGAGGGCGGTTGATCCAAATCCTTGGTCGCCATGCTCTGTGTCGTCTAGCCAGTCAACCTCTATGGCCTCACTTCTCTCAATCTTTTCGACCATGAGTTGTGCTATGCGATTGCCTCTTTTGAACCGGCACATCAGCAAAAAAACAGCCTGCCCCCTGTGCCTCATGGGGTTGAGTTTTACGTTTTGGCACATCGTGAGTCCTATGATTGCGATATTACACATCCCATTAGTTTGACTAAAGAAGATCATATTAATTCTGTTTTCTGCAAAATATGAGCAATTTTTATTAAGAACTCACGGACCTTTTACATACCGAAGTTGAGAAATTTGAGTTCATAACATACAACTTTGTAATGTAAAATGTCTATGAGATATTGATAAAAATAGCTCATATTTTGCTAAAATTAAGATTTGTATCTGATCATTAGGGGACACAATCAGAAGCATCGTGATTAACCGGGGTCACTCACGATTAGCCAAAACGTAAAACTCAACGACATGGCTCACTGTGGAGCACAAAAGACAGATTTTGTTTTTGCTGATGCAGTCTATGTCTGTATGGTTTCGGAGGATTACTCTGACTTCTCCAATATAATCGGCATCAATGACTCCTCCTCCCACCGCTATTCCGTTTTTGCTAGCCATTCCACTTCATGCCGCTAACCTCGCATACGTCCCTCTAGGGAGTCCTATTGCTATTCCGGTTTCCGCCATCATCTGTCCTTGTATGGGTATGACACCGTTGTTTGAGGTGTATATGTCATGGTCTGCTTCCAGCTTTGAGCCTTTTGTCGGAGTAATCGTATCTTTGGTCAGCCTTTTTATTCGTAGCTGGTTTGTTGCCAGCGTCCTTCTTGATACCAGGTTAATTTCCAGTTTCTCTTTTCGTGATATAACTGAAACCTGGAAATGTTCTGGCTTTAAAATTGACTGTTCTCAATAGGTAGCTCCCCCTTCAGGGCGGTACTCCGGCCGCCTGCTCAAAGCGTCTGGTTTGCCCTCTTTGGTTCCTGGCCGGTAAACGATTTTGAAATTGAAGTTTGCCAGCCACTGGGCCCACCGGATTTGTCAATGATTCCAAACTTTTGTGGTCAAAAAATATTGGAGGTTCTGATGGTCTGTAAAGACCGTGACTGGCTCTTTGGCTCTGACTAGGTAGTGTTTCCATTCCTTAAATGCTTTGAGGATTGCTAAAAGTTCCTTGTCGTGAATCTCATTGTTTCATTCGGCATTATTGAGCTTTCGGGAGTGGAACGCCACTGGGTTTAACCGCTTTCCAAGGTATTGTGACAATATACGGCCTAGAGCAAAGTCACTGGCATCAGTTTCTACTACTGTCTTTCTATCCGGATAGAAATGTGCTAGGATTGGCGCTGTCGTAAACCTCTTTTTTAACTCCTCAAAGGCTTTTTCTTGCTTCTGTCCCCAGTAAAAGGGTTTTTTCACCCCTTTCTCTTGATTTTTTAGGGTATCAGTTATTGGTTTACATATTCCAGAGAATTTTTTTATGAACCTTTGGTAGAAATTTGCAAACCCAATAAAGATTTGTACCTCTTTTACTGACTTAGGAGCCTTCTATCCCATAATACTTTCCACTTTCCACTCACTCATTGTCATCCCTTCCGTATTTACAATGTATCCTAAGAATTCTACCGTCTTGATATGAAACACAGATTTCTTCAGAGAGATTGCAAGATCATATTGCTCTAATCTTGCAAGTACTTTCTTGACTAAATCCTTGTGTTCTTTAAGACTGTTTAAGTAAATTAGTATATCATCCAGATAAACTACTACTCCGTGGTCTAGGAATTCTCTCAGGACTTCATTCATCATAGCTTGGAAGGTGGCCAGTGTATTAACTAGACCAAACGGCATGACCTTGTATTCGTAAAGGCCGTACTGTGTCCAAAAGGTGGTTTTCCACTCATCGCCTTTCCGAATTCGTATGAGGTGATAGCCATCCTTGAGGTCTAGTTTAGTGAAGATCTGGGCTCCGGCGACTCGTCCTCTTAGTTCTGTCATGAGCGGCAAGGGATATTTATTTAGGATGGTAAGCTTGTTAAACTGTCGGTAATCGACACATAATCGTAACCTTCCGTCGGGCTTCGGGACGAATAAGATTGGTGCTCCAGCGGGCGACTTGCTATGGACTATTTTTCCCTGTGCCAGTATTTTCTTTAAGTATTCGTCTAACTCTTTTAACTGGTATGCTGACATCGGGTATACCGGTCCCCATGGTAGTGTGGCTCCTTTCTTTAGGTCGATAGGATGATCAAAGGTCCATCTGGGCGCCAACATCTCCGCTTTTTCTTCCTCAAACAGTTCTTTGTATTGCCAATATGGTTTTGGCAAATTTTCAAGCTGTACTTCATCTTTGAAGGTTGTCCCAATTCTTCCGACCATTCGTGCTTCTTCGTCAAAGGCCACGGTCTTGTCCCATTCGAACATATCTGCTATTCCTTCATCTTCGACATGGGCAGCGCATTTGGCGCTATCAAAACTCCATTGGCTTGGAGCTTGAATATTCGAAATGGGGTGTTCCTGATGCCACCATCCAAATGGTATAATCATATCATAGTTTCCTGCATCAGCTATCTCACAGGAAACCTCAGTCTGTGTCCGTTTTTTCCAATTTCTAGTTTAATTGAATGAGAGAAGTATTTTCCTCCCGTAGAGGATATTTCACCATTGAAGGCTATAATCTGTAAGGGATTGTCCCTTATTTCGTAGGGTATTTTGAGCGTTCGTGCAGTATTTTGGTTTAAGAGGAAAATGTTTGATCCTGAGTCTAGCAGAACTCGTATCTTATGAGGTAGTTCATTTAGTTGTATGAAGGCATTGCCTTCAGGGCTATCGTAATGTCTTGAAATTGGTTTAACTCGCTTATGGGCTGGGCACCTATCTTCGATAAATCTTTTCATGGCATCTAGAGTGATTTTATTGGTAACTAGAGTAGTTTGTTACCGTGCCCATAAAGTTTCAGCTCTTGAAGTCTCCTCAGACAAACTTGTGTAAGAGTAACTATGCTAAACTATCCTATGTACATGCTTGTCACCTCACCAAATATTTTTGAAAATCTAAATAATTTTGCTAATATTGGGATTTGAATGCAAGACCTTCGGCTAACCGCCAAGTTAAAACCAATTAGGACGTCTCTCAGCAAGTATTTTGCAACATAAACAAACTTATATCTTAGATCGGGCAGCCCACTACTAGATGTCTTTACCTCCAGCCGAGGAGTTCCCATCCAAAGGGGCGGTTCTGATAGACGTACACGCCAACTCTGAAGGTTCCTTTGGGGTCGTGCGCTCCAGCCGATAAGACTACTCGATATTGTGTCTTGTTATAGTGCAACTCTTAGCACTTGTATAGGTTTCTTCCCTCGTGGACGGCCCTATTTGCTTTTGTCTTTTTATATTCTGCCTCTGGGAACTATTACGCAGGTGACTTGTGCAGGTGCCTGTTACCCACTCGTCGACCATATCCTGTAAGCGAAAATCCGTGCTTTTCCTTTCTAACCATCTTTGTTCCTTAAGGATTGATACTATCTACGATAGTCCTTAGGGTCCCCTGGTTGATACTCGAATTCTCACGGTTCACTTGCTGGATATCGAATAGCTTCGTCTGTCTCAATTTTCTCTGGATTTGACTAAGTCCCTTGACCTTCTTCTCGTAGTTTCTATTAACCCACCGGGCTCTAAGTCGGCACTCATACTCTTTCAGAGGCTCGCTTTTTAGAGTATCCCCTTCGAGTTCCATCTCAAGGACTTCTTCAGAGATTTCGGTTCCGGAATTGATCGTCCGACTACCTACTTGCCGTTGCCAGTGGTGCCCAAGAGCTCTCATAGCTCATTGTCGTTATCGTTAAAGGTCCACGTTAGTGGCCTTTGACTCACCTGTCGCGAGCTTTCTTCCCGGCTATCATCAGCCACGGTGGCTACCAGAGGTCTGTTTGGATGTGATGGGTGGTTGAATCGTTGATGCGATTTCTTCTTAGATTGGGGTTCCGAACGCTTGACCCTAACTGCGTTGACCTTGATTCCCTTCTGACAGTATTTCCAATCGTGGTTTATCAGTGTACATCTTGTGCATTGGCTCGCAGTTTTCCGTTCATCAATGGTAGACTGTTCGATTCCCGTATGGGCATCTGCCCACACCTTATGCATAATTTTTTGCCTAGGCGCCGCCTTTTCTTTCTTCTCTTTCCTTTTTGCCGCTTGCCTCTTCTGATACTCTGCTTTCTCCTTAGCCGAGTATTGTCTCTTTGGTTTTTTCATCGTCACCTTTGAGGTATCTTTGTCTCGCTTTCATTTCCCACTTGTGGCCAATCCTGAGCTGCTACCTTTTAGTCCTTATCTTTCTTTGAAATCCTCCTCGGCTCGTGTTGCTGTTCAGATAGCTTCTAACCACTCTGAGTCAAGGATGTATTCTTGCATTGACAATCATCGGAGTGCTTCGGCTGGGAGGTGATCTTGGATAATTTTCCTCCACGTGACTCCAGACATCTTAATATGGATATTAAGGTTTTCCATCTTTAAAAAGTACTGGTTTATGTCACCTTTGTATTTGACGTTTTCCATGGATCGGAGAGATTTTTCGGCTTCATGTGTGGGACCAAAGCGTCGCTTGACTTGTTCAGCGAAAACTTCCCATAGGGCATAACCTTCCTGCTTGCTAGCTCCAAGCTCTCCAGTCATTCCTTTTCAGTAGGCGATGGTGAATGGTGCAACTTGTTTCCCTTCCATTTTGCTAAGAGCATAGCTGATTCGATCTGACTCCTTTTTTCCATTGCCACTTATTTCGTCTGAAGTAATCTCGACAGGCAATTAACTAAAGTTCCACATTCTGGTGGTCGTCATATTTGTAGACAAAAGGGGCTTGAGCTGGTCAACTTGATATCTTTCCTAATGCCCTGCCCATTATTTTGGCGAGCTTTCACATAGCATTCTCGTTGACATCATCTGAGTCTTCGTCGTCTTCCGACTCATCACTATCATCTGAGGGGGAACCTCTATCTCCTCCACCTCTTGTGGCGGGTCCTCTTTCTCGTTCTTCTCTGTCGTCTCCACCCTGTTGGTCTCCTCCTCCTCCCCCTGTTGGGCTTCCAAACACCCCTTGATTTCTCGGTAGTTGCCGTCCTCCGTTTCCACCTCCTGCTGCCGCCGTTGTGTCAGGCGTAGGGTCTGACTCCTTCTGCTTCTCTTTGACCTGTCTTAACAAGCTCTGGAGTGTTTCTTGCATTTCAGCTAGCTGGCTAGCTTATTGTCCTCGCGCTCATTTTTCATCTTTGAGCTGTCGATCCAGGCTCCCGAGTTCTAGTCGGTGCTGAGCTTTTGCTTCTTCCAGAGCTCTGTCTAGCATCTAGTCTCGAGTAAACAAAGCTGAGCCTTCCCCTACAATAGCACTTGCTAACCGAGAGCTGACATTTTCGTGGCGGGTCTGTCTTTCGTTCTGTGCTGTCAACCTTTCGTTTAAAGCTTGCTGGACACTTGTAGCCTAGCCCTTAACTAGTTCTATGAGACCGTCGATTTTGGCGAATTCGGCCTCGACAAATCGTTTCCCCTGAGCTAGTAGTTGTCTAACTTTTCAAAGCTCCTGGGCCAAGTATTGGGCTTCCGGGGTGAGAACATTGAAGGCTAGATGCTGGGCATCTATGCTGTAGGCTAAGTGCGGAACGAAAACATTCAGGAGCTCGCTTACTTGAATTAAGCGGAGTTCTCCTTCTGCGCTGGGGAGAGGATTTTGAGTTGATCCGAGAAGGCCTGGCTTAGATCTCTGTCTAGCCCTGAATCCGGAACCGCTTCCTGAATTCTCGGAGGGCTGTCTGGAATAGTGCGGTTTATTGGTGGTATCCGTCACCGACCGGACGTTGGTCGAGGCTAACTCATCATCGCCCATGTCTATAGGTTCTTCTCCACCTTGTCTTGGGTTAAGACCGGACATTGTATAAAGCAAAGAAGGGGTCTGCTTATCTTTCCAGATTGTACCACTGTCTTTGGATCCTAGCAGTGAGAGTCTCGTCCCACTCGACTTCAAAATCTTCTGTTGTGGGTTGTTCCCACACAAAATCGTTTCCTTCAAAGTATTGATAGAGGGTTTTTAGTTGTCCGGTGGTGATTATATTTCATGGGTTGGTCCACCACTGATATGTCTCGAAGTAAGGTTTGGTGCTTGCTTCAGACTGCAAGACTTATGTGATGGAGGGCATAAGTATTTCTGGATGGGGTTCGGTAATTGAGTCAAGAGATATCTCAATAGTATTCTGTCTTTGATATTCTAAGATGGAAGATTTTTGAGAGAGTAGAGCTGAGTAGTAGAGAGTAGTCTGACTCATTCGTCTCGGTAACGTAGAGAATAACAATATACTGTTATAGGGGTAACGTAATGGAGAGGTGTTATTACGCTATGGCCCGAATCGCTAATGTGTGTATGGAGAGGGTCGTCTAGGGAGACAAATATTTCAAAATAAAAGTGATAGTGCGATACGATTTTAAAGTTGTAACGTGTATATATTGTTAAGGTCTCTTCTCCATTGCTTGTTGTCTGTATAAGCTGCGAAGATACCTCGATATTTATATTCCGCATCTGGGTGTTCGCGGGCTACATAATCTTTTTATATAACTAAGTATCTCTTACTCTTTTCACCGACTTCAACAGAAGTGCGAACCCTTTCTGACCCTGAAAACCTCTGCACCCATATGCGACTTATAGACACGTAAGAACTTTTATTCGATGATGGTGTGGACACCTCTCGTAGTGTTCGTACGATCTTTTATCTGAAGCGAATGAAGTTACGAACATTCACCCACGTTTGCTAACGCAGAGAGACTATCCACTGAACTGAAGATGGCCAGTCTTTTTTTTAGCTCTGTCACCAACCAGGCTGCATGTGCATCTTACGGTTTCGTCTACCGGTATTATACGACTTTTGACTATGAATCCAACCAATGGTTATAATTATAGTTATCCGTCATGTGCTAACACGTCCTTTGGGGGTTCCCCGACCCCCTTCCTGGGTATAGACTATGCTTCTAGTACTGGGCGACTTTCCAGACTGAAGCGTCTAACTTTCATGCAGTTTTCGTCCTGTTACTTAATGGCCACTCTTCAATCCACTATCTTCGAGAGCTTGTAACTTTATACGATGGCATCCGATTCAGGTGCTTCCACTTGCATAATGTAGTGGTTTTTTTTGTTTTTTTTTTTTATCTCCCGTTTATATTTGTTTGCTAAGCCGGCAGCTAACTAGGTACAAAGTCACTTCAGCTCAATGCCGATGTAGACAAAAAACCTTCAACTACAGTCCATCCCTCATCCCTCTCGCTAAAACCATCTGACCCTGCCCGAATAACCTAAACTACTTTGAATAGAGGTAGAAAGCAAAAGCCCGGTACTACTGGTAAGATCTACAAGAGAAACAAAATGCCTGAAAATATCGAACCAAAACCCTCCATAGACGTCAACCCCAAAGAAAAGCCCCAAAGCGACAGTGAGAAACCTATCAACCAAACAAAGAAAACTTCAAGCCTGTCTAGAAATCTCAACCCCATTGACAAAAAGAGCAGATGAACCAACCCACACGAGGATACACAAGGGCCGTGGTGACCGGGAAATAAAGCCCAGCGCTAGAGTTGAGGCGAGGACCAGAGGGTGATCCATATAACTAAGCCAGGCCAGCGGAGATGTGTGGCGCAAGGAGCGAGACCCGGTGGTCACCGGAACCCGGACCAGAAGAGATGCATGGCCCCGCCCCCAGAGGGGCAGGGCCAGAGGCAGATGGCTGAAATCCCCTAGGAACAAGACAAGTCAAGACTATCATCAGGGCACAGAGCCAGGAGAAGAGAGCAGTAGGGTGCTAGCCAACGATCATAGTGTAGCGGTAACCGAGCAAAGGGATGAAAACTGGACGGCGAGGAAGGAGGGGTAGCCTCAATACCGAGAAGTACGAGGCAAAGGACCACCAAGGGATCACAGTTTTTCGACAATGCGACCGTACCGACCGAAGCGCTCAGGAGATAGTGCAATACCAGAGAACAGAGCCACCGGGGCCACTACTTCACCAATAACCCGAAGCTGCGCTATGCCTAAGACGAGGCGAAGGGGTTGCCGACCGTGCAAATGCTAAGCAGGGGCAACAAAACAAGTGCGGAGAAAGAGGGGGAAGAGCATGAAACCCCATAGACGAAGGCACCCAGATACCTAAGCCATCAGAAGGGAATCAGAGGGAGGAAGGAGGTGGCGGGAGCATCACCCTCCTAGGCAACAAAGGCAATTAGAAGAGGGGAGAGGGACACCAAACCCCACGAGGATTTCTCATGGTGTTAAGATTTCAATCGCCGGAGGTGTAGAAGAGATGGTTCGTGAGCATAAGGTAGAGGTTTTTTTTCTTTCTTTTTTCTTTTTTTTTATATCATGTATTACTTGTTAAGGTACAAGAACTCGCATGCAGTGCTAGCTATGTCGTAAAGAAAACCTTGATCCCAAGAAACAATTCCCCCCCGGACCAAGGAAAAAACCATCACTCCAAGTCCCTCTGGTGTGGAACCAACCGCACATCTCGCACATAGGAAGAGCAAACCCACCCACCAACAGAAAGAAACCAAACAGCCGAAGCCGGCTCAGCAACCCCGCAGACAGAAAGGACCCCCCGAACATGAAAGCAGGAAGCAATAGGAAAACCTTCTCTGTAGACTCCAACAAAAAGTAAAACCCCTAATGGGCAAGAGAAAGTATACCACAATAGAAAAACCACAATAAATGAGGAACATACATCAAAGTTAGGCCGACCAAAAGCGCTAACCAGCAAGGGACCAGACAATTACTTCCGACCAAGGCAATGGACATCGGTCAAGGAGGCAGTGCAATACCATGACAGAGCGTAGCCGAGGCATGCGACCGTGGCGAAAGGACGTGGGAGCGAGCAGAGCGACTGGGCTGAGAGGAAGCCAACCTTAGCGAGCGAACTCGTAGCTGTAACAGAGCAACTGGACGGAACCGGGAGGAGAGTAGAGGAGGGGTAGACCCAAGTATCGTAGGAATTATCAGAGACATATGCGTGTCTGACTAGGCAGCCTCAAGCGAAACGTAATTGAAGAGAGCAGAGAAATCGACCGTAGCCTGATGAAAAGTTTTCTCTTACTTCGAACCGTGATCCCAGCCGTCTGTAACATGGACGTGAGGGTGTTACCGACTGTGCTAATGCTAAGCGAGAAAGCAAAACAAAAGCGAAGAGGAGGATGGAACGGGCCTTAGGAAACAGGTGCCCAAGTCCGAAGTCATCATAGGGGGAGGGTGCAGCTCACAAATAGTGCAGGTGGTGAAAGTTAACGATAATTTCCTGTGGTGTTCAGATTTCAATCACCGGGTGTGTAGAGGAGATGGTTCGTGGAGCATAAGGTAGAGGAAGACATCCTCTCATATATCCTGCAAACAGGAACCAGTCGGAGGGACGGCCACGACGTATTCGGTGTTACAAGATGGGTCATCTTGTCTGTAGGTTTTGGTGAGAGGACATAACTCTAGCGGCGACCAGTGTTGACCTAGCGGTCTAACGTCGGAGCTGGAGGGGGGTGAGTTGTATTTTTTCAAAGGAGATTTATGCGCAAGGTAGGGTAACCTGTCCCTAATAATGTATCGGGGAGCTCTGTGCCTAACAGATAAAACATAACTCCCGTTCCGATGGCAAACAACAACCTTAGCCGTGCAGCAATCACCTCCGCACCTAAAACCCACCCCTAAAGTCAACCACATTCATCAATCCTCTCTTTCACTTGTTTGGGAATTATCAGATACCAATATGCCATAAAACGATTTATCAATACCTATTGGTCTCCCTAGGTCTATAAGTCCGAATTAACCTGACTTAGTGGACAGACATCGGAGCCAACCGACTAGTTAAGAATGACAATGAAGCAGCACTTACTTTGATCTTGAGAAGCAAGCAGGAAAACACATTTTTACGGCCAGCAGGAACTAATAAAGGATTGATATAATTACAAAAGACATCTGAGGTTACCAAGAGAAAAACCTGCGAAACCATCAAACTAAAAAATTATTTTTAACTTTTTTACCAGAAAAAAGTTACCACCTTTATGCAAAAGTTACACCCTATTTGCAAAATTACTGCCCACCCAGGGGAAAGGATAGGGAACTTCCTGAGGCGAGTATCAACCATAGACTCTTACTACTCTCCTTCCTGCCCCCTCCAGGCAGTGCGACTCAAAAGAAGGCCACTGGAAAGTGGACAAGACAGAGGGCATTTTGGCTAACTACTTTTCCAGGAAGCTGGGGGAAAAAGGTGAGCGGTAGAAAAAGAGCGAGCTTGCCCCCTTTTATGTGGTACAAAGTACCCTAAAGGTGTGGGTAGCAACAGTGCAACCCCAGAAGGAAAATCAAAAAAAACAAAAAAAAGAAGAATGATTTATTGAGCTAAGTTTCCCACTCCTTTGTGAAATTGTTTATATTTTTCGGGAATCTCTCGGCAGGGGGTAAAGACCGCTTGTAGTGGGCTGCCCAGCAATATAAAGGTAATTTTTAATTATTATATTTAATTTAGTTTGTCTAAGGAGACCTAAGTGGTCGAAACGACGCGAGCATTGTCACAAACACCTTATGACAATAAATCTACATGGCTTCTAAGCGAGCCAAGAAATTTCCCACTCCGTCCGGCAAGTAGAAAAACACTATTGCCCAAGAACCCCTGCGTTACGACTCTCCAGAAGGACAGGCACATATTTATATCCTCAGAAATCGCTATCGGATTCCAGTCTTATTAGACTCTGGATCAAATATTTTCCTTATTAATGAACAAATCATTCATGACCCTCATACACCTTACAAATTTTCGATCCGACGCAGTACAGATTCAGGGCTTTACCTGCGAAGCTAGCTCCTCTGGCAGATCACAATATACACATCCTCTCTACCTAGAAATAGGAAAGAACCATCACCTCTCTCTCGTTTCCTGCGAAATAGCTCCGGCAGGAAAGTATGGTATGATTATACCATTTGGATGGTGGCATCAGGAACACCCAATCAGCAATATCGCAGATCAGAATGCTTGGTCATTTAATGCGGATTACTGTCGGTCACATTTATTACCAGAAGACGAAGGAATTTCAATTGAATGGGACGAAGACATCCTTAGCGATCCTAACGCGGTAGTTATAGGAAGAATTGAAAGAGAAGATGATGAGAAAGTTACTATTATTGATCGCCTACCTGAATGCTACCACGACTATCTTGATTTATTCCGCCCCTCAACAGCAGAGAAGCTGCCTCCTCATCGTACCTTTGACCATGCGATTGACCTCAAACCTGATATGCAACCACCATGGGGTCCTATATACCCCTTATGCGAAAAACAACTTCAAGCTCTCTGTTCCTATATTGCTGATATGATGAAACAAGGGAAAATTACCGTAAGCAAGTCTCCAGTGGGAGTACCTATTCTCTTCATACCGAAACCTGACGGTCAACTTCGGTTGGTAGTAGACTACCGAGAACTTAATAAAGTTACCATCCATAACAAATATCCAATTCCTTTGATGGCAGAACTAATGAATCAGGTTCAAGACGCAAGCATCTTCACGAAACTGGACCTGAAGGATAGATTCCACCTGATTAGAATCCACAAAGGCGATAAATGGAAAACAGCTTTTCGAACTCGATATGACCTTTACGAATATAAGGTCATATCTTTTGGTCTTGCCAATGCACCAGCAACCTTTCAGATATTAGCAAAAAAAAAATCCGTCTTTTGTGCTCCATGGTGAGCCATGTCGTTGAGTTTTACATTTTGGCTAATTGCGAGTGACCCTGGTTAATCATGATGCTTCTGATTGTGTCCCCTAATGATCAGATACAAATCTTAATTTTAGCAAAATATGAGCTATTTTTATCAATTACTCATAGACATTTTACATTACAAAGTTGTATGTTATAAACTCAAATTTCTCAACTTCGGTATGTAAAAGGTCTGTGAGTTCTTAATAAAAATTGCTCATATTTTGCAGAAAACAGAATTAATATCATCTTCTTTAGTCAAACTAACGGGTTTTTTTAATATCGCGATCATAGAACTCACAATATGCCAAAACGTAAAACTCAACAATATGAGATACAGGGGGCAGGCTGTTTTTTTGCTGATGGACTATGATGAATGAAATACTCCGCGAATTTCTCGACCAGGGAGTCGTCGATTATAGAAACTATATTTTAATTTATTCGAAATTACTTACGGAACATATCTCCCTGGTACAAAAAGTCTTACAGCGGTTGTGGGAATACCAGATGGCAGTATCATTAGAGAAAAATTACATTCCATGTTAAATCAGTTGATTTTCTTGGATATGTTGTGACAATGGAAGAAGTTACGATGCATGAGAAGAAGGTAGAGACAATTAAGGCTTGGAAACCTCTGACATCAGTAAAAGAGGTCCAGATTTTTATCGGATTCACAAATTTCTATCGATGATTTATCAAAAGCTTCTCGAAAATTTGCACCCCAATCACCAATCTGCTAAAAGGAGAAAAAGGGAGTTTTGTATGGGGAAAAGATCAGTATGAGGCCTTTGAATATCTTAAGCGATGCTTCGTTACAGCCCCGATCCTATGTCATTTTCACCCAGAACGCGCTACAGTCGTTGAGACTGATACAAGCGATTACGCCCTTGGCTGCATCCTCTCACAGTTTCAAGGGAAAAGATTACACCCCATTGCTTTCCACTCCTGAAAACTCAACTCAGCAGAAATGAACTATGACATCCACTACAAGGAATTGTTGGCTATTCTCGTTGCCTTTATGGAATGGAAACATTACCTCCAAGGGATGGAAAAGCCAATTACAGTCTACACAGATTATCAGAACCTTCAATACTTTCTGACCACAAAGGCCTGGACGGCATGCCAAATTCACTGGACGCAGAAATTATGCGACTTCAATTTCATTATCATCTATTGACCAGGCTCGAAAGGAGATAAACCTGATGCTTTAAGCAGGCGGCCAGAGTACCGCCCTGAAGTGGGAACTACGCATCGCGAACAGCAAATTCTACAACCTAAACCCTTCGGCAAATTCCAAATTACCATTGTTTGGGGTAAAACCTCTTCACCTTTCTATCAGGAAATCCCTCAGTCAGAAATAGAAAACTATATACGAGTTCAAAGACTTTCAAAAAACGCAAGAATCCCAACTCAAGTATCTAAACTTGTAGCAGGACATCACCTCTACAGTATCGAAACCTTAATGATCCCAGCTAAGAACCGACATCTTGTTAAAACTAGATTAGCTATTGCAGTCCCAAGTGGTACTTACGGTCGTATTGCACCAAGAAGTGGCTTGGCAACCAAAGCTATATCTGTAGATGCTGGAGTTATCAATGCAGACTATAGAGGCGAAGTCAAAGTCCTTCTCATTAATCATGGCTCTTCAGATTTTGAGATTCAGAAAGGAGATTGCATTGTGCAACTCTTAGTGGAAAGAATAGATGATCAAGACTGGATGGAGGTAGATGAGATGGATGAAACGGAAAGAGCTGGACAAGGATTTGGCAGCTCGGGACGAGGACTAGAGTTGAAAGAAACTCAACCAATAATATGCTTTCTCCATTCAAGCGGCACATACGAATTTTATGATACCTCTGATATTAACCACTGCCCGATACTTCGAAAAGGACAAGTGCTATCGTCTAACGCTATTATCGCAAAAGCAAATCTTAAGAAATTCGAAACTGACTTTTTGGAAAAAGTTCAACAGGTGGCAAAGGATGATCAAGATTGGCTGCGGAGAAAGAAAGAATTGAAAACTATAATAAGAGAAGGAAAAGAATTGCCGAAACAATGAATTCTAGCCAATGACCTACTTTACTACAATAACCAACTATATATTCCAGCAAATGAAGACCTGCAAACACTCATTGCCAATAGATATCACAACTCACAAGTAGCAAGACACTTCGGATAAGATAAGACACTCAAAATCATTACTCGAGACTTCTACTGGAAAGGACTCGCCCACTGGATTAATAACTAAGTAGGATCCTGCAGTGCTTGCCAACAAGCTAAGTCTCCAAGACATGCACGATTCGGTTTACTTCAACCCTTACAAGTACTCTTCGCAGCTTGAACTTCGACTTCAGTAGACTTTATTACTCAACTATCGAATTCAGCAAGATTTATACAGATTATAGTCGTAGTAGACCAGTTCACGAAAATGGCACATTTTATCGGATTAGAAGAAAAAGCATCCACACAAGATGTGGCAGAAGCATTCCTTAAAGAAGTATAGAAATACTAGAGACTACCCTCAGAAATCATCTCGGATATGGATGTGAAGTTTGCTGGTGAATTTTGTGAATCATTGTGCACAAAACTCAATATTAAATGAAAGATGTCAACTGCGTACCATCCTCAGACTGATGGACAAACGGAATGAGTTAACCAAATACTGGGAGGCTACCTCCGAATATTTATCAACTACGATTAGGATGATTGGTACCACCTCTTACCCCTCACTGAGTTTGCTTACAACAACTCGACCACTACCACATACAAAATGACTCCCTTCTTCGCAAACTATAGTTACCATCCTCAGACTGAATGGTTAAAAGAACAAGAAGCCCAGAATCCAGAAGCCAATATGTATGCTCACTGGATCCAAATGATATATTAACAAGCAAGAGAATCCCTCGAGAAAACAAAAGAAGCCATGGGACGATATCACAATGGAAAGGCTAAGCAACAACCAGACTTCAAAATTGGAGATCTGGTTATGCTCAATGTAAAAAATATTCGCACAAAACGCCCCTCGAAGAAGCTAGCCCCCAAACTCTACAGCCCTTTTAAAATCCTAGAACAACGAGAAAACCTTACCTATAAAATTGAACTATCAGACCATTGGAAAATCCTTCTGGTATTTCATGTATCATTACTCAAACTCTACCGAACTTCAATTCGACCGGCTCGAGAACAATGGCCTATGCAACCCAAAGAGATTGATGGAGATCTTGAATGGGAGGTGGAGAAAATTGTTAAGAGTGAAATAATCTCTTATAAAAGACGGGTTAGAGGAAGACCCCAAACATTCCACGAAATAAGATATTTTGTTAAGTGGAAAGGGTGTTCAGAAGTTGAGAACACCTGGGAACTACCTGAGCATTTGGGAAATGCGAAGGAATTGGTAAATATGTTTCATAGAGAAAACCTGGAAATGCCATCATTGGGCTAAGTAGTATTACTCAGAAAGGTTTTTCTGCCGTGGCCAAGCAAACGTGAAACGTTTTTCACCCTACCTTGTAGAGTACTAAAAGGATTTAATATTTAATATCGCTACTTATGTATTATATATCAAGAAGGATTTTGGGGACAAAACCTTTTGAAGAGGGAGCTAGTGTTATGTACACAAGAATAGCTCACTAGTATTATTAAGTAGAGGCTGCACTACCATAATAGAGGAACATATGTCCAACCTCAACTCACTATAGTAGGAGTAACTGGAAGTATCTATGTTGACTACTCAGGATACAGGAAAAACTCAGGTTCCATGAAGCTGATTACTAATTGGAAAGATAAAGTGAGAATACTTTATTCCTTATCCAGTGTATATGCATATTATACATTATGTATTATTATCTAGCTATTCGAGTTGATTACTCGATAGTTCACGATAAAAGACTATTGGTATGTTGGCATTGCGACTACATATATGAACTTAGTCTATTAGGACGAAGAGATCGAAGACTATCTACTGGTGGAGTGGGGACACCCTCAGATGAAATAGATATCAGGAGTTCTCTGAGTTCGAGTGGGGCAATTATTCAGGGTCAAAGAGTATTCGCACTTCCTTTGACGAAGCTGAAATCTTAGAAAGATACATAATTGTTAGGAAACAGGAAGTAGCGAGGTTTTAGTATAAGTAGTAAGAGCTATCCCCTGAAGATTGAGAAAATCAAGCAATGGAGAAGAGACCTTAACAATATAACAAGTTTTTAAGTTAAAAGTTCGAGAACTTCTATTTTATTATCTTACCTTTATCAAACCATCATTACTCGAGCCTTCCTGACTTCCCTCCATTATCTCAACTACTATACGGCCTAGCTCTCTCTATTCCTTTGAGTTAGTTACCCCGTAACAGCTACAGTCAGATGGGCCACAGTGCTACCTGAAAACAACATTGCCACAGTCTTTCTGCCACCTGGTTTTCCAATACAAGACACCTACAAATATCCTACAAATAGAAGGTATGCTTTTAGTAAAAGAGGGGGTATAAAACCTAAACAATGGAACTCCACTTCTCTGACGTTAGTTCAGTGTATTTTGCCTATTGACAGAATTGCACGACGAGCTAGACTGCTTTTCAAGAAGTGGCCTATTCCAAAGAAACCTAACCCATAGCGCCTACCAATACCAGAAGAATACAAGTACTACGAGAAAACAGTTAAGAAGGTCTAGGAAGGCGTATACACCAAGTGAAGGATGCTCAACTACTCTGGATATTATAGTTACATATCGCCATTCAGGACATATTGGTACTTCATAACAATATACAAGCTTGCCGCAGCCTATCTTCATCAGATGAGGGCCGGCAAGAGCTATCTTAGAGCACACAAGGACTGGAAGGATGCTGAAGCTGATCCGACTTGCCAGAGGTGCCAAAAGAGAGAAGAAGACTACAAGCATGTAATAACCGAGTATCCCTCACTTGCTACCGAGAGAGAGGGTATGTCAAAGGACACGTTTGAATTCTCTGCCGAGTTCATCGTATGGAGCGAGAAGAAGAAAGGCTGGGAGTTGATAAAGGATTTGATTTGATTTATTTCCTGAAATAAGATTAATTTTCCTTTGTGTATGGATGAATTTCCTTTTACAAGGGCGAGTCAGGTTCAGTCTTAACGAATTATGTTTTGGACAAATTGCAAGGAATCCTTATGGGAAGTTTTCATGTTGATATTGTATTTTTACATTATTAGTTTGGGTTTTGATTTATTTCTTTTGTTTTTATTTTGATTTGAGTTTTTATTTGCAATGAGATGTTTCCCGAATGCAGCGGTTGTACCCTAGGGAATACTTGTTATATACCTAAAATTATACCACGGATTTAACAAAAAAAAACAAAAAACCTGCAGCATTAGTGTTATATCAAGATGATTAATTACCACTATTTTGAAAGTATGTCTTAGTATAGATATATCTGGTATGACTGGTGTGAGGGATACTATATAAAACCTGTTATGCTACACTCAAATGTAGAGCTATTTACTAAACCTAGATTGGAAGATACTTTATCCATGTTAAAGACAGCTGCAACTATGATGCATTTGACGCAGTTGGAGAGGGCATATAAATTGGATGATCTTGTAATTCATAGGAATGCTTATAAGTCTGAGAACATGGTTGGCTGTACCTGGGTAACTTTCAAGAAAGGGGTTGCGGATATGCCTAAACAACAAAGACTGTCTGGCTCTTAGAGTATTATCAAGGCAGAACTGATGGGTATTATGGGTATACTGTGAGAATGGGAGAACAGTAATCATTATCTCTATATTTACTCAGACTGCTTGGCTGCGCTAATACTTAGATGAACTATGTCGCTAGATGGAGAGGGTGCTCTGCTATTTCAGCTCATAGCCTATGCGTTGAATAACATTAATTGAGGCATTGAGTTTGGATGGTTCCTGGGATACAATGACATATCTGGTAATATAATAGAAGACTTGAATGCTAAAATTGCCTCTCAAATGGAAGCCCTACCTGCGCTTATTATCAGAGTAGACTTCAGTCTTTCACAAATGGCTATAGTACATGGGTTGAAAGCTAAGGAATGGTATAACTAGGATATCAGCTTGGACAAAACCCACTACGAGAGACAACCAACTCAGCTCAGATTTATGAAAGACCTAAGCTGTATGAATTACTATTGTCTGATAAGGCTTAGGACTAGTACTCATACTGCTTCAACTTATAACTATGTAGACAAGAACGACTGGTTGCACATTTGGGATTGCCAGAGATGAGCTGAGAGACATCCTACTGGCTCACCATGGTGGGATAATAAAGCTCACATGTGAAACACGAACCATCTCCTCTACACACCTGGCGATTGAAATCTCAACACCACGAGAAATCATCATCGGATCCATCCTTTCTCCAACGCACTCTCAGTGAGCTGCACCCCCCCCCTATGATGGACTCGGACTTGGGCACCCGTTTCCTAGGGCCTATCCCATCCTCCTCTTCATTTTTGTTTTGCTTTCTCGCTTAATATTTGCACGGTCGGCAACACCCTCGCGTCCATGTTACAGACAGCTGGGATCACGGTTCACAGTAAGAGAAAACCTTTCATCAGGCTACGGTCGATTTCTCTACTCTCTTCAATTATGTTTCGCTCGAGGCTGCCTAGTCAGACACGCACACGTTTCCAATAGTTCCTATGATACTTGGGTCTACCCCTCCTCTCCACCGCTCGGTTTCGTCCCGTGGCTCAGTTACAGCCAAACTTCCTCTCATTAGCTGGAATTCTTACTGCCACTTTCCCCTGGGTCCACCCCTTCCCCGTGGCTCGGCTCGGCCACAGCCCTCGGATACGCTCGGTCATGGTATTGCACTGCCTCCTTGAACGATGTCAACACCTTGGGTTACGGTGTAATGTGATGGATTTGCTTGGTTTTAGTGCCTACTGTCCCCCCGTTCTGTATTCTGTAGTTTTAGGCTGAATTTTCACGGTCAGGTTTCTGTTAGAGTACTCTGGGATATTAATGTGGTTTCTTTTGTTACTTGTCAAGGGGAGTTTTCAGGTCCGGTTTTCCTGTTGTTTCCTGCTTGTCGTGTTGGTGATTTATTTCTGTTGTCTACTTAGCCGATAGGGATTTTTTGTCTTCGCGGCGGGATCGTGCGGTTGGTCCCACACCAGAGGGACTTGGGATGATGGTTTTTTCCAGTGGTCCGAGGTGGATTTCTTTGCACAGGGGGTTATTTTTTTACCATAGCTAGCGCTGCACGTAGCCTTTGTTCCCCGTAGTTGATTAATACAAAGCGCATAATACAAAAAAAAAAAAAAAAATGCTCACATGTGAAACGACTGGGTACAATCATATGGCTAGATGGGCATAGATATTCCCTACACACTACTAAGTCTCGATAATAAGATTATAGTAGTAGGTAGAAATCTATTTGATTAGGTCATTACGGTTCAATAGGATAGTTATCATTTTATAGTCCCCAGCAGGAGTGTGAAGAACTGTTGTAAGTGTGATAGAGTTATCTGGATAGGTTTGAAGTTTAGAAGGGCAGTGATGGCACACCCACCTAGACGGTACCTATTTTTAGCGACCGACCGCAGTAACACCTGTATCATTTGTGGTGTCTATATGGCAGCTGTCAGCATGCTCTATCACCTGGGCAGTCATCCTGACTGCTATGTGAACTGGGAACTTGAACGTATATGGTGATTTACTTTATTGCAGCATTGAGAAGGGCTGGACATTAGGAT
The DNA here is from genome assembly GCA_003070745.1 of Tuber borchii. Lineage (NCBI taxonomy): Eukaryota > Fungi > Ascomycota > Pezizomycetes > Pezizales > Tuberaceae > Tuber > Tuber borchii. Next base: position 104,004 of record NESQ01000216.1, on the reverse strand, counting down.
CTGTAATACACCTGCAAAACGGAATGCAATTACTGATAACCCTCTAACATGTCCTGTCTATTCATGTATATTTCGCACAAGTGATACGACCATCGAACACTTGAGGGAGGCATCTGGCAATGATTACTTTGAGATATTGAAATAGACAATAATAGATTGGCTGATTGAGTAGGATGATGTTTAATTTGAGATAGGTTTATTGTTGTTTTTGTTTTTTGTATTTTATTATGTTTTTATTTATTTTCTTTTTCGTTTTTAGAGATATTTGTATATTGGCTGAATACTCGGACCCTGTGGTGCGGTCACTATGTATTGTGCTGGTGGCACTTTCCAGATGTACTGCAGATTAGACAAGTTGAGCTGGCCTATCTCGGGAATGTACTGCTATGGATGTCAAAGCCTGAATTGGCACGGCGCCCTTTAGTTTATGTTAAAATTTGATTGAAGCCTAACCCAGCCAATACTACTCAGTTTCTATTTATTTATTTTTGATTCTTAACTTAAAGGGAAGAGAGTCATTGGTTGCAAAGTTCTGGGAGCTACAAAATGAGTGATCTTGACTTAGCACTGTTCTAGTTATATTACCTCACAACTTTAACATTTAGTTACAAGATTTCTTTGCCTGATATTGTAATCACACCCACCGCAAAGTGAAAGAAACATCCAGCTGCAAAATCCCCACTCTTGGCATGCAGGGATGCTGGATACATCCACCGTAAAGTCTCTAATACCATGGTATTATTACAAAAAAACTATGGTATTTGTGGCATGCCGAACACCCTGTCAATTCATTTTAAAAATACCATGAAAAAAACTCCATAAAAACGAAAATACCATGGTATTTATGGCATGCCGAACAGGGCCTTTAAAAAAGAAAGAAAAATGAGTTCCCCTCACAACCCCACCAACCAACCACAACCACAACCACCACCACCTATCAAAAATTCAAAAAATGACAACCCAAAACATAAATCTAACAATAATCGTCGCAGCAACCCACTCCCTCGGAATTGGGAAATCCGGCACACTACCATGGCACCTCCCAAGAGACCTCTCCTACTTCTCACGCGTCACAAAACGTCCATCCCCTCCCACAAACCCAGCATTGAACACCCTAATAATGGGCCGAAAAACCTACCTCTCCATCCCGCCAAAGTCCCGTCCGCTGCCATCGCGCCGCAATATCGTCATCTCGCGCTTCCCCCGGCCCGATTCTTTCAATAATGATGGGAGTACTTGGGTCACTTCCTTCCCCGACGCAATCGCCGCCGCCGCAGGCGGTGACGGTGGCGGTGGCGGCAGGATATTCGTGATTGGCGGAGCGGAGATATACAAGCTTGCCATGGAGGATGAGAGGACCAGGAATGTGCTGTTGACCAGTGTTGAGGGGGAGTTTGGCTGTGATACGTTTTTTCCGGTGGATGTCAGGGATGAGGAAAATACTGGGTGGGCGCGGAGGCGGCATGAGGAGCTTTGCGCGTTCGTCGGGGAGGAGGTGCCCGCGGGGGTCAGGGAGGAGAACGGGGTGAGATTTTGGTTTGAATTGTATCAGAGGCTTTGATGACTGATATGGGATGAGATGAAATGGTGGTTTGTTTTCTCATTATTACAAACTCTGTGCTCATTAAAGTGATGTCCAAAAAAAAAGAAGAAAGGAAGACGGCAAAGACAAATGGTGAAAAGAGACAGCTTCTCGGAATATACAAAAAGTCAAACCCTCCAAGAAGAATGCTTTTTGAGGCTTCCTTTTCCTGCCATCCACTCTACCCTACCCCACACTATGCCAGATATATGCCAATTTTTGCGGGCATGCCTAACTTGTGCACACGCAAAGCAGAGAATGACCACCCCAAAACACCGGATGAAAATCGAATACCCAGCCTACCTATACAGGCCAACCTGTCACTTGTTCGTTCTGGTAGACCACCCGAATGCATGTCACAAACCATCATAAAAACGCCAAAAAGGAATAAATAAAAAACCCGACCCACCCCAGTTCGTTCGAATCAATCTCTTCCAACAGCCTAGAGCAGAATACAGGAAAGATTTCACTTTTTCTTCTTCAAGTCGCTGTGTCGCTGTACTGGAGATCCATCATCGAGAATGAACAGTCCGAAATGCTTCAATAGATTCATGCTCTCTTGGCCAGCGGGAAGGATATGGTCCCTGGGAAGCAAAAACCCGTAGCTGCCCGTATCCCTCAATTTAATCTGGTACGAGTAGGGGATACGATCCTCGGCGTAGAAGAAGTCCATCATGCTCCCACCGCCCGTTGTGCCCTGGTACTTGGCAAACCCGGTACCCTCGCAGGCTGATGTCACCTCGAAATGCTCACCAGAAGTCATTCGAATGGCTTTAGCCAGGCCGATTCCTAGTTCTTCGAGGTTCTCGAGATCCGGGGGCATGCTATCGCAGGAGTACGAGTATGGGTAGAGAACTGACAACATGTTAGCATGCGTATTGAACCAACCCAGCGATATCGTCATACTTTGTTGCGAGTAAGAATGGAAGTCGAGTAGTCCCACTATCTCGGCCCCCTCCCTGGTGATATTGTATGTCCAATCTGAAAACACCTTTGCTTCTGTTGCCTCGAAGGGGGAAGTTCCGGGGAACACTACGCTCTAGTTAGAACAAAATTTCCCACAAGGGTCACACAATTTCTGTAGGGTTGGACATACTGTCGCTGCAAGGATTTGATTGCGATTGAGACGACCCATCGAAATGGAAGTTGTACGCTCTGTCCAGATCAATTCCTTTGCAGAAAGCTAGGGTGGTCGGCTGCCTATTCTTCCTCCAAAGCCTATCGCCCTCCCACGTATACACATACCCATCGACGTTGAGAGTCGGAATGAAATACCAATCAAAGCCATCAACTATCATATCCAAAAAGGGATCTTTAGCTCTTCTATATCCGGTGATAAGAGAGTATGCTAAATAGGAAACTGTCGAAACGCTAATCCATTCCCTTGCATGAACTGCTCCGGTCACAATGATGGTTTTCTTCTTACTTCCATCTGCTCCCCGGTTTCCCACACGGATGGCTTGGATATCACGTCCCTCATAACTCTTTCCGATACTTATAATTTCCACATGATCAGGAAAGAGTGATTGGAGGAGATTCATCCATGCCTGAATCACATCAAGCGGTTGGTATTCTTGGAAGAAGAGGTCTTGAACTTGGTCTAGCGTTTGGCCATAATAACGGCTGAGAGGAAATTCACCAGGATAAGTATCTCGAGCAGTCTGGCTCAAGTCGCGCATCAAGCGGACATGCGAATGTTGTAGCGAAGCGGGCAGAAGGTCCAATAGAGGTGGGATCTAAGCATCATGGTTAACAATTCGCACCCTCGGCAATCGGTAGCAACGCAAGACATACATCCGCCTCCGCTATCCTAATATCAGCGTGAGTCTTGGTTGTCGACCAAACGTCCAAAAGTAAGATGTTGGAAGCTTCGGCTAAGGCTTTCATCTCCTCGGGTGTCTTGAGGGTGAACCGCAACACTACATCGCCAGCATACTGCGAGACAACCTTGGCCGTCTCGGCCAAGTATCTCCGATTCTCCCTCCGCCTTCCGTGCCGGTCGGCCCTCCCGAATAATTGGCTGATAACAGCATCTCGAATCCGGGTGGACCACCGAGGCAGCTCAGGAGCTGGATTTGGGAATTCATGAACAGTGTGAACACTCCTCGGTTCAACGCTGGGTCGGCGGCCCAGTGAGTCGGGAATTATGGCCGCCTTCGTCCCGCAGATCACCGCTCCTACCAAGACAGCCACCGGCGCGAGGAGGTGGATGTTGTAATGCATAGAAAAAAGACGGCGGATGGAGAAGAGTTGTAAGATCCAAGGCTCAAATGGCTGAAGCTGTCTCTTTTTCTTTCCTTCGCAGAGTATATTTCCTTCCCCTTCCTTCCTTTCCTAAGGATTGTTGGGTGGAAAGGAAGAAATAAAACGGGCGATGACAGTTCAGCCAGGAGATTGACAGTTATCTTGGGGGGCAGTGAATTGGGCGGTAGTACAAGAAAGAAAAAAAGTGTCGTTCTTTGGACAGGTATAACCGCTGCGGGCGAATATGATAACAAGGAATAGAAACGAGAGTGAGGCACAAGCACCGGCAGGGATAGGAATAATTGGTTGCGCGTACACTCGCGACAGAGATAATAACGGGACAAGAGGTGAATTATTTATGTCCGATCTATGTTGTGACAGCACAAAATGATAAAATGATTATGGCCCTGTCCGGTCACTACTTCGTCGCTACTATGCGGTACTTGTGATACACTGGGCACTAGTACGTAACATCTCCAGGGCGTTCCTCTTATTCAGTCATAAATAAAGGTTTAAGTGAAGAAAATACTTTGATCAGGCAGAAGAAGACCTCTGTTCCATCCATCCATCATTAACCCAATCACCGTTCGACATTAACTCGCTGGGGAATTGTTTCGTTTCCAAGGCCTTTTTAAAAGAGATTGCCTGACAGTTCGTCCAAAACCAAGGCCGATATCAACTACCCCCCCCCCCCGTCAGCTGCCAGTTACCTGATTGCCGATAGCAGATAGCAACGCCTGAGTGAACCTCAAGAACCCGGATCAATGCAATGGTGTTGAAGCTACGGTACCGGCGTCTTGAGTCTTATACAAGAAGTCAGTCGGGTATTGGCAGTTCTTACGGACCAATACGGCACCCGAAGACTGCTCAGTTCAAAGAAGCTATGACTTGAGAAAGCCTATCCATCAATCTACCGCTATCTAGCCCAAGGGGTAAATACCGAGTAAAATAATATAGCACAAATTACGCCTCCTACAGCAAAAAAAAACCCTCCTCTACTGTTAGGTAGGTAAGTGACCACAGCAGATTATCAGCAAAGTACAAGTATAATACGTAGACTGCTTTTGCACTGTCAAAAACAACGCCCCTCCCGGCACTTTACCCAAGCACTCTCCCGCACTGCCTCAACTTACTTATGCTCGAGTACCGCAATGTGGCCTCGTCCCTCCCTCAGTCCCTCCTCACTGCCAATCTATCCATCCCAACTACTCCCAGCCCTTGGCAACCCACATTCTCTCACGCCCCCTCACAAAAGTTCCTCCCACCCTCTCACAAACCATCCAACAGAATATAATCGAGCTCATCACTCCACCCAGAACAACAAAGGAACAATCACCATTCCGCAGTATCACACACGCCCTATAATGTCAGTATTATACCCAACTTCCCCGCGAATACCCCTCGGTTTCCACCGAGTGCGGCCAATAGATACGACCATCACATAGCATAACGGCCTCCATCAGCCAGCAATCCAGCTTCAAATTTGGTGAGCTTTTCCTCCCGAGGCTTGATGATTTAAGCCACGTGACGGCTATATCTATTGGCCGTACTCGCGCCCTGGGTACTATATCATATTTATCCCCAGAGTTGCGCTATTACTTGTGCAATGACTCATCATTGCCCGACGTTTTTAAAACGGACTGCGATTGCATACCATACCACCAAAAATCTGAGGCTCTGGCCGGCGTTTGGCCTGTGTGCAATCGCAGTCCGTTTTGCAAGCGTCAGGCAATTACGAGGACTCTCTCGTTTTGTCCGCTTATATTACCCCATTTAAAAGAGGGAGAAAAAAAGCTCCAGGGTCCGCCCCGCATAAAGTGATAGGCTCCTCCGGTTTCAATGCTGTGCATTGCAGGTGCATATGCATATCGCAACATGGCGATAGCTGGTGATGGGTGGGTGGGTGTATGGATGGGTTCCATGGGTTTCTGTTAGTGGATGGATGAATAGTTGGTTGGGTGCTCTGAGATATCATACCAGTAGGGGTATTCAAAGTTAAAAATCTTGTAAATTCGTAGCTTACTTTCTTGTTTCATGTAAGCTTGGCGCATCCAAAAATGGTTAACTTACCATTACTTTAGTCTACCATACCATACTTTTTTTTTTGGTAGATGCAGAGGTCTAGAGGTCGGTAACGAGTAAAAGTTAGTAGAAGTAACAGAATACCCAGAGATTACGTGAGCAGGGTGGTGAAAAAAATAAGAAGAGTAGATAGAAGAAAAACAAGTGACTCACAAACAACATTCAGGGAAAATGCCACGCACTTCTGAAAAAAGAAGAATCATCCATCAACTTCATGATATTTGGCTATCGAATACGATTGTTCAATCCTTATTTAATGATAGCGATGACCTATCTCTATTTTTTACCCTTCTTAAACCGTCCACTGCCGAGTCGCTTCAAACCCCAAGAGACCCTGACCTTCAGCTTTGTTCAGTCTTACTGAGTAACCTAGCTATCCCGGGTCTCAACAAAGACAACATACCAGAATCGTGGTTTGGAGGAAACGAGGAAGGATTAGGGGAGGAGGCAATGGAGGTTATTGAGCTTCTTGGGCTTGGAGTACCAATGATAAGGTATTTCATGCCACGGGAGCCTATACCCCGTAGTGAGTTTATGTTCAATCATCATGTATGTATTGAATAATTTAAAAATTGATTTTTGTATATATGAGAAGTAAAATTGAAGTTAATATACATTAGATTTTCACAATGTCAGATGATAGATTTATGGCATTTTTTCGAATGAAACGCGACTCGTTCAATCAGCTTCTTTTACTTATTCGTAACGATCAAATTTTCCAAAACGAATCCCGAAATCCACAAGCCTCGCCAGCAATTCAGCTAGCTACCACTTTGTATTTCTTAGGCTTTAATGGGATATCAACAGTCCGGGGAGCGGCCCAGCTAGGTATTGGCGAAGGAACTACAAGATTATACTGCAATCGGACGATTTCGGCCTTGGTACGCTTACTCCCACAACTTATAAAATGGCCGGAGCCTGGGACCAGAGATTTTTGGAATATGAGAAGTAGGATCGAGGGGGAGAGTGGATTTCCAGGTTGCATAGGCTTCTTGGATGGTACTGATATGGTACTACGATATGGGCCCTCATATCATGGGGAAACATACTTCAATAGAAAAAAACAATACGCATTAAATGTCCAAGGTATATGTGATAGTAAGCGGAGATTTACTTTTATCACAAGTGGTTTTCCAGCCTCTGTTGGCGATGCTACAGTTTTTTGTGGGACATCATTTTTCAAAAGGCCAAATTTGTTTTTTTCTCGGCCAGAGGAGTACATATTGGCTGACAAGGCTTATCGGGTTACACGTCGCTGCATGACACCATATAAAGAGCCACTTGCAAGTCAAGCAGCTGGAGGATTTAGAGATTTTAATCTACGGTTAGCAGAGTCTCGGGTTAGGATTGAGCATGCTTTTGGTGTTTTAAAAAACAGATGGTCTTCTTTAAGGGAGATACCAATTAGAATATCCAATTCTAATGATCATGTACGAGTTATAGCATGGATAATGGCTTGTATAATATTACATAATTTTCTTTGTAATATGGAGAATGATAGGCAATTGTGGCCCGCAGAGGAGATGGAGCAGGATCAGAGAATGGAAAATGATAGGGATTTGGAGGATGAAATATTAGGGGTGGAAGCTGAACGGCAGGCAGGAACAGAATGGAGAAACAGAATGCGAGAATATTTTGTAAACAGAGTATAATTAAAAACTTCAACCTGTATAATAAGACCAAAATTTAATTTAAAAACAAATACAATAACTAAAAGCAGAACATACAATAATTACTTAAAATTCAAACAAAAATACAAAAACAAAACTTTTACATGTCCCAAAAACCTGGACTCCTACTCCGAACTTTCAAAATTTAACTCTTCAAACCCTTCCATATTATTGGTAGTTCTTTTACCCATAGTAGCCCGAAGCTGAAGCATCAATAGCTCCGTTCTCCGCTGCTCACCTCTTGCTCTTTCTCTCTCCACTTCCAGCTTTTCTCTCTCCAATTCTATCTCCTGTTGTCGTAGTTCGCCTTGCTGGATAAGATGCCGATTTAAAAACTCAAACTTCTTTTCCTCCCCTTCTGCCTTGGCCGATGCAAGTATGCCCACAGCTTCAATAAGAGCATTTGATCCACCTTTCCTCCTTCTTTGTGTCCCGCTAGAAGCCCCATCATTATCGCTCTCAGCCACTAACATTTCGGGAAATCGCCTCTTTCTCGCTCCCCTCATCGCTGATGAGTAGCTAGAACTAGCTCTTTTTGCCCTTTGTACCCCTTGGCTTTCCCTATTCTCGCCCATAACTACCACCTCCTCTTCCTCAATTCCTCCTGTAGTCTCTTGGCTCACTCGACTTCTTTCTCCTCGATCAGAACTACCACCATCCTCTTCCTCCCTTCCATTACCTCTCAATATTGCCACCTCTTCCTCATTCCCCCCACTCTCTATTCGCATTCCTTCCCCCTGCCACTCCTTCTCCCGTTCTTGTTCCTCCCCCTCTCTGCTGATGCTTGCCCCATTTTCTCCCTCCCCTTCTACTTCTCCTCCTATACCCTCCTGACCAACGAGCGGTAGTTGGCCCTCCTCTTCCTCCTCTGGATTGTCATTGGAGATTGCTATAAGCAATTGTTCGATCGTTGCAGCTGTATCATTTGCATCGTGGCCCGAGTCATAGGAGACCGGCGGTCGTACATTAGGTCTATCTCCCAAAATTCTCTCCAAACGGAAGAAATATGGACACCGGGAAAGTAGCTTGTCTAAAAAATTTAAATGTTATTATATTGTAAGATAATTTCTTGTATTTTAAAAGAATAATTTTTTTTTCTTACCTCGTAAACTTCTCCTGCCCTCATCTAAGTCCCGCTCTGATAAACCCCATCCGCTTTGGTTGTTTAATTTTGCTGCAGCTCGATAGGATTTCATGATATTATCGTACTTGTATCCGACCTTAATAGCTTCTTTGGTGGGAATTTGGGCTGCGATTTCAGCGACAATTGTTTTCTTCGTAATTCCTGAACCTTTTTTGATTTTTCGTAAATTCTCAGGCTCCTCAAGCCATTGAATTATTCTCCCAGTTTCGGCTTTTGTCCAAATCGTATTCTCAGAATAATCGCGTGGCATTTTGGTGATGGGGTTGTCTGATTGTCTTTCCTCCGGGGTTGTCATCTTGATATGAAAAATTTTCTTCTAAATGTACGCTAACTTTTACCTATACTTGTTACTTTTCACTTTTCTGAAAATTTGGGGGCCTCAACTATGATACTTTATTTTCTATGATGCTATTGGACCATCACCTTCAGTAAACTAATGCACATTCTAGTACCTACTCATTTCTTCTCACATCTGTTTTTAACTTTGAATACCCCTACTGTAAATGTGAACTCCGATCGTACGTAGGTGTGATTCAGCAACCATTCCCCTTAAGTATAACCTCCACAAGAGTTATTTCAAGACGCTCAAGAACTGGCCACTACCGGTATATGTGATCCCTTGAAGGAGCCCAGTTTAAGAGGAACACCGTTCCTCGGGGGCAGGATGGGCTCCTGATGTAAGCAAGCAGCCTCCGAGGGCATTATTGACAACCCCCACGACCGCGCAGACCCCCACCGACTTTGTCAAAGGTTTTCTAGAAGAACGAACCCCCCTCTCATCCCTTTCCTGCACCGGGCTGAGAGTGTCTCGGAAGTTCGGGTTGTTCCGAGCCGAGGCATTCCACTTGGCAAGATCGAGTGCTCGAGTGATGCCACATGATTAAGATATCCAAAAGAAGAGGAATTCCATTTTGCCTAATCTTTTAGTAGCCTATGCTATCCGGGCGTACGATATCAGCTTTCTTGGAGGGGGGCCACTGTGCCACCGAGCAGGTATCCCAAATCCCACACAACAACAGCTGTTCATCCTTCACATTCAACCAGGGTTCCCAGCACCACCCGGCAACCGGTTTTCGAAAATTTCAAGGATAACCAGTAGCCTATGTCATAATTATTACTGTATCGAAAGAATTCCAAAAGCACCCGGAAATCTGCGCGCTAAGCCTTAGCTTACCCAGGATAATTTATTGAGTTATGATAACGAAAATAATGCCTAAATCCTCGGGTCTTGGCAGCACGACTCCCGAGCACTTTTGCTTGTGCGAGTAGAATTATAGTAGCGAGTGTTAGTTATTGATTCCGAGGCTCTGTCCTATTTAGGCAGACTATCGGCACGTGCTAACTAGCCTAGATAGCCAAACTCTAGTATCATACCGGGAAATAGAGAGCACTGGTCTGCGAGGCTTTATGCCACATGCTGTCATCGCTATCGCTGAGGTAGGAATGGCTACGGTATTGGTAGTCTACTCATTACCATTTCTACTCGTAGGGATCCCCCACCGATCATTGGCTCAGGTACTCCAGTAATATCATGGATCATGAATCAGCATCGGATCCCGGGATAGCTGGCACCAGTTGGTAAAGCAAACTTGACCTAAAGTTAAAAAAGCCTAATACTCTAACGACTACGTATCGTAAACCTACGCTAGGTACTGAAGGAGGAGAATGGCTGTTAAGATTTGTTCGGTTACTATGATACTTGCTAAGGCAAGAATGCAATCTTTATTGAGAAACTAAAACGAGATAAAGAAAATGAAAAGAACAGTTAAGGAAAGATGTGTAAAGGACAAAGACCAGTGAAGTGTGAAGAAAGACAACATAGTTGCTCAAGTCCAGTCCTGACTGACAGATCTGTCAGGTGCCTAGGTGTACGTCATCAATCCCGCAAACACAACACTATACGCATGTAGGTAGTATCCTCTATCACAGAGGTCTCATGTCTCCCCGACGCCTTCAGTTCACACTCGTGCTATTTTCTAACAATGGCAAACCAGTGAATAGCCACGCTACGGTAGCGGACGTAGTTACTGAGCTGCATCTCTTAGGCCCTATAAGACGGTAGCATTCATTACCAGGCACGCTAAACCAAAAGCAGCTATCCAGTGACCAGTCGTTGGCAGAAAAACTAGTTTTTCCAGCACGACAACTGACTTATCATAGCACCCCTAGAGCTGGTGAACACTTGATTCGTTCCACAACCTGGCAGCCATGCCCAGTAACGAATTTTACCGTTTCACAATGTCAAGGGGCGCCCGTAACAGGTGGGGGGGCTAACATCGGAGGGGAGGGGTCAACGAATAGGAGGGCTCAAAGAGCAGCCAAAAAAAAACCGCCGCTTGAATCAACCCTTACTAAGTCACTTTTAGTTCTAGTGTTCACTGAGTCCCCGTGTTCGTTGACCCCCTCCGAGTCTATTGGCAATCCTCAAACTCAAGGATGAGAGCGTGAGCTGCTGCATGATAGGCTAGGACTTTTGGTCTCAGATCTCCTTGGGGTTGGGGTTGATTCGCGTTCTCGACTAGTGCACTGATTGGTACCAGTGCTATCCGGGTATGGGCCCGCAGTTAATTTATCGTTTGTATTTTAGCGTTGGGCAGGTATGCAGTTCTTGGGGGGGGAGGGGGAACTTGGATCACATTGATGAATTTCGAGTCAAAGATATCTCGAACTCGGGATATATAAGCACCATATAAGTCTTACTCAGGCACACAAAAGAGGACAAAAACTACAAGAAAAGTGGTTGAAAGGCTGAGGGAGGTCTCAAGAATCACTTCCGCTCATATAGGCTTGTTTACCCCTATGGGGTAAACAAGTAAGGAACAAAAGTACCCGGATTTGAGCCCTCCCCCTCCCCCGCTCCCTCCACCTTCCTAGAATGGCTTCGAATTGAAAAATTGGCTAGTGCTACGTCTTGTAGTACCGGTGTGGCAAGTGAAACCCCTACATAGGAAGTCGCACATCATCCATTTACTCATTCGCAAAATTAGCATACGAGTGCGCTTCTTGGGTGATTTGCCTTCGTACAGTACAAATAGTTCTCGCCCCACTGCAGGGATATCTATCTCTGAATCAACGACCTCAAAATAGTTTCTATGGCAAACTTGATGTAGGGATGATAGGGACACCTTGTTTCAAACCATATCGTCCCGTCACATCATTGGACTGAGGATCCCCTGAAACACTGGATCTCGTGTCGGGAGGATTCCTCACTAAACTAATCCGTGAATCCGGTAGGCCACACAGACACGTAATGCACCCCTCTCTCCCCTCACACAAATCTCAACCCCAGAAAATCCCAGCAAAAGTTCCCGTATTCTCCCGCCCAAACCTCCCCGTGATCAATGCTATCACGGAAAATCACTCGATGCCAGTGATTTTTATTTTCGTAAAGCAAAAGAGAGTCGTTATCAATGATGTGGGGGGAACTTGATATACATTTGACGGAGGTAAGCCGTTTGATATTGTGGGGTAGCGGCGGACCCCCGGGGGGTTACGTATACCAATGGGTGTTGTTACACCAAGAAAGGACAGATCTCCCATACTCAGCCGTTGACTATACACGAGGAGGAGTGGGAAACCTTATTCAGGATGCAGCACGCCATGAAGTGCAATTCGGTGGTATGAGGTGAATTACGATATGTGGAGGAAGGTTCTGATTTAGATGTTAAAAACTATGATGGATGTGGGCTCAATCTAGGGTTGGTACAATACAAATACGCTTAATCTTAGAATACCGGTAACTTAGATGGATAAGTTCCCCGGCCTGTGAGGTGCAGTTTAACTTACTGCGCCCGATGATGATGAATAATACTGTATCGGTACCCGGAACTTTGGCGGCTGTGGGGAACGTTTTGTTTCCGGCCTTTTATGCAGGGTTGTTTCTCCCGTGCTGGAAAGAAAGTGTTGAAACGGATTGCGCTGGCAGTGAACCTGTCGCAGTTGTTTGAAACGTTTTTGAAAAAAAGCGCTGTTATCGCACGCTATCCTGGTCCGAGCGGAAGGGCCAAATTTTGGTGGTATGATAGTCCCTTTTTTTAAGAAAAAAAAAAAAAAACCTTTTTGGTATTATGATACTAATAGATATCGTGCGCAGTGCACGTTTGGTTGGGGGAGGGGGGGTCGAGGCAACTTTTCGTGGAAACTGGAGACATTAAACCACTGCCGTGAAAGGAAACAAATAAACTTATCCATCACTCTCCTGATTTGTGCGAAACCGTTCGCCTTATCCTGCCACCGGCAGGAGATATAAGTTAGCCATCAGTACAATTTGAAATGGCTCTTTCTGTCTACCGGTAACTCTACTCGAGTACAATACTCGGGAAGTGATAATGAGGCTACTAGGGGTATTCAAAGTTAAAAACAGATGTGAGAAGAAATGAGTAGGTACTAGAATGTGCATTAGTTTACTGAAGGTGATGGTCCAATAGCATCATAGAAAATAAAGTATCATAGTTGAGGCCCCCAAATTTTCAGAAAAGTGAAAAGTAACAAGTATAGGTAAAAGTTAGCGTACATTTAGAAGAAAATTTTTCATATCAAGATGACAACCCCGGAGGAAAGACAATCAGACAACCCCATCACCAAAATGCCACGCGATTATTCTGAGAATACGATTTGGACAAAAGCCGAAACTGAGAGAATAATTCAATGGCTTGAGGAGCCTGAGAATTTACGAAAAATCAAAAAAGGTTCAGGAATTACGAAGAAAACAATTGTCGCTGAAATCGCAGCCCAAATTCCCACCAAAGAAGCTATTAAGGTCGGATACAAGTACGATAATATCATGAAATCCTATCGAGCTGCAGCAAAATTAAACAACCAAAGCGGATGGGGTTTATCAGAGCGGGACTTAGATGAGGGCAGGAGAAGTTTACGAGGTAAGAAAAAAAAATTATTCTTTTAAAATACAAGAAATTATCTTACAATATAATAACATTTAAATTTTTTAGACAAGCTACTTTCCCGGTGTCCATATTTCTTCCGTTTGGAGAGAATTTTGGGAGATAGACCTAATGTACGACCGCCGGTCTCCTATGACTCGGGCCACGATGCAAATGATACAGCTGCAACGATCGAACAATTGCTTATAGCAATCTCCAATGACAATCCAGAGGAGGAAGAGGAGGGCCAACTACCGCTCGTTGGTCAGGAGGGTATAGGAGGAGAAGTAGAAGGGGAGGGAGAAAATGGGGCAAGCATCAGCAGAGAGGGGGAGGAACAAGAACGGGAGAAGGAGTGGCAGGGGGAAGGAATGCGAATAGAGAGTGGGGGGAATGAGGAAGAGGTGGCAATATTGAGAGGTAATGGAAGGGAGGAAGAGGATGGTGGTAGTTCTGATCGAGGAGAAAGAAGTCGAGTGAGCCAAGAGACTACAGGAGGAATTGAGGAAGAGGAGGTGGTAGTTATGGGCGAGAATAGGGAAAGCCAAGGGGTACAAAGGGCAAAAAGAGCTAGTTCTAGCTACTCATCAGCGATGAGGGGAGCGAGAAAGAGGCGATTTCCCGAAATGTTAGTGGCTGAGAGCGATAATGATGGGGCTTCTAGCGGGACACAAAGAAGGAGGAAAGGTGGATCAAATGCTCTTATTGAAGCTGTGGGCATACTTGCATCGGCCAAGGCAGAAGGGGAGGAAAAGAAGTTTGAGTTTTTAAATCGCATCTTATCCAGCAAGGCGAACTACGACAACAGGAGATAGAATTGGAGAGAGAAAAGCTGGAAGTGGAGAGAGAAAGAGCAAGAGGTGAGCAGCGGAGAACGGAGCTATTGATGCTTCAGCTTCGGGCTACTATGGTAAAAGAACTACCAATAATATGGAAGGGTTTGAAGAGTTAAATTTGAAAGTTCGGAGTAGGAGTCCAGGTTTTTGGGACATGTAAAAGTTTTGTTTTTGTATTTTTGTTTGAATTTTAAGTAATTATTGTATGTTCTGCTTTAGTTATTGTATTTGTTTTTAAATTAAATTTTGGTCTTATTATACAGGTTGAAGTTTTTAATTATACTCTGTTTACAAAATATTCTCGCATTCTGTTTCTCCATTCTGTTCCTGCCTGCCGTTCAGCTTCCACCCCTAATATTTCATCCTCCAAATCCCTATCATTTTCCATTCTCTGATCCTGCTCCATCTCCTCTGCGGGCCACAATTGCCTATCATTCTCCATATTACAAAGAAAATTATGTAATATTATACAAGCCATTATCCATGCTATAACTCGTACATGATCATTAGAATTGGATATTCTAATTGGTATCTCCCTTAAAGAAGACCATCTGTTTTTTAAAACACCAAAAGCATGCTCAATCCTAACCCGAGACTCTGCTAACCGTAGATTAAAATCTCTAAATCCTCCAGCTGCTTGACTTGCAAGTGGCTCTTTATATGGTGTCATGCAGCGACGTGTAACCCGATAAGCCTTGTCAGCCAATATGTACTCCTCTGGCCGAGAAAAAAACAAATTTGGCCTTTTGAAAAATGATGTCCCACAAAAAACTGTAGCATCGCCAACAGAGGCTGGAAAACCACTTGTGATAAAAGTAAATCTCCGCTTACTATCACATATACCTTGGACATTTAATGCGTATTGTTTTTTTCTATTGAAGTATGTTTCCCCATGATATGAGGGCCCATATCGTAGTACCATATCAGTACCATCCAAGAAGCCTATGCAACCTGGAAATCCACTCTCCCCCTCGATCCTACTTCTCATATTCCAAAAATCTCTGGTCCCAGGCTCCGGCCATTTTATAAGTTGTGGGAGTAAGCGTACCAAGGCCGAAATCGTCCGATTGCAGTATAATCTTGTAGTTCCTTCGCCAATACCTAGCTGGGCCGCTCCCCGGACTGTTGATATCCCATTAAAGCCTAAGAAATACAAAGTGGTAGCTAGCTGAATTGCTGGCGAGGCTTGTGGATTTCGGGATTCGTTTTGGAAAATTTGATCGTTACGAATAAGTAAAAGAAGCTGATTGAACGAGTCGCGTTTCATTCGAAAAAATGCCATAAATCTATCATCTGACATTGTGAAAATCTAATGTATATTAACTTCAATTTTACTTCTCATATATACAAAAATCAATTTTTAAATTATTCAATACATACATGATGATTGAACATAAACTCACTACGGGGTATAGGCTCCCGTGGCATGAAATACCTTATCATTGGTACTCCAAGCCCAAGAAGCTCAATAACCTCCATTGCCTCCTCCCCTAATCCTTCCTCGTTTCCTCCAAACCACGATTCTGGTATGTTGTCTTTGTTGAGACCCGGGATAGCTAGGTTACTCAGTAAGACTGAACAAAGCTGAAGGTCAGGGTCTCTTGGGGTTTGAAGCGACTCGGCAGTGGACGGTTTAAGAAGGGTAAAAAATAGAGATAGGTCATCGCTATCATTAAATAAGGATTGAACAATCGTATTCGATAGCCAAATATCATGAAGTTGATGGATGATTCTTCTTTTTTCAGAAGTGCGTGGCATTTTCCCTGAATGTTGTTTGTGAGTCACTTGTTTTTCTTCTATCTACTCTTCTTATTTTTTTCACCACCCTGCTCACGTAATCTCTGGGTATTCTGTTACTTCTACTAACTTTTACTCGTTACCGACCTCTAGACCTCTGCATCTACCAAAAAAAAAGTATGGTATGGTAGACTAAAGTAATGGTAAGTTAACCATTTTTGGATGCGCCAAGCTTACATGAAACAAGAAAGTAAGCTACGAATTTACAAGATTTTTAACTTTGAATACCCCTAGTAGGACGCGCAATTCCAAGTCTGACTTCATGACTTTTATAGTACCCCTCAACCAAGCGGGGCCGGGGAACCAGGTTGCCAGAACTTTTCATTAACTTATGTTAACACCACCTAGGTCTCTCTGCGCAAACCCTGTCCCGAATTTCACTCACTTTTAGCGTTGCACTAATAGGGTAGAAAGGACAGGAGAGGTAACGATAGACAACCCACCAAGATAAATAAAAATGAGCTAAGGTACTCGTACTTGTACCATAGTTGGGAGCATATCTACGCAGGCAACCTGGTTTCTATCATGACCATGCTAACCAGTACTCTTTTAGCACTATCCTGAGCACTACACCACCTCCAAAACACCAAGTATTTCATATCACGATTACCCGAATAAGCTAAGTCAGCAGTGAACGGGATACCAGTACCACCCTTCATGTTCATCATATGATACTTACATCATAGTTGTCCCAATTATTCTTGACTTTGCTCTCCGTAGTTAATTCACCGCCGATCAGTTCCACTACTAGCTGTACCCGCACTTAGCCCGAGTGCTTGAAAACAGTTTAAGGGATAAATTTGCTGGGCACCCCCCCTAAGGTATCATTTTGGTGGAGCGCGATACCTGGTGTCTACTATATAAACTATCCCTTTATGGGCCTTTATGGAGCACGGTTGCTCCCACACGTGGCTTACACTAGGGTTCTCGTAGGGTACTCGAGTACTTGTCCGAGTGCTCGGGTAAGCATCCGCAGACCCTTGAGCCATGTACCAATATTTGCGCAGAGAGGTAATGGGCGACGGCGAGGGGAGGAATGAAAAGAAAGAAAAAAACTCGACATGGGTTCTGGTTCTCGCATCCTATTGGTCTCTATTCTCGGAGAAAGCAAGACCAATGGGAGGGACACCTTGGGCGAGAAGGGAATCGTAAACCTCTGGACGTAACCGGCCTTTCATTCGTTCAGCGCAGTGCTCGTACAATGGCCTCCCGGATCCCGCGAGTGCAGACAGCACACCCGGAAGTCTGCGATAAGGGTTGTTGCTAGGCATCTATAATACTCGTAGATATGGTACAGAGCTGAGGGCAAGACTTTTGTGCTCCTTGAATCTGGCGTTGGAGAAGGTGGAAGAAGTGAAGAGGGAGGGGAGGAAAGGGGGCGAATGGCTAAGACCCCGCCGAGATGTGATGGAGAGCGCATAGGTTTGGTTCTCAGTGGACCCGAAACACTGGATCCGGAGGTGCTGAATAGCGCTTTTTGGTTACACTTGTACAGCAGCATGAGCAGGATGGCGGACGGGCATTGGGCCAGGAGAAGCAGAGTGTCCTTGCCAGAACTGGGAGTACAGCATAATACAAGTACTACTCGAGTATACTCTTGCAGTAGCGATAACAAAGCGACAAGCTGGCAAGCGATACTGTAACTTGGAGTCGTTGAAGAGTTCGGGGGAATCAGGGAAATGTCAGAGTTCCTTTTGTTGTTGCTTTTTTTGCCTTTTTTCTTTCTCCTGTCCTTTGGGTCATGTTCTTCAGCCCCCGTGGCTTGGGGAGACTTTCTTGTGTAAAAGAGGTAAATTTAAAGTGAGGAGGGAAAGAAGCAGCAAACACTACTCTGCTGGAAAACTATTTACAGGGGGAAATTGCTGTGGATTACTCGTGTACGCAGGCCAGTTTGAGAAGTCCAAGAATGGCTGGACCTGATCCCGGTCAAGGTGGATGAGGCGAAGAGTTGAGAACAGTCAGTTCGGAGGGAGAAGCCAAGGCTCAGATGCAATCAATTAACTTTGCATCCGACGAGTTCCATTAACTTAACTGGAGCACCTTCTCTGTCCTGTTTTTTTCCCTTTTTTCCGGCACTTTCCTTCCTTGTCTACATCCATTCCCTTGGATCCCTTCCCCTCCCTTCCTCCCTCCGCACAATCTCCAGCATTATCATTATCACCATCATCATCATCAGCAGCAGCTGCAAATAGCAGATCTGACTTTCACTGCTTTTCACTCCTTCTCTTCGTGACATTCGTTCTTGCTCCCCCCCCCTCCACTCACTTCCGCTATCTCATTCGCTACAATATAATCTTTCTCATCTCTGACCCCCCATCCACCTGATTGTCATCCCATCGCCTCATCTATAATTTGTTCATTCCTTAGCATCCTGAAATATCACCACTGCTCCACCCAAAAGATCTGCCTGTGGGCTCCGTACTACATACTCTACAGTGCTTATTCACACCTTGTAGCAAACACGTGCATGCATATCGTGCTTGATCTCCGTATACACTTTGCTGCATCCCCTCTCTCCTCTTCTCTGTGTTCATCTTTCTAGAACATCTGGTTGCTCATACACATCACCCTTATATGCGGTAGAGATACAGTATACACAGAGTGCGGCTGTTTCCCTGTTCTTCTATCCTGCCTCATTGACCTTGCGTACATTCAGAGCTCTTACACGAGCCCCACCCTGACTCCCCACTCACCTTTTTTTCTTTTCTTTTTCCTTTTTTCTCTTCCACTCGCCCTGTCAACCCTCAACCCGCCCATTCAGTCTTTTCAGCAACCTGAGACCATGGTCCATCGTTAACACGCCTCTTGCTCCCTACACACCTCCGTCCACTTTCGACCTCTCCACTCTTCCTGGAACAAAAGCTCTCTCTCCTTAGGATTAGCGAAGCTGGTTTGTGAAGACTTTTCGCCATGTTTAGACGCCATCAGGGCAGACGCAGTGAGACGGACCTTCGACTTCGACGGAGTCTTGATGTCACTAGGAAAACCGCGCATGCTCGCTCTAGTGAGCAAATAAATCGTCGACCATCTTCTCCATTGGTGCCGGAGCCGGTTCCGAACATTCCGTCTGGGTTGGTTTCAAAATCTGGCCCTCGCTTCAGCATGTTACGGTTTAGACATGCTTCGGATTCTGTGGTTGGTAGTAAGTCTCGAGCAGAAACACCCCCTCCATTACCAAGCACCAACGAAACGCCTGTGACGCCTGCCATTATTACTACCGCTCCTACCCTTGACTTTGGGAATCCCGCTCCTCCAAAACGATCAGGAACGATACGGCTATGGCGACAAAAATCTTCGGAAAAACAACTAGCCTCTGGTACTACAATACCCATACCTTCGGCCGAAAAGACTTCCAGGCGCAGTTCATTTTCTACGAAGAGGAAGAAGGAAGGGGGTAGTAGTGCGATTGGTGCCAATTCCAGCATGCGTGTCAGCAGAGTTACTTTCGACGAACCAGAGCGACCGCCTACAAGCACAACTCCAAATTCGAGTGCTTTCGACCTTCCAGCATACGAAGACCAGAATTCCTCTCTCCCGATTCCAGGCCCGCGGCTCTCAGACTCATCACGCTCTACAGCTAGCTCTGGTGAGCATTACGTTACCACGACTACAACCCAAACTACTACGACTACAACTACTTTCTTCAAGCTTCCTAGACGGAAGAAGAAGGAGACGTCACTATTTCCGTTGCCGATTAGAGTACCACCATCAGAAGGACGACCATCGATATCCGAATCCGAACTTACTCCTCAGGGTCGAAAATCTATCTGCTCTTCATCCAAGATAACGCCTCAAGGCTCCCCTTCGAAGCTGCCTAGATCGCGTGATGGAGAGAATACTGCCATGTCTATGATGTTGGCAGGGTTGGGCATTTCTGGACCGTCGGCTCCGATTCTTCGCTCCAATTCGATAGCCTCCACCCATTCAGCTCACTCTAGTCCGACTTCTTTAACCCCTCGAGGAATCATGAGAGGCCGAAGTTCTACCATGTCCTCCTTCGATCAGAGCGGAGATGGGCGTCAGAGCGGTCGAAGTAGCTTTGGTGGCTTGTTTGGTCGGATTCGCAGGGATAGTGAACCAATATTCGGTGGTGGAATATCTAGAGGTGTTTCACCTCAGCCATACAGTGCGGGCCCACATTCCCTGGCTACTTCGCAGGAGGTGGTTGCCATTCCCGAGAGAAATGATGATGATACACCGCAGATGTATCTTTTAAGACTTTTTGAGGCAGTGAGCAAGAGTGTTGTGGCATCATTATTAGCTCGGAATGGAGATGCTTTTCATCTTGCAGTTTTGAAAGCATATATGGCGACCTTCGATTTTAGCTCTGTGCCGATGGACATGGCGTTAAGGTATGACAGTTTAATATCTGGAGTTTATTTACTAGGAAACCTGCTTACTGTTTTTAGGAAATTGCTTATGGAGGTCGAACTACCCTCAGAAACTCAACAAATCGATCGAGTTCTTCAGACATTCGCAGATCGGTACCATGAGTGTAACCCATTTATTTACCAAGACTCGGACCAGGCATACTACGTCGCTTTTTCGTTGATCATGTTGCATACCGATTTTTTCAACAAGAATAATAAGCATAAGATGCAGAAGCCGGATTATGTCAAGAATACATCAGGCGCTATTGCAAATGAAGGATTGTCTAACGAGATACTTGAGGTAAGGCGTCCTGACTGAGTTTTCAAGCGTGTGCTGATTTTGCAGTGTTTTTACCACAATATTACCTACACACCTTTCATTCGCATGGAAGACGAATTCGATATCAACGGAGAGAAGATAGTACCCCATAGACCAAAAAGAGGTATTTTCAACAGGGTTCATACAGATGGGAAACGACCTAAGGAGCCGATTGATCCCTATGCGGTTATAATTGACCAGCAACTTGACCTCTTGAGACCCAGTCTGAAAGATGTGGTACAAATTGAAGACCCATATAGCTATTCTGGCACAGCCTCGCGATTGGATATGGGATCCCTGCACCGAGCGTTCTTTCGATCCGGGGTCTTACAGATCATGTCTGCGCGTTCCAGGCCTGATGCATTCTTACTGCCTTCCACTATGGAGAACCCGGAAGGTGCGGATCCTGGGGTAGTAGATCTCAAGGTAACAAAAGTCGGTGTCTTGTGGAGAAAGGAAATGAAAAAGAAGAAGACTAGAAGTCCGTGGCACGAATGGGGTGCCATTCTCACTGGATCACAACTCTACTTTTTCAGGAATCTGAGTTGGATTAAGAATCTTATGCAGCAGTACGAATCCCACCACAAGCACAACCCTGGAACTCCAGTTACTTTCAAGCCCCCATTGGAGCAGTTCAAACCCGATGCGCAGATATCGACAGACGATGCGGTTGCTTTGTTGGATAAGAGCTACAGAAAGCATAAGAATGCCTTCGCATTCGTACGGCACGGAGGTATGCAGGAATATTTCATCGCAGATTCAGAGTCGGAAATGAATGATTGGCTTGCCAAATTAAATTATGCGGCTACCTTTCGCTCAGCTGGTGTTCGGATGCGGGGTGTTGTTGGGGGAAATTATGAGGGTCAGAGGGCGAGGGGTATTCGAAGGATGGATAGCATTGCTGGATCTCCGGGCCCGCATTCGGTTCAGACTCCTTCCGGAGAAGTTAATATCTTGAGGGGTGGTATAGATAGTCAGCTTGCTGCGGAAATTGCGGCAGCTCGCAGGGAAGTGATTGAACATAAGATATCTGACTCGGAAGATAAGCTGGCAGATTGCAATCGACAACTACAGATCCATCTCCGGAATGCAAAGCATCTGACCATACTGACACCGATCCAGCCAAAAGTAAGGGAACAAGTTGTGATGGCCGCAGGTGCGTTGGCAGCAAAGTTACAGTGGATACGGATGGAGATGTGGAAGCTGAGATGTCATCGGGATATTTTGGCAATGGACTCTGATGAGGAGCGTAAGTCTGCGAGGGAGCGAGCTGGAAGAAATTTGGCCATAGTTACTCCTCAGATAAGTTGCCAGAATTCACCTGCAACGTCTATACATGGGGCACCTCCTACATCGCCATTGTCAGGGGGGCCGACTCCTACACAAGCCACGTTTGCCTCTGTTTCTGCTGTTGAGGAGTCTTCTCAGGTTACTTCGCCTGCATCAACTCACAAGAATGGATCTACACGGGATCTTGCTTCAGGAATTAGCCATAGTGCTAGAGGATCTATGTCATCAGTTGCTCCCCGATCTCCCTCATCATCCTCCGTGTTGCCCAATGGGACGTCTTCTGTTCAGGTTAACGATGACCAAAGTTTTGAAACTGGTCGCAGTCGCCATTCACCTACACCAACTCTCTCCGAGTCTAGCTTTGGCGCAGAAGTTGGTAAAGAGAAGGACGAGGATAAGGAAAAAGAGAAGGAGAAGGGGAAGGATAGTGAAGAAGGCAAGGGCAAGGGCAAAGACAAGAGTAAAGGAAAGGATAAAGATTCTGGCCGTCCAAAAATACGAAGAAGTCTGCAAAGAACCTTAAGAGAATCCCAAGCACTTGGCCATAGGAGAGGAAAGTCAAGGGATGTGTCTAATGACGATCCCTTAAAGACTGGCGAAGGGCATCCCGGCGAGACTGAAGGCTTGGCTCGTGGCTCTGGGAGTTTTACCGTTCATGGTATGTTCAAGACCTTGTTGTCTTACCGCCCATTACCCATAGGTTACTTATTATCTATATTTCCCCACCATACAGGAAAGAAAGCCAGTGTTATCACTTTTGGCTCCGAGTGGCAAAACCTATCCGCTGAAGATAGGCTTAGACGAAACAAATCAAATCAAACAGGGACAGAGTCTGATTCTATGCTTGACTCGGAATCGCTCCCCAGTACATTATATCCTAGCCGGAGAGGATCGCAGCAGCCCTTTTCTCGTAAGGAGGACGATGATATTGGTTTGCCTTACTTGCCTTCTACTAATAGCAGACGGGGCTCCCACACTGGCCTGATTCCAGTTCCAACAAGGAAAGAGGATGAACTTCCAGGTGTCCCAGAGCATATTGATGTCTTTTCACCTGGAGCAGGGGAGAAACTGATTGAGAAGTTAAACGGCGTGAAAGCTAATGAACGCACTGCTGCCAATCCTGAGGCAGATGCATCTACTGATTGATTTACTGTAGCCGTCGACATCCTCTCTTTTGTTTTTCGTTGTGGGGTTTGTGGGGTTTGGTTTTTCTACTTTTTACGGGGTGGAGTCCTGATTTTACTTTTAACATTTCTTTTGTTCGGTTTCCCTGATCACTCTCGACGGCTTTCATTTTGTTATTTTCGCGCAACTTAGGATGATATCCAATACTTCTAGAGACGGGTTAGGTTTTAGGGGAAAGGTATCATTTCTCGTTTTCTTGCTCTGCATGTTTGACTTGGTGCAGGGACTGTTTTTTTTTCTTTCCTAAAACGAAACTCCGTGCGCCTCTACCAATTTTCCTTTCTTATATCCTTTCTATCCAGTCGTGGAGGGCGCTCGAGTCTTTGCTTTTTTTCCCCTTGTTTTTGTCGGCGTCTATACCTTCTGTAGATCGCTCATTCTTTAGATACCCTCTCTTCTCTTGCATTGTATATTGTATCTTAAACGGGGTTTTGTCACGTTTTTCCTTTTTTTGTCGGGCGGAATCTTTTCTCTTTTTTTGCAATACATCAGGATCTGAGTTTTTCCTGTTTTTGCCGGGACACGGTAGAAAGCATGGAATTGTGGAACAGCTGATCTAGGTGATTACTGTTACTGTTACTGCTATTGGGTGCGCCGTTGCCCTTTTTCCTTGGTTAAATTGCCAGCGCAGATTCAATACTATCATAACTTGCTAATCTTCTGTCAGTACTGTGCTGAGAAGGAGTTTCTGTGGGGTTTCGACTGAGATTTGGAGTTTTGATGATGACATATTACTTCTAGGAGCGAGTGAGAATGTGTGTAGTTGTTTGGACCCTTATTATAGACTGAAAGCGGACACAGCCTATAAGCTATCTCCCTCCGCCCCTCCCTCATCCCACTCCCTTTCACTTTCACCTTCCTTTTTCTTACTCCATTTCACGATGCGTGAACTTTTCATCACCACCAAGCCTTCCGAACCTGATCACTGCAAGGTTAATGCTAGCACTAGCTGGACACAACCTAGGTCCCACATCCCTCTCTCGCGATCCATTCCGCTAAGATCCCCGATTTGAGCTAAACCTTCCCAAGAACCTGAGCCCGGTAGCTGGAGGAGAGAAAGGAGCACATTTCTCAACCTCGCCCTCCCACAAAGTAACTGAGCACCTCATATTATACCGCTTTTGCTTTTTTACCATCTGAATCAAGCCTGCTTTACCCTACCGTACTGACCTCCCCTCAGCCCTTCCACGCAAGCTGATGGCTACTCGCCGGCTCACTCCAAAGGGTGATCCGAAGAACTTGGCGTTTCCTGGTGTCAGTCTCTCGGATGCTTTTGGAAATAGTATGTGAATTATTTACGCTATCAAAGTGCTACATGTACCCGGGGAGAGTCCATCTCGGGCACTCTTCTCCAAATCGGGAATGTATCTGAAGGGGGTTTCTCTCTTTGCGCTTGTATCGTCTTGCATATAGTAGGTGGATTCTGTGGTTGCTTGTGGTTAGGGTTTGGTGGGTTTAGTTATATCCATAATACGTAACTCATGGGGATGGTCTTGTTTTAATGTTTTTCGATGTTCTCTTGGTGTAGGAGACTATGGCTGTTGGGCAATAGTAGCTTCTTCTCAGATTAAATACTTTTTTGCGAGGTTTATGCTCATGTGTATCTGGTAACTGAAGAGGCTATAGTGAGCAGTCATGATCTCTCGTTCGGTATTGGCGGCCTGATGATATTATACTGTTATATCATTGCGATACTCGAGCAACTCACCTGGCCTTGGAAAAAGGGCCAGAAAGAACCTGTTCCCGAGCACTTATCTCTAAGTATATAGTACAGTATCATATCGAATAATAACTTATTCCCTCTTCTCCCGCTACCGTAGCTCGCCGATCGCCGCCAACCTCGCCTGGGGTGAAGGTCTAAAGTTAGAGTCGGACTCTACCATCTCATATTATATTATGATAGTAGGATTGATGAACCCTACCCATAGCTCAAGGATGAAGGCAACGGTAAGTTCTCAAACCCTCCAGTCCCCCATAGGTCAAGATACTTTTAGTCCTCCTGCCCTACATGACTGATCACCCAATAATAACTCATTGTATATAAGCGTGAATTGGGTGAACTCCTGGACTTCCGCTAATTGCGACAAGAATTAACTGGCTCTTGACACCTTCTTGGACACTGCGCTGGCTAGGTATTTCATGCATATAACATTACTATAGGAACGAAAAACTTATCATGTTGGAAGGCCCCTTTTTTCCCTCCTCCTCTCAAGATTTTGAGCGAGGAGTGACGCTTCTCTGCTTCAGTCCTGGAGAATTTTATGGTAGGTACTCGTAGACTCTTGAGTCTCTCTCTCTCTCTCTCTTTCTCTAGAAAGGGTTTCTATATAACACTAAGCGGGAGGTGGTATTGTACTTTGTGCGACTATTACTGCTATATTATAATGCTCGAGCCACCCACGTTTGCCTAGGGAAGTGTCCGAAAGGGGTGTAATTTCGGAGGGAGGAACTGTTCTTGAGTTTCCCTCTGCTTAGGCATTGAACGGCATGGACTTTGTGGTATACAGTGCATGCTTTGGATCATAGGATTCTCAGACAAGTTCTGATGGAAGCTAGAGCTTTTTTGCTAGAATCTCCCTAGGGTCGGACGTGTTTCGTCTTTTACTGGTTATCATCGTGCCTCTAGCTTTATTGGAGAAGTCAGCAAGATGACAAGCCGCAAGAGAGCAGCTTCCTAGAGTTATGAATGGCGAGAGTCGGTATAGCGTTTCAGAACCCACAACTGCTGCTTCAAATTAAAGGACGCCCCTCCTTTAGCGTAGGTAGGGGGGGTTGGTGGGGGAATTGGTCTTGATAGTGATAATCTATAATAGTATTGTAGTAAATTAAGATTCACGAATAAATTAAGGTATGATACGAACATCGACACAAAGCCTATAATCTAAACTACCAAAACCTCACAACCAAATCAACCTATACTAGACCAAACCTGAGGTAACCAGGGTGCTGTAGCGGAAAAACCAACGGTCGTGCATCTATAACATAGCTCTAATACCCTCAACTCCCTCCCCCTCCTCTAACCCTAGCAAAACCTTATCCCTGCCACCGGCACTCGTCCACCACCTAACAGCAACTTCAGCTCTCTCAACATCCAACTCGCCACTAAGAACATCCCAAAATCGCTCACGTATCCTCCCTTTGCTCCCCTCGTTCTCAACACTATTCAGCAGATCAGCCGTGGGGCCCAACCACCGCTCCATAACCCCGACCTCCATCGCCGGCAGCCCGTCTATCAATGCTAGGATGCACACATCCTTCTCACTCAACCCTACCGCGCCCTCATCGACTTTGTTGCCTAACGACTCTGTTGAAGCAATCTTTGCGCGCTCGGCTAGGATTTCCATGATTACTTCTGCTAGATGGGGCTGTAGTGATGAGATTGCCTGAGGCGGCGAGCATTCTCGTATTAGTGTGCCGAAAGCGAGGCGGAATTGCCTTGCTGATAGACTTGTAGGAAAGGTTTTGAACACGGTGTCTACGTAGAAGGGTAATATACGTGCTCCAAGATCCGCAGACTTGGGAGCGCCAATAATGGATAACATGACCGAGTGCGCCGATTCAAAATGCGCATGCAATGAAGCGTCAGAAGAAGGGGGGAGGAGGTAAGCAGACGTGCATGGGAGGGTTGTTTCCTCGTTTACTTTCTGCGGGAGGGAGTGGGTGAAGTGCTCTGCTGTGTTTAGGAAGTAGAGGTCGAAGAGGCGTTCGGGGAGTGTGGGGGGAATGGTCCCGGCTTGTGCCGGAGCGATGTCTGTGATGAATTTTTCGGAAGGTGTTGGGTAGGTTGTGAGGATGTCAATTGCGGAGAGGTAGACGAAGTTGTAGCTGGAGAAGGCGTTCGGACCTAGGCGGGAGGTTATAAAGTAGAAGTTTCGGAGGACCAGGAGGACTTTGGAGGAGAAAGTTGGGCCATCTGGGAAGTCAGTAGGTATCATTCGGAGGTGGGGTATGGTGGGCTTACGGTCTGGTCCGGAGAGTAGTGGGGATTCAACGATCCGGGCTGTAAGTTCTTGGAGAATCATTGTCGACCCGAAGAGGATGGCTTTTAATATCTGCCAGACAACGGGAAGCGTTGCTTTTAATGATTCTTCATCCACCCGATTTTTCTCTTCCGACATGGGTACCTCGCTCAGCCCGTTCATTTTCCATTGCGCGCTCAGGACTTGAGAGAAGCCCCAAAGGCTGATAATAGTTAGCAGTGGGCGAGTCTGGAGGATAGGTCATACGTACTTATCAACAAATTGGTGCAGAACCATTGGGTCCTGCGAATGCCTGATAGAGGCTGCAGCTAGTCGGGCGAGCCCACTCATTGCTGCGAACAAAGGCCGTCCAGACCTCTGCTGAAGCTCTAGGAAGGAATTTGATTTGCTCTAACAGCTTAGCACTAGTAGCACGATCAATGCTAGGGTATAACTCACAGGCCAGACAAGCTTTCCCTCGATGGTCATTATATCGTGATCGATTGTTGAAAGAAAATACCCTGATTGAAACCCTTCACGGGAATTATACATAGATTTCACAATCACGGGTAACAGGGCCTATCTTATCAGAATGGTATTAAGGACTGTGGAGAGGAACTTACATCGTAATGGAGAGCCTCTTTTGCTCTCCTTGAAAGGCATTGAACAGCATGTGACAAAACAAGACTAAGAACGTCCGCCTCAAGCTCTTCACGCCATGGGTTAGCTCTGAATTCTCTAGACAGGACAGAACTATTACCGTGACGAGCATTGCTCTCCACCGAAAGGTTCACCGCCCTACAGAACGCCTGCTCGAGACTTGTGCGGGTAACCCTGGGCAACTGCGACCGTTCCTGATCCGCCGAAAGTACACCTCCGAGAAGCAACAGATGTTTCCACCGAGGCACTAATTCGCCCCCATCAGCTGACTCGCCGCCATTCACAGAAGCCCAGTATACCGTTGTTGTTAGCCCCCCTAACGAGAGCATTAATCCATTCTTCAACACTCAGGATAGACCCCTGTGTCTCAAACTTTCCAACCGTAGCACTCTGGAAGACCCCAAAGACACGTAGTCCGGCTTTAAGCCCGTCGAAATTCTCCTCCCATATCGCAGGGGAGATCAGGATTTGGGTGGATAGTAAGGAAACATTTAGTGGGTTTGTTAATGTCGCGAGAACCGTTGCGGCCGAGGCGTAAACACTGGAGTAAGTGTTTAGTTATTTCCCATGAAGGAGGTCAACGCGATGAGAAGTACCTAGATGCGTCTGCATTGTTCGGATCTGCTGCTCCAGGCTGAAGTAGAGTTCGGAGTATATTATCTAGACGGCGGTCGACTACCATTATTGAGTTTGAGAGTCGAAGAGTGGGCTCTGCAGGAATTTTCGGACAAGCTTGGTTGGTGTTCGTAGGTTTTGGTGTTGACATCCAGCCAAGCCATTTTGTGGCCGAGGCAACTTGGGGGCTCATGGTTGGTCCTGCATTGAACTTCACTTCCTGCAGACACTGGTTTTGCTGTGGAATGCTCTACCTGCTCAGCGAACAACTAACGGCGGTATGGTACAGTATCGCACAAAACCGTTGACAGTAAAACAAGGGTGACAATGAGCCCTCCAATGTAAACTTCCACCCTTTTCGTTTGAATAAATCTTGTGCAAGCCTGCTTACTTGTTCCCAGATATTACCCAGCAACCGACTCGATAGCCCCCCCAGGGCGTCCCCCTCCCCCTTTCCCATCTCTCTACTGGCCGATAAATCCAGACCCAGGAGAGGCAGCATACCTTTACATGCCCTATGACATATGGAAATTTACGCTTTATTGGACGCTGATAGTCTATGCGGCTTTCCACCTTTCCGCAGGGATTTGGGCGTTCGCGATGAGGCCGAGTAAGCTCTCGATCGGGGTGCCACTATTCTACGTTGTGATTGGAGGGATTGAAGCTACGATTGCTGGGAGTATTGTCGGGTCTATGTGAGTTTATCCAAGACGGTTCTGGTTTTGGTTCTGTGGGATACTGATTAGCGCATGGGGCAAGACTTGGAGCGGTTTATCGAGCTGGGTATTTTCGGATGAGCACCTGGATACCTTTTGTTTGGTCGGTAATAAACCTTCTAGTGTTGCTGCTATCGTCATTCTCGATGCAAGGAGGGTTGTGATGATATGAGGAATGGGGAGATGGGCGTTTTGGGGCTTTTGGTTGTATCAAAGTGCTTAGCTACTACGCGGGAGGATCATGAAGTTCCCCGTAATTTCTTTGCTTCCTTTCATTCAAGCAAAAAGATGCTCGTAACTGAGGGTTTTCTCATTTCTCATTATATTACAAATCGCCGCCCTTTTTGCCTTGCGCTTATCTATAGTAAACCTGAGCCCGTACGTCAAATGATACTGGTAATGATACATGAAAATAATATGACAACTGAGAGTGCTTGAATGAGAGTTCTGGGGATCGCGCCAGGCCCTTGGGTTGGTCCTGGAGTTATGATGTACATGGTATCACCCGAAAAGGACACCGCACCGTCGCTAATGATTTCGAAAATTCTTTTTTTGATCTATAGATGTATTAGTACCTGATCCCCACCCTATGGTAGATATGGAAGAACTCACAGAACAGATCTGTCCTCGAACTGCCCAGGTTGATAATCTTTGGACAGCCGTCTCGATCTTTTTCTAGTCGTGTGCATTCAAAGCAATAGAATGCGTCCGAGATACCTTCTCCACCACAGACGACACATTTGTTCTGGTAGTTTCCGAAAGAACACTCATCGCAGATGCGCACCAGTGTTGTGGGACGAACGTATGAATCGCAGACGGGACATTTGCCATCGCATTTATCGCAGAGTCTGCCGATTGCGATTCCGGCTTGCTTGCGGCACATTACTAAATCACTGTTAAGAATTAAATTAGCTTCAGCAATTCCCTAGGCAAGTGGGAATGGGGGCGCATACGGATGGTGGCGAGACATAATTTCGGTGGCAGATTGTAGATGTTGAAGCTTTGGATGGTGTTGATGCTTGGCCCTCTTTCCCGGTAAAGTTGTAGCACGTATTAGTAATACATTGGGCTGGTGTAACACAGTTCTAAGTCTTGGCAACCCCCAATCTCGGAATTTTTGGCCTAGGCTGCTTGAACTTGCTTCTTTCCACAGCATCTCCACAATCAACACAGCGATGGACGAGGAACACGAGTGAGCGCTCCCCTCCCCGCAAACGTATTCGCAGAACCTCTTGCTAATCAAGTTATTTCTAGAACCATTGCATCCGCCGTCGTGGTTCCTTCCGACGAGTCCCCTCGTCACAAACGCCGTCAATCGTCTTCCCCCGAGGCTACCAAACGTGCTCGGATAGAGGCAAACTTGGCGCCAGAGAAGCCAACCATTAAGGATACAAGCAAAGATGAAGAAAAACGTCGTGGGAGACGCTTGTTCGGAGCACTATTAGGTACAATCGGGAAATTTCAAGCAGACAACTCTTCGGTTAGGGCTAGGAACAGTGCAGTCAAACGTAGAGAAGTAGAAGCGAAACTTCAGGAGAAACTCAAGGCACAGACAGAGGAGATTGATGAGAAGCTTAAGCGGGAGGACGAGGGCATTAATCACCGCAAGATGGTGGAGCAGAGGCAATTTGATGAGCGCGCTGTAGGGAATCTCCGTTCTGACATTTCGAGGCCGGTGGGGCTTGCTGGGCACGGGTGGGGGCTGATGGCCGGGGATTATAGATGCAGATTCGCCATGATAATTTACTCAACCAGGCACACACCTTGAGCACAAAGTCGTCTCCGAAGTTGGTATGGATCCTCGAAAAAACAAAAGGAAAAGTTGGATATAACGTGTTTTGTTCTGGTCTAACGGTCCTAGTTTTACCTCCCATGGAAGCTCACCCCCGAAGAGGAAGAACGCATCAAACTGCAGGTACTCGCGGCCCAGGAAACCATCGATAGAGAGCAGCGTGAATTTCGGCAAAAGCGCGAGACTCTTAGAGAAGATGACCAGAATTCAGGAACGGCTAACATCCAAGAACCGGACGTAGCAACTGATCGTTATGACGCTCTAGAGCTCGCTGAAAACAGGACTCACGAAGATGAAGACATGGTATATGAAGCACCTGAGGATCTTGTTACTAACCTTGACAATGCTCCTGTCGAAGAACAACATCAGAGACATGCTTCCGATGTTGATCTTGGGGATGTGAGTGTTGAGGAAGCTGGAGAGGACGCGGTGATATACTAAAAGACCCCATAACAAGGAACCTTTCATACCTTCTCGTTTTTTCGCGCCATTCTTACAATTGGTAGTGCTTGGGAATTATCTCTCATTCTTTTACCTTTAATGGCACAAACTCTGCTTTGGTTGTACTATTCTAATTGATGGTCGGGAGTTCTTTTTCTTTTTCTTTTTCTTAGAGGTAGGGGAAAGGTGAAACTCAGAAGTTAGGGGGAAAGGCCGGGGCAGTCACATATACCATAGCTTTTCTGGTTCATCAATGCTGGTTTGTGCCTGGCAATGTATTTTTATCGTGGTTTCTACTATATCATAGCACGGATAATCTGCATTTATGGTATTCCAAGACATTCGGGCGCCGGAATCCCCAGATGACCTTGTCTTCGTTGGCTCTCGTATTATCTTAAAGTATTGAGCCTCCCGCATAATTCCTGAAATAAGATGTGAGCCTTACACCATAATGGGCTCCACCCACAGAATTATACTGTGTTTTGATTAATACTGGGATATGATTTGTTGAGACGATAAGTAATGCGTGAAGCCTTCGTTTATTCGCACTGCGTAGTACGAATACGAGCATAGTACAATGCTTTGGCTCGATTTGGACAATATGTACCAAGTGATAGAGGGACTTGCGTCAAGAATTCAGCAATTTTCCAGCACAAACTGATCGTTATTTTACTTGCCTGTTATCCCAGACTTGGGAGATCATATCTGAAATGTTCGGTTTAGCTGTACGACACTAGAAGGAGGCTTCGTACGATCTTAGTCCTATATCGAAAGCTTATTATAGGGCCAATCAAGCTCTCCAATTCTAGCTGCCTCAATTGCTGTAGGGACGAACCCTCATTTTAAACTAGGAGCCAGTCAGCCGACCTTCAGCGTGGGTCTAGTCTCCAAAATCGATTTGTGAGCTCAGGTGGGAATGCAATATCCGTAAAGGCCCACCAAAGTCAACCAACCCAGTACTACTACTACCGGTACCCAACAGCTCCCAACTAAGGCCCCTCTTCCATAACGCAGGGCCCTGTCTGGGCTTACAAAGTGCCGGTAGCAAAAACAGGAAGAAGGCAACAGGCTTTTAGATCGAACGCCGCAGGGTCGATCTCGCAGACTTTCTAGAAGGAAGAGCAAATCCGGTACTCCCTGGCCTGACAAGCTTAGCGTGAGACTTTCCATTTCCAACTGGGCTACCCCATGTTATCATCTTTGAAAATTTCCGGGTGCGACAATGCTATTAGTGAGCGCTGGTACTAGTATCATACTCGTAAGAGGTGGGGCGTATGGTGCCAGGCATTTAAAACCAACACTCATAAGCAATCCGCCTGCTTACATACAGGCAGCGGGGAGTGGGGCATGGCTAAAGTAACCTCAAGAACTACCATATATGGGCACCGGTAATCCGAATTTTTCTAACTGCCTCCACGAATATTGCTCTTATTAAAAATAGAAAAAAGATAAGAGCAGAGAAGAGCGTCTCCTAAGCACTTCTAGGAAACCACATCTTCCTAAAGATGTGGCTATGATTGGAGTTTTTCGAAATCCATTATTACGTTGGTTCTTGGTCGATTTCGATGCCTAGCATCATACCTGCACGATTTGTCAAAGGGAAAAAAAAGAGACAGAGGTCACACCACGTGCATCTTCGGTTACCAGGTAAACTCGTACCCTGAGAAATGTACCGTGGAGTTTAAAGCGGCAGCGGCATTCGATGGGAAATCCGGGGGGAGGGCCGGTTGCAGCGGGGTAACTTATAAAGTACCTCCGCAAAAGTGTTGGTGAAATGGGCTTTTTACACCAAAAACATCAATTTTTAGCTACCTCTAGTTTATCGACCACAAAGAATTTTCCAACCTAACTTCTTATATGTAGTTAGATTGCTTATCTCCTAATACTACCAAATTCTTAATAAATCTGGCAAAGAATTGGAAAAGCTATGTAGTTCTAAAGTTTTGAGTTGGTCAAAAAGTTTCATTTTACATACAAAATTGGCTTTGCAACAGGTATGATCAACTTTGAAAACATACAGCTTAGAGCCATAGAGTAAATTGACCCAATAAGTGGTGCCAGGTGAAAGGTATAATGAATGTGAAAATAATTAGGTAGGTCATGAACAGTATTTAAAGGAATTGCTGGTGTGGGGACTAATCAAACATTGCTAATTTTGGTGTAAAAAGGCTGTTTCACCAAGACTTTTGCCTAGGTACTTTATGTAAGTGGCTCATTGCTTCCTCCTCATTGCATTTTCCTGATCGTACTGTACGAGTACAGTGTGAGCGAGGCAGTAGGGAAGAAAAAAGGAGAACATGGCGACCAGCAACATCAAAGCTATCCATCCGTACGATGACCCTAGAGTCACGCATAAGTTTCAAGTGGTCAATGGAAAGAACTATCGTATGCATCCATGGTGGTCTCGAGCGGGAGGTGGCTACAGTGGTACTGGACATTAAGCTTAGTTTATTGGTGTCCTAGACTATGTCCATGGTATGCCAGCTGGAAGTGTGAAAGGAACTATCCTTTGCGTAAGTTTACTCATAATAATGTTATTAAGTCGCCATCGCTAACAAAGCTAATAATGTTAGATTCACGGGTTCCCTGATCTTTGGTGTACGTCTCTTGGAAGGTAAAGGTTGGGCAGAAAAGCTAATGATAATTGCAGATGGCTACCGTTTCATGATCCCTTTTCTTTTGGAGAAGGGCTTCCGCGTGATTGTTCCTGACATGATCGGATTTGGGCAAACAGTTCGTTTATTTCTCTGCCTTGATGTTTTGATGATTTTTTTTAACAAAGTACCAGGATGCACCGAGAGTCCCACCGGCTGACATCTCAGTATACTCCGTGAAAAACCATGCAGCCGACATGGTGGAGTTGCTCAAAATTCTGAATGTTCCGAAAGTGATCCTTTTCGGACACGATTGGTATTATTTTCTCTACCTTATTTTAGCATCATCTAGTACTAATATGTCGGCATAACTCTAGGGGTGGAGTAGTAACGGCGAGAATATACCTCTACAACAGTGAGATAGTATCCCATATCGCCAACATTTGTACACCTTTTCTGCCCCCGGTCCGGGAATACATTCCTATTCGTGAGCTAGTAGCAACAAAAATGCCCAATTTTAAATACCAGATAGCCTTCCAAGACCCACAGACAGAGAAGGATTTGGAAGCCCCTGGAAAGGTCCGGCAATTCCTTAATGGGCTGCACAGAGGCCATGGGGAGGAGATGGGTGGGTGGATGGTAGACAGGGACATCGTCGAGAGCGTTGGAAATCCCAAGAGGAGCAAGTTTATGTCCGAGGAGGATTTGGACTACTTTACGAAGGAATTCGAGAGGAACGGGTTCCATGGACCTCTAAACTGGTATAAGAATGGGAAGGTGAACTATGAAGATGAGAAAGAGTATTGCTCTAGCTCCTGTTCTTGTCGCTACTAGTTACTACGATGCTAACTAATACAAAAGCCTTCCCTTCGAGGGAGTCGAGGTGCCATACCTTTTCATCGGAGCCAAATATGAACTGGCTCTTCCGCCTGCTCTAGCTGAACCCCAGAAAACGTTTATCCCACACCTCACTTCCCGACTTGTGGACACTGGCCACTGGGCTCTAATGGAGGATCCGGAGGCCGTTATCGGGCACATGAGCGAGTGGTTCGATGTTGTTGTCCTTGGTGCTGAGAGCAAAATCTAAGGATCCGTGCTGTGATTGATGCTTAGGCAATTACGATCTATGAAATTTGAATTTATGATCTGATCTTGACCTCGGGTCTCAAAAGGAGTGGTGAATGAGTAAAACGCTATGTGATTCCCATTTCACTGCCCCATACAAGAAAAGAGTGACACTGAGCACCTTCCTTCCCGCCAAGATCCCACAATACCCGGCCAGCGTGGCCTAATAATTCGCCCGAGTGATAAGTTTTGATTCGAGTGTAATACAAGGGTCAGGTATAAAGACGTGGTACCGGTACGGAGCAGGTCAATATAATAAATCCACACTAGCTCTATTATCATCCTAGCTCGCACTGACCAAGATCACCACCACAGCCCATACCCGCCTTGCAAACCAACAAGACCAACCATCGCACGAGAAAACCAAATAACAGCACAGCCAGCTATCACGAACGAGTCCCCTATTACCGCGCCTTCGCGGGCATCTTCCCGAGACTTCCCCCCACTCCCGCAAAAACAATCTTCCAACCCAACCTTCTTCATTCTCCTTCAAAACTCCAAGCACACTTATATGGGATCCCCACAAACTGATAAGTCAAATTATCACCAAACTGAACTTCACATCAAAACTAGCTACATCCTATATATAATACGTCCTGAAAGTCCCCCCAATCCTTCCTCGCACAGGCCTAGAAAGCTGCCTCCAGCCCGTTTAGCACTACCCACACGCACCACAGACAACCCCACTCCAGGAGAACAACCCTGGAGACAATACTGGCGATCTCACCACTTTGTTAGATCTTTATCAAATAGGAAGGGTGTCTAATAGCCAAGAAAAGCAGATTCAAAAATTGAAATTTCAACCCTTTTCAGTTTTTGGGTCATCACATCAGTTATCTCCTCCACACTTAGTCCTTATTGTTGCGAATCGGGTATTCATTGGAGATTCGTATGACTAGACGGGCCAAAGCTGGAAGGGTCACGGATTGGTACTTGTAACAGATCAGGTGCCTTCAAGTCACCTCATGGGGCAATAAAGTGCGAAGCGGCTACGATCCTGGATAGTAAAGATTGGCCCTTTGTGTATTGAGTCTTTCAGACAAATCCTCAAAAACCTGCTTTCTTTTTCTCACCACAAAATTTATGAAAATCAGAGCCAGTCATCAACCGTCACTCACATTTATATCTTTTTGGCTGTGTAATGGGCAGAGAATCAGGAAAAATGTCGCATGTTTCAGAATGACCAGCAAGGC
The DNA here is from genome assembly GCA_003070745.1 of Tuber borchii. NCBI lineage: Eukaryota > Fungi > Ascomycota > Pezizomycetes > Pezizales > Tuberaceae > Tuber > Tuber borchii. Next base: position 67,510 of record NESQ01000216.1, on the reverse strand, counting down.
TTAAATATGCCTTGTTTCTTTAATAGGGCTGTAAATGCCTTTAGATTTACTAAAGGTACAGGGGGTTAAGGGTAAGTACGGCGAGGCTGCCCTGATTGGCTCGTAGGCCTATGAGCCAATCTGGGGTCGCGTACGGTGAGCTCGTTTCGCCAAGAGTTCGCCAGACTTTTTTCCACCTGCAAAAATCGTGCCAAGATTGGCTGTTCCGGTGGTCACACACACCAAAATTTTGCGTGGGTGAAACAAAGTTCGCCGTACTTTTTTTTTTTTTTTTTTTAAACTTTTCGATTCATAACTAACTAGCTACAAATACTCCGGGTTTTTTATACCAACTTAGGTGTTTACCCACTACCCACTTCCATATTAACAAAAGAAACAAACCCGCCAAGCTTTAAGCCTAACCAACGAACAGATCCAGCCCCCTCGCCATTCTTTCGGCTCAGTTATACAGACCTCCCTGACATGGGTGCATATCCACCTCCAAGTTCACCCCCTCTCCTCAACCAAAACCCTCTAACAAAACCATTCGTCCTAATCCCTCAGGTCTCAGCAAGCCGTCTCCTCCCCCTACTGGACTTTAGCGCCAGCCGTCTGGTCCCCCGGAAACAGTCATGAGAACAGGGTTCATCCACACACTTCCGGCAACTAACCCAAGAAAAACCCCCAACCTTTACCATTCCTCCTCAATCCAAACAAACACGAACAAACCATGAGTTGGGCCACTTGCAATGGGTGACCCCGCCCATCCTTGCCCGTTATTCCTAAAACAACAACTCTCTCCTCCAATAACCCTTCCTCTCTCCTCTAATCCAACACTTTAGCACACGGGCACACCCCCCTCGGGTGCAACCTAGCCAAGCCACACCCACACGCCACTTCCCAAAACTAAGCCACAAATTCTCCAAGCCACATAACCCTTGCGCCACCCCTACGACGCCACGACTTCAGCCTCGCAGCCTCAGCCACCCCCTCACCTGCGTCCTACACGCCTGCCATGATTACCGTAGTAAAATAGGCCCCGAAACCGAATCCGAAGGTGACAATAAAGTCGCGAAATGTTCGTAAACGAATACCCCTAGATGGAAAACGATTATAAATGATGAAAAGGGATACGAAATACCTTGAACACCAAAGATTTCTAAACCATCATGATGGTAAAGAAGACTTGAAGCCATCGTGAGATGAGAATCAAGGACCCAGATTGGCCCACTGGAAAGATATGACACGTCACAAGGAGGTGAGATTTCAATCGCTGGGGTTGTAGGAGTAACCGTGGATGTTCGCCGTACTTATGCTCACCCCCTAGTACAAATAATCAACTTAAAAAAAATCGTTCCGCCATGGTTGGGATCGGTGACAAGATTTTTTGTGAAAGATATTTTATAGTTGTCTTTGTGAGAAAAGAGGGTTGATTTTAATCGTCCGGAACCGTATTATACGCCTTTTCATAACTGACATTAATTATCTCCGGGTGATTTGTAGGTCACAGGTTTTCTTTACATACCTAGTGAGAAATCAGGCTCATATCTCCTCCCTAGGCTAGCGAGACGTGAGAATGTTGTGCTAGTCTACTCGATATTTTTGATCTCGGTTGGCAGACCGCATTATTTGGTTGAACTGGAAATGGCGCTAGAGCAGTCAAATAATGTGTGGCCCAATAGGCCAGTGAGAGTAAACCCGGTAGTATATTTCTATCGCCCCCCCTAATGCCACTGTTCAAATCCCACCATGTTGCTGGTGGGGGCTCTAATTATTCGAAAGAAAGAGAAAAAACAAGAGCTATTCTTCTTTGTCTTCCCTTCAGTATGATATAATACCTCGGTTTTTTTCCCCCAATCGCAGTCCCCGTAGATGCGATGGAACTCGAAAATCATCGAATTTGCGGTCCACCTTTTGGACTGCTCAAGCCATATATTATACTCTCCTAACCCCCCCCAATGAGCTAATTCCACATATTAATTCCCTGTGGACGCCTACTCTTTCCTCCCCTCCACACTCTCCAAAGCAATCCTTCGGACACGCGACATTATTGCCGGTGTGGTAGCTCTTCATTCCACTGGTGAGTGCTCCAAGATAAAAGCCATAAGAGTACTAGCATCCCCCAGAAGCCCGATACAGTAATTGCCCACCTTAGTGACCCCTATACAACACAAGAACACTACCTTCCCATATTGTATCCAGGAGCCACCGTCGGGAGCCTCCTATCCGGGGCTTCGACCCTGGCACCAGTCCCCCCATACCTTGGCTCACCGCAGTCACACTTAACAACCGTCTGTCCCTCATCCGCTGCTTCATGACATTGTAGGGTCGATGTCAATGCACACAGCAGAGAGACCCCTGGACAATGCTGCGTCGGTCGGGCCGCGACAGGGGTGTGCAGATACTCGGGTAGTGTTCGAGTGCTGCCGGAGGATCCGGCCGTTGAGATACCGGTAGATGCAGTGTCTAGCGCCAGATATTCGCCGCTGTTTATGGCGGGGGTGGGGTCACAGGTTGTGGGGGTGTTGCTGGCAGGCGGGAGCGTGGGTTAGTCGTGTGGACGCCTCCCCTGTCATAACCCGGCGCTACGTCTCGTGGTCTAGGGGTGGTGGGTAGGGTGTTGCTTACAGCAGGGTGAAGGTCCATGAGAGGAACAATCGTGGGGGAAAACGTCTGCAGGTATTTCCATTGCTTACAGGGGTATGTTTATCATCCCCAAACTTCTGAGACATTCGCCCAGTTTGAAATGTTGAACGCTAGCCTGTCTACTGTAGTGGTCGGGAGCCAATCTCCGCAAACAATCCTATTTGCATCATCCCATGCTGAGGAGTACTCGGGTATGGCCATAAAGGGCGGAAAACTTTCGGTGGCGAAACAAGGATAGAAGCGCTGATCTATGCTGATCGATCAGGGGGAAGTGGTAAAGATGGGGTGTTATAGGACGCCATTAACCTGGAGCAATTGTAATGTGGCTACTCCTGTATTATAGCTATGGGTTTCATTAAGAATCTGATAGTATCAGCCCAAATTGAGACCAAGAGGAAAGAAATCTGGGCTTTTGGAATAGTTCTTCCAAGAGACTTGTATAAATGCATAGGTTCAACTGCATACTGGCAATTTCATTATCATCTAAATGTTGTCTAAATGGTCAGGTATCATCCTAAGATACTTATTCCTTCAGCCTGGATTTGAGGTGTCTGCCAAGGCAAGAATTTTTCCACTGTCGCAACCTGTTTTCTCACTCGCCCACTGGATCTTGCTGATCTTTTTTTCCGCCCTTTATGACCATACCCGAGTACAAGGTTAGGAGCGAAGATCACCAGCAGTGTACCGTAATGTCGTGACGTCTGTAAAATGGACTACTGCCCACAGCGGGGGGGTACCGTAGCTAATCATGATATATTAGTGGCGACGACGGTTAACCTAGTGCCCCGATAACAACGGTTCGCAAAATATATGGCAAAAAATCTATGCGCATCAGCACCAATACAAACCCACCACCCCCGATATCAAATACTCCTTGCCTGCGACAAGCATTGCATTCAGCCAAAAATTTGCCAGAACCAAACCAAACCAAACCTTCATCTACATAACATTATGAAACAATTCCCTGGATTCTACTTTCTAACCTTTTAGAACTCGGTATTAAAACTAGCTGGGGAATTATCAGCAGGGATATGGTTGGCACATTGGTCTTGATGCAATTTTGGACTATTTTATATGGGAAATGGCTAGCCTTGGTTGCTGTTCTCAACCCCACTTTTACAATAATATTGCATGCTAAAGTAACCAACAGTTCTTTGAGCACTTGGGGAAATATTTGAGCGAATTTTAGACCATGTTGTCGATTTTTGAAATCCCCCACAGCCTCAGAACGTATGGAATGGCAAGTGAGAAGTATGATAGTGTAGTTTGGGTTGTTACATGCATGCCATTCTATCGGAGATGTTTTGTTCCTAGTCTAGTGCGGTAGGCTGCCGGCCAACCGAAATCCACAAGTACCCTCTACCCAGAGTTCTTGCATTATCGGCAATCGAGAAGGAAAAAAAATCCTGAAAATGATTCCTTAGGCGATTTTGTAAAAGAACCGGTTTTTCAAAGCCTCTAACTGGCCTCCGCCCTGCCGGTACAAGACCGGTATCCCCGCTTCACTAATGAGTCCAAAACCAGGGGCTGGAATCGCATTGCCGGCTACCCGATAGGGGCGCGCAACATCTCCAATTCTGACTTGCATGGAAGCAGAAAATCATGGACTGGTTCTTATTTGCCTAAATAATTTTGCCGGAGGAAGTCGTGCCACAACATCCCAAGGAGAGACTATTCCTAATTTAGAAATTTTGGATCGAGTTCGGTTGTCCGGAGCCGTGTGGTATTAAACATACCCCCCTGCACCGGCAATCGTTAGCGTACAGTATCCGCCCTCGCGAGAGATAACCGCAGGGCCCCGTGGTCCCCCTGTCCTGCCGCAATAGACAACGTCATCTTCCTATAATACGAAGGTCTACCGAAACATTCAGGCCCATCAATTAATTAAAATGTTGAACACCAATCTATTCGAGGAATCGTGATATGGAAAACGTCGTGCTTGAGGAGGGGTAGAGTGCTCAAGATGGAGCACAATTGGTACTGCTTAGCATGGCCATAGCGGAAAACAGATTGTCCACGTATATTTGCTCCCGGTTACTCTAATAGGGTACTTGAGTGGTGTTAGACACTGTACGAGTAAATGGACCTGAATGTTTTAGCGGTTTAAGGATAGTTTAATGCATTCCACTTGCCGAATTGTGGATCCGGTTGTTAATGGGCTGAAGGGGAAGGTGTGAAGTGAAGATGGAGGTTGTAAAGTTAGTCGAGAAAGGCAGAAAGGGAGGAGTTGTGGGCGGGGTTCCCAATGCGATGGGAGAGTGACGGTGAGGGGCAGTTGTGCACTATAAGTTGTGGTCTTGGATTCTCGATTAAGCATTAGAAACCCCTCTGGGCTCTTGGGATTCCTTTTTTCGATAGACCTACATGAGACCATGATTCATTCTCCCCACTCATTCCATCTACCGGTATAGTAATCTTGGACGATGCTTGTCTGAGCGGTCGTGTAATCAAGCGCCCAAGCTACGGTACTTGCATGACACAGTGTTGGTTTATGTACAGTGCTAAAGCCCAAAGGCCTCTCCGAATATCCCAACCCCGCCTCCAAACGGTGCGGGCAACCAAGTAACATTTCGCAACTACCGGTGCTCCCCTTCTCTTGCACTTTGCCCACCTGCCCAACACGTGGTCACTCTTTCGCCACAGGCTGCTCTACGAGTGCTTTCGCATGACCCGTCGGGGGTCTCATACCGTATCACCACCTTGATATTGGGTATGATACAGTAGGTTCTACACTTTATGTTAAGGCGAAGGAGAGTATCAAGGGCATGTATCAGGCTGAAAACCCCTATCCGACTGTTCCCGCAATGTTCCTCTCACTTGTCACACGCGTGCCTTGTTTATGTTGCCGAAGCTTTCGGTTGGGGCATAAAACTACATTACTTGTGCAACACTAGTGCAACCAATGCATGGTATCGCATATCAAATCTAATAGATACAGTTTTCTCTACTCTAGAGGCGCTCCGAAAGGTATATTTTGGGAGGTGAGGGGAAGAGGGATAGATTCAGAAAAACACCACCAGCATTAATCATAAAACAAATCGTGAAGAAAGAGAGAAAAAATAAACACAAAGGTACTGGTGGTATATTATTACTTGCGGAAAAGGAGGCGGCTCTTACTTCCCACCAATCTGTCCCTTCGGGATAGGCCTTATCCAACTGATGCTCAAATTGATCCCAATGCAGATTGCCCCGATGATCATGATGACTCTATCATACTTCACGCCATTGTATCGGAATATGATACTGAAAATGACACCGCCCAGGTTCCCCGATGCGCCGACTACTCCGGATAGAATACCGTTGGCGAAGGGGTGCACGTGCGGGACTATGGCAAAGCTGGCACCGTTGGAGGCGTCCATGAAGAATGCCAATCCACTGTATAGATCGTTGTTAGCGTATCGAAAAAGTGATAGGGGGAAGGAGGGAGGAAGGGTGGGGAAGGTTAGGTGACTTACGCGACAAGTCCAAACATTGTGGACTCATGGTGTGGGTTCACAAGCCCAATAGCCAGGCAGAAAACACCTTGCATGCAACCGATGAACACAAGCCACCACTTCTTCGCTGCGACGCTTTTCGTGTGCCTGTAAATGATGTCCGCGATAATCCCACCGGCAGGTCTGCAGAAAAGATTGAGAAGACCAAACATAGCAGCCCACCTTCCAGACTTCGTCTGCCCAAGGTGAGGAAAGTTCTTCATGTAGAAAGATCCCAAAATCGAATTAATCGCCAACTCCCCACCGAACGAGCAAGCATAGGGTGCCGCGAGCATAAGACATTGTAGCGAGAAGATGACCTGCATAGCCTCCTTGAAAGTGGGAGCCTGAATGACCTCGCTCTGAGCGACGGTTTCTAAGTCTATGCTTCCGTTACTGCTGGCACTCTCTGGATCACTGTTTTTCTTGTCTTTTTCGGTGTATGAGGTGCCCTTAGCGTCCTTATCTGTGGTGGGTGCGTCGCTGATGTTTCTCGTCGCATCCACGATTTTACCTTCGATTGTGCGTGGGGAAAAATTGTGCCTGTCGGCCCATGCACCAGTTGGCGTGTCTTCGCAGAGGAATATCATGCCCAGGGCCATTATAACAATGAGGATGAAAGGGACTACGAAGGCTACGCGCCAGGCTTTGTGTGGGGTCAGGCCACGTTCATGGACTAAGGAGTCGAAGACTGCGGGCATGACGAAGCTGGGTGTTCAGATTAGACTTTTGCGATTCAGGTGTAGTATGTAGAAGAGAGTTCTCACTATGTGATTCCACCACCAGCGTTACCAATGCCGGCCATGAGTCCATTGGCGGTTCCCACAACGTTCTTGTCGAAGAAACCAGTTGACCAGACTTGGCAAGGGACAAAAGTGGCTCCCAAGACACCTACGAAGAAGCGGAGGGCTAGGAGACCGGTTGCATTGGTGACGAGCCCGGCAAGAGCAGTGGGAACTGCACCTGCGAGCAGGACTCCAGCGAAACAGAGACGGGGACCAAAGCGGTCGCACAGAGGGCCAATGAGAAAGCGGACGACGAGACTAGATTACCGAGGTGTTAAAAGTAAATTCTATGCATATTTAGAAGCAGAGGAAGGAGTGAACCCACGTTGCCGTCAAAGCAAGAACGTTGGAATTCGCAACTTCGGTCTGACTCAAATGCAAGTCTTTCTTGATGGTTTTTCCCATCTACGAGACAAAGCAAATTAGCCTTTGGAACGGAAAAAGAAGGAGGTCGGGGCGTAGAATTCAGATCAGGAACTTACCAGCGGAGGAAATGCGTACCATGATAGGAAGGCAATCATGAATCCGAATGTCGAAAAGAAGAAAGTCCGTCCATACTTGTCGAAAGGATTCAGAATAGGAACTGACTGGGCTTTGTGGTTCACCGGGTTAACGGTAGGCGCCTTCCATAAGAGACTCAACTGCATTGTGAAGGGTGCGCTTTGCCTCCTTCGGGTCCGAGTGATAGGCAGCGAAAAAACCACAAGTTATTCAAAAGGTCGAATAGGTATTTCGCCTTTTTTTCTCGCAGGAGGTCCGACTGGTCTCTTTTATATTTTACTCGAATCTCTTGAGCAGAACCAGAGAACAGCTGGGTTTCTTCTAGCTTTTATATATTGGTTTCCCAGTATGTTCTGAAAATGATAGATAGCCAGGCAGAGACAGCCAAATCGATAGATAACCAAGTTGATAGCCAAATTAGTAAATAGAGAGCGATAGGTAGGATATTGCTATCTCAAACATCACACGGCTTGTCCCGTCTCGCGTCTCGACAGCCCAGTACACTCAGAAACCAATTGAATAAGGACAATTCCAATCATTCACGGCTACAGTCTATCAAGGGCCTCGGAGAGTTATTGTGGAGCTCGTACGGTACTCTTTTCGATCATTGCCCACAACCGATAGGATCGAAGGACCACCGGTAACCAAACATCAGCAGCCGTCAAGAATAACCGAATCGGAAGAGGAAAAATAGCCAAAACCTGGGCAGGGAAAAAAAAAAAAAGGGAATACCATGCACAATACAGTTCAGGCAGATGTTCTAGCTTCTTCCGAGGTGGTATAATTCGACGGATAGATGGATGCGGGTCCTATCGGGGAACTTCCCCGTGGGAGTTCAAGTGAGCGGCCAGCAGCCCGATGACTGGAAATTCGCTGAGGGGTGCTGGGTTGCCGGGATGGACGAGAGTGTAACGATAGGACAGCATGCTGTGGGGTGGGTGGGCTTAAAATGATACAGAAAGTCTGAGTACAAATATCTTCACACACACCCGCACAACCCGGATAAGGGGCTCCTCGCTATCTCAGCCCGTCTTGGGATGTTACTGAATCTGACCAGCCACCCATATGGTGACTGGCTAAGGAGCTTGGCAGGTCCTGTCTCTTGACTCCCTCCCAAGAGGAAAGTGGTCGAGTGAGGAAAAATGGAACCAAAGAACCCATCCACCTCGGTCTTTGATATAGCCTCGAGATATCGATATGATAGTTCTAAATACGGTTATGTTTTGAGTCGCGAGATTATCTTTTTTTTTTTTCCTCAGCCCTTTCTCGCTTGAAGAGCTCAACCAGGGCTCGGGATTTTGGCTTCCTTCCAGCTCCTGAAGAAGACTTGTCGAACTCTTACCACATTCTTCGAGCTGGTGAACACTGGAGAATAAGTAAATAAATAAAAATTCGCGTTGAAGTTGTGATAACCCTGCTGATGCTGGGGATCGGAATAACGTTTCCAAATTCATTGTGTAGGTACTTGTATCATTGCTGTGTTGTTGCAAATGCTTTCATGCAGGGATAAAAAGTGTTGCAATGTCCGAGCACCCGATTCCCGCGATCTCGCGTTGACTTCCTTGTGGGTGGACAGCTCAGGCCGCTCAGCCGCTTGTCGTGGGGGTCAAAGGCAAAGATTTTATTGACTTCCAGCAAGGAAGGCGTGGTGTGGTCTAGACTGCCTGTATCCCAGGTACGGTGGGGTAAAAGAAAAAGAAATTGTGTGGTGTTGCATGGTATTTTTTTTTTTCCACCACTACCGTACGCGCCTTTAGCGCCCCCATCATCATGGATCACTCGTCGCTAGTTGTTAGTAGAATTTCAAGATGCGGATTTTGATCCACTGCATGCTTCAATGCGCAGTAATGTCTAGTTCAATCGCCAGTCCTGAGACTTTTTTGTTATCCGCTCTTGATACGGGGTTGTTTCTCGGGCGGGCAAAAGTGTTCCGCGGAGCAGTTCTCCGGCCGCAAGGCACCAGGGGAGATTGGATCTCCTATCGGACCCCATGCAATTCTAAGCGTGTGTTCAAGGGCCATAGGGCTAGCAACCGGCTGCGGGCCGAGAAGCTGATTTATCCCAAGTGGGAGGTGGGGGGGACGATTATAGATCTTCGAGGAATTTGGGCTTCCTTATTGGCTTTTGGCGAGGGCACTTTCACCGATGTTTTCTAACAAACCTGGGGGGCGCAACATTTTACCTCCTTGGTCTGCCCGAGTGAATCTGCTGTCCCTACTAATCTTCTGTTAAACGGTATCGTTGGGATAGTGCCTCTGTCTAGTACATTTGTGCTAAAGCTCTCGAGAAACACCCCAGACTTCACTTGCACTTCTCACAGAACGGCGTCCATGTTTGGCTCGATTTACCAGTTAGAAATGAAGTACCTCGACATTGTCGTTGGATGGGTTTTCAGCCTGCTTTCTCTAATCCGTTTTTTTATGGCGAAGAGGTTGGCTGCTGTTAATACTACTCCCTCTATTAGCATTCCCAACCCGGAAGCCAATTCTCATATACCCCCAAGAACGAGTTTTGTAGGGGATACAAACCAATTAGCTCCACCTACTCCCCCAGAGTCAGACAAAGGCGACGATGAATGCGATTATTTGGAAAATATTCCACTTCCAGCACCATCGGTAAACCCAACAAAGGTTCTTGATATTGACGTTGGAACGCCTGATGCACATGTACCCAGGGATCCAAGGCTGATACGACTAACGGGAGTGCATCCATTTAACGTTGAGCCACCTCTTTCGGCATTGTTTGACTCTGGTGTGCAATTGATCCCCCCCGTCATTTTGAACGTGTAAGGCTAACTAGAGAATTCAGGATTTTTAACACCTACGGAACTCTTTTATGTCCGAAACCATGGAGCCGTTCCAGAAGTCAGGGATGACGAAGTGCTGGACTGGACAATAACGGTTGAAGGGTAAGTTAGAATATGATTATTAGTTACGACTAGGTGGATATATTGAACTAACATTGTATATTGCGTAAAAGGTTGGTGGCCAACCCCCTAACTCTGACCTTACGTCAAATTATGGAAGAGTTCGAGCAGGTTACCCTTCCTGTCACTTTTGTCTGCGCCGGAAACCGTCGAAAAGAGCAAAATCAGGTTCGCAAATCTCAAGGTTTCTCATGGGGTGCCGCGGGTGTCTCCACATCACTCTTCACAGGCCCACTTTTGGCGTCCGTTATTGCCACTGCAAGGCCTCAAAGAAACGCCAGATATCTCTGTATGGAGGGGGCAGACGAGCTGCCAAATGGAAACTACGGGACTTCAGTTCGTCTTTCTCAAATATACGATCCGAACCGCGGAATTATGCTTGCACACAAAATGAATGGGGAAGAACTTCGCCCTGATCACGGACGCCCCCTCAGAGTGGCTGTCCCATCCATGATTGGTGGGAGATCTGTAAAGTGGTTAAAGAGGCTTATACTCACGGAGGGTCCGAGTGATAATTGGTATCATATTTACGATAATAGGGTTCTACCAACCATGGTCACACCGGAGATGGGGAAGGAGAACAAGGACTGGTGGACCGATGAGCGGTACGCAATTTATGATCTTTCTGTTAATTCAGCGATCGCATATCCCGCGCACGACGAGAAACTGTCGCTAGAGACAACAAAAGAAGAATACAATCTGAAGGGATATGCCTATGCTGGGGCTGGGAGGAGGATTACTCGTGTTGAGATTTCCCTTGACAAAGGCCGAAGTAGCTTTTCCCCAAATACTCAAGCACACCCTGGGTCAAATGCTGATATCATTGTCACTTTTGTTTTCAAGGCTGGACCCTATCCTCCATAGAATACCCCGAAGACTTGTACCGAGCTGTTCCTGAAGACGCCACTCTATTTGGAGGTCGCCTCGATGTTGGCGCACGAGACACTTGTTTGTGCTGGTGTTTTTGGTCTCTGGGTGTTCCTGTCTCTGCCTTGCTTGCTGCGGATGATGTCGTTGTTAGAGCCATGGACGATAGCATGAACACCCAGCCCAGAGATACCTATTGGTCGGTATTGGGCATGATGCACAATTCATGGTTCAGGGTCGCAGTCCGTAAGGAAAGTGGCCATGTTAGATTTGAACATCCGACCCAGCCGGCCCTGCAAAAGGGTGGATGGATGGAAAGGGTGAAAAAAGAAGGAGGTGATCTATTGGGCCCCAATTGGGGTGAGAAGGTGGTTGGACAAGAGTTTTCTACTGATGAAACTGTCAAAGCCCCTAAAGTACGAGATGCTGTGAAGATGACGAACGATTCCGTGAAGAGGACAATTGAAATCGAGGAACTCAGAAGCCATGACAACGCCACTGAGCCATGGTTTGTTGTTGAAGGAGAAGTATATGATGGAAAGCCTTTTCTTGAAGAACATCCAGGAGGAGCTACGAGCATCATATCAGCCGCAGGACAAGATGCCACTGATGAGTTTGTGGGGATTCGTAGGTCACACCCTCCCCGATCCATAATCAGAGAGCTAACGTTCTATCAGATAGCGAGAGCGCAAAAGCAATGATGCCAAAATACCACATTGGTACCCTAAGTCCTGCAGCACGCGAAGCTCTCCTTGAGCAGGCCACATCGTCCAAGAAGGAGCCCTCGGAAACATTCCTGGATCCTCGAGCATGGTGCGAAGCAACCCTTGTACAGAAAAAAGTGGTATCATGGGATACCAGAATATTCACCTTCAAGCTCGATAGCCCAACACAAACACTGGGTCTTCCCGTCGGACAGCATCTTCTCATCAAGATACGGGACGAAAAGACGGGAGAGGTGATTACACGGCCGTACACTCCCATCTCAAGTAACACGGAAAAGGGGGTTGTTCATCTGCTTGTTAAAGTATACTTCGATACACCAACTGCTCCGGGTGGGAAGATGACACAAGCTATGGATAGACTACGTAGGTTTCCTCTCTATCATGTATCCTATGATTTTATGGCTAACCTGATAATAGAAATGGGCCATACCTCTTCCTTCAAAGGTCCCGTTGGTAAACTTATTTATCACGGGCAAGGTGTTGTCTCTCTCCTGGACAATCGGATCAACGTCGCATCATTTCTTATGATCTGTGGTGGAAGTGGAATAACTCCTATTTTCCAAGTCCTCAGGGCAGTCCTCTCCAACCCTACGGACCCTACAACATGCGTTGTCCTCGACGGAAACCGAACAGAAGAAGATATTCTGTGCAGAGAAGACCTGGATTCATTTGCAGCAACATATCCGGAGAGATGCAAGATTATTCACACACTTTCAAAACCTTCTGAGGGGTGGCAGGGTGAGAGGGGTAGAATTGGGTGGGATCTCGTCAAACAGAATTACCCGCAGGGGAGCAAGGGTGGTAAGCCCTTAACGCTGATATGTGGGCCTGAGCCATTAGAGAAGAGCGTTAAGGAGCTACTAACAGCTGCCGGGTGGGGGGAAAATGACATGGTATTTTTCTAGACACTTTTATTCTTTTTGCCGACTTTACATGTATTTCGTAGATTTGGGTTTATGGTCATGGGTTTTTTTTTTTTGGTGTTTTCTTGTAAATGTTGATAGCGATATGAAATAAAGGTGTGGCCCCCAATACTTCTGCGCACTTCCTTACTTGCCCTCCATAACCGAATGTTCTGATTTGTTTGAGCTTCTTGCCGAGAAAATTTTTTAATGGTGGGGGTTTGGGGATCTTCAGACGAGTCGATTTTACGATAGGCCGAGTACTGTATTCCATTCCATATCATTGATACTGGTCTGATAACAGATCCAAAGAAAGACCTTTTTAAAACCCCACGCCATCCCCAAGGCCCCTCAATGCCCCTCTTTATTTCTTCTTTCCTTTTTTTTCCTGCGGGGGCTACTGAGAATGCAGCCCTCTTCTTTCGAGATCAAATACTTCTGCTCCCCTTCACCAATTATCACCCGATGTTCTGGTGACTTGTCCACCTCTAGACACCCAAACAACCGCCACCGGAATCCGGAATGCGTCCCAAGCGTGAACAACAGCTTACTGGCGCTTTAGCCAGGAAGCTTGGCGAGCACTTCGTATCGAGAATTTCGCAGGCTAGACGGTTCTCAACTAAGCCACAAGCATATACTAGCACTTATCACAAGAACTTTTTTTTTTTTTAATAAACCACTGGCACGATCTCTATGTCAGTTTATTTATGATAACTGATCCCGCGCATGCATCGGGTATTGCTTTGAGGAGGTGCTCTTGAGGTTTTTCCGTTATCAACGGGCTGTTGCTATATCACACTTTCCTATCGGCCATTTCTTAACTAGAGTTTCCGCGGGGGCTTTCTCCGTTTACTTTAGGGGCCGAACAGCTCTACCGGCAGTACCCTGATTGGTCTGTCCCAACCACGGTTGGTTCCAACAACGTGGTTATCAACGACTTCCTCTTCCCGTGAGATTCCTTAATTTTGTCGCGCTACTAGGATTTTCCGGGATGCCCGAGGGGGAATCCTTCCCTCCGTAGTTTGTTGTATATAATATCACTAATAATGGGTAATATGAAGAATGATTCCGCGGTTAAAGTATCCGTATTTGAAAAGCAGCTGAGTTAATATGTGATTGTATTATATCCTTCAGTTTGGGCGCCCGTAACTGTAGCGGAATTTGGGATTTCCCTTGCGCAGTCAATTACTTGGCTCGAGCATCTCTCGACATTTTTTCCTCTGGTAGTACAGTAGTAATGGAAAATATCTCCTTTGACAAACCAGGTGGCTTTGATTGGCGGCAATGAATCCAGCATGGGCGGGCAATATCTAGGAACCGACTTCTGGTAGGGCCTCTACTTCTGATATCCTTCCAGCTACGTGATTACTCTTATCCCTTTCTAGCGCCCCCGTTATCGCACGGACTGAGGAAAAGTTGTTATCTATTGCGGCAAACTTCACTTATTGATAAAGTACTACTATGGATTATTTTCTGGACCTTCTCTGTCTTGCTACCCTTGCGTTTCTGAGATACAAATCTAGCTCTACAAATATGTCGGTAGCAATAGAGGTTCCTCTGAGCATCAAGAGCGAAGACACAATATTGGTACCAGCGGAGATGGACAGCAGACCTTCAATTGCCAACGAGGATGGTCCCATTGTGCCGAATGGAAACGGCACAGATCCACCAATGCCCCAAAGAAAACGAATAGTGGTTGTTGGCCTGGGGATGGTAGCAATTGCATTCATGTATGATTTCTTCCTGATAAATGGTCTTGTTCCTGGCTAATTCGTTGCCTCAGTGAAAAGATCCTAAAGCTTGACGCCGAAAACAAACAGTACGAGATCGTGGTTATTGGCGAAGAGTCTCATGTGGCATACAACCGTGTGGGACTGACTTCATTTTTCGAACACCGAAAAGTTGAGGACCTTTACTTAAATCCAAAAGAATGGGTACGTACCAGACACTAGCAGACGTTACTTCGCAGTGGCCAGGGAAGTATATGGACTAACTGAAATATTAGTACGAGTCAAAACCGGATGTTCTAAACCACAAAATCAACACTAAAGTCACATCCATCGACCCTGTATCGAAGTCAGTAACAACATCCGGAGGCTATGATGTAAGTTACGATGTCCTCGTCTTAGCAACTGGCTCGGATGCTGTTGTCCCGTCAAATACACCCGGACACGACAGCAAGGGAGTATTTGTTTACCGGAATATCGAGGATTTAGAGAAGTTGATATCATTCTCTGCTACTGTGAAAGGATCAACCGGCTGTGTAGTAGGTGGCGGATTACTTGGCCTTGAGGCGGCGAAGGCCATGATGGACCTCGAGCAGTTTGGATCTGTCAAGCTGATTGATAAAAACCCTTGGGTTTTGTCAAGACAGCTAGATCAAGATGCGGGAAAATTAGTGCTCGAGAAGATCACAGAGTTGGGGCTTGACGCATTGAGTTGCCGAAAGATTAAGACCATTAATTCCAACGAGAATAATCAAACTAAGAGTGTCACGTTTGAGGACGGAGAGACCATGGACACCACATGTATCTGCTTTGCTGTAAGTTCTCGTATGCTTACTCGATGGCAACCGATGCTAACCGTTACATAGATTGGTATTAAGCCTAGAGATGAGCTCGCTGATAGCGCCGGGATCAAGACTGCTAGTCGTGGCGGTTTTATTATTAACAAAGAGTATGTCCTATGTTTTAAGTCTTAATTTCTCAAATTAGCTTGTTCTTACTGTGAGTGGTCAATAGTGTCGAAACAACCGTCCCCGGGATTTATGCGATCGGAGAATGTGCTTCATGGGAAAACCAGACCTTTGGTCTAATTGCTCCCGGGGTCGAGATGGCTGAAGTCCTTGCGTTCAACCTCTGTAAATCGGCTCTACACGGACATTCGGAGACACCAAAAGCGTTCAGACGTCCTGACCTTTCAACCAAACTGAAATTGCTTGGTGTCAACGTCGCTTCCTTCGGTGACTTCTTCGCTGACCGAGATGGACCCAGAGAATTACCTGGCCGCTCCCCAAGCCAGGAGAGGAGAGGAAGAGAAGTCAAGGCTCTTAGTTACCGAGATCCCTTCCAAGCTGTTTATAAAAAGTACATATTTACATCAGATGGAAAATATCTACTTGGTGGAATGATTATTGGGGATACAGCAGACTATATTAAACTTGTGGGAATGGTCAAGTCTAAGAAAGCTTTGGAGATTCCGCCTTCGCAATTAATCCTAGGAGCCAAAACCGAGGGAGAGGAGAACCCAGACGACTTGTAGGTTTCTCTTTCCTCAGCTGATTCTGCCGGGGCTTGCTAAAGTGATGCTAGGGACGATGATACCCAGATTTGCTCATGCCACAACGTAACGAAAGGAGATATTAGCAAAGTAGTCAAAGACGGCAGCTGTAAGAGCTTAGGAGATGTCAAGTCTTGCACAAAAGCCGGCACTGGATGTGCTGGCTGCATACCACTCGTTCAGTCAATTTTCAATGCAGAGATGAAGGCCATGGGGGCCGAGGTCTCAAATCATCGTAGGCCACTCGCTCTACTTCACTATGCCACCGCTGACCCTCTACAGTTTGCCCACACTTTGCCTACTCCCGTGTTGATCTTTTCAATATCATTAAAGTGAAGGTTGGTTCTCTCAGATACCGTCCAAGGACATGCTGACATTCATAGGAAATAAAAACCTTCCCCGAAGTAATGCGTGAGTGTGGTAAAGATCCCGAATCACTTGGTTGCGAGGTATGCAAGCCGACTATGGCGTCTATATTCGCTTCTCTTTTTAATCAGCACGTAATGGATAAACCTATGCACATGCTTCAAGAGACAAATGATAAGTTCCTTGCAAACATTCAGCGAAACGGGACTTTCTCGGTTGTTCCTAGAGTGGCGGGTGGGGAAATTACACCCGAGAAACTCATCGCCATCGGTACCGTAGCAA
Organism: Tuber borchii; assembly: GCA_003070745.1. Lineage (NCBI taxonomy): Eukaryota > Fungi > Ascomycota > Pezizomycetes > Pezizales > Tuberaceae > Tuber > Tuber borchii. The sequence continues at coordinate 50,779 of NESQ01000216.1, read as the reverse complement.
AGAAATACAATTTATATTGTAAGATCACCGGTGGACAGAGAATTGATATGTTCGGCGCACGAAAACAAGATTTGGTGGCTATCTGGACCGAGCTTGTAGAGGCTGGGATGGAGAGTGGACACGCTTACGCTAAGAGTTTAAGAACAATCAAGGTGCGTTCTTCGGTGACTTCAATTCTCGAGACTTGGTAATAATGTTATCCTAGAGCTGTGTAGGGACCACATGGTGCCGATTTGGTGTCGGCGACAGTGTCGGTATGGCAATCAGGCTGGAAGAGCGGTATAAAAGTATTCGCGCACCACATAAAATCAAATCTGGTGTTTCGGGATGTATTCGGGAATGTGCAGAAGCCCAGAACAAAGAGTAGCTTCCTCAACGCCCTCAAAATATCTGTCCTATGCTAACCTCCGACGCTAGCTTTGGTCTCATTGCCACTGAGACGGGATACAACATCTTTGTTGGCGGAAACGGGGGCTCTAAACCTCGTCACTCGGAACTCTTAATCAAGGATTGCCCCGTTGAAAGAGTTATCCCGGTCCTGGACCGCTACCTAATGTTCTACATTCGTACTGCAGATAGACTCCAGCGAACAGCCCGTTGGATGGAAAATCTCCCGGGAGGAATCAAATACTTAAAGGAAGTAATCCTGGATGACAAGCTCGGGATTTGTGACCAGCTCGAAAAGGAAATGCAAGACTTGGTGAAGACCTACTTCTGCGAATGGACGGAAGTAGTCAAAGACGAAGAACGGCGAAAGTATGCACTCACCCTTACCAGAATTTCTGATCAGGAAATACTAACCCATTACTCCTAGGCAATTCCAACAATTTGCAAACACCTCGGAGGCCAGCGAGACGATAGAAATTATCAATGAGCGCTCCCAATCTAGGCCAACATACTGGCCCAAAGCAAGTGTAAAATATGATTTCAAAAACCACCGTTGGTCAAATCTCGCCTGGCAGCCCATTATCGAAGCCTCGTACTTCGATAATGCAAACTCCTCGACACCCGTATCTGCCGCAGTCAAGCGCGGTGATACCCAGCTCGCAATCTTCAAGGTGAGGGGCAAATACTACGCCACGCAGCAGATGTGTCCTCATAAACGGGCCTTCGTGCTCTCGGACGGGCTGATAGGCGAAGACCCAGACGACGGCACGGAAGAGGGCAAGAAGAAGAAGAACATGTGGGTTAGTTGCCCGTATCATAAGAGGAACTACACACTCGAGGGCAAGACTCCCGGCGGGTGTGCAAATGATGAGGAAGTTAGTATTGCAACGTTTGATGTGGAAGAGAGAAGTGATGGGTGGGTTTACTTGAAGCTGCCGAGCGTGGCGGAGTTAGACTCTTTGCTGGGGACAGAGAGGTGGAAGGTCAAGAAGGAGGAGTCGGAAGACCCCTTCAAGGAGATGGATAAAAAGATTAGTAACAAGGGACGAAAGGCTGCTAAGCCCACCGAGGTGTTAAATGGGAATGGTAGTCCGACTGAAAAGAAGATTAATGGGCTAGAGTGGTAGAATGGGCGTGGGGCATCCTTTTCGTACTGTACATATATGGTTTTGGTTTTCGGAGTTTTGTAGAACTATCATATCCCCGGGAATGCATGCACCTCTTACTATATTTCATCTGCCTCTCTTGAAGATCGATGCACTCATATCTTCTCTTAGAATTTCCGCATCGTGTCAAGATATATTACAATTTCTCTATATCCCTACCACCAGAAGATCACTCTATAAAGTACCTAAAGTCAGTATCCGCATATGTTATCCTGAAAGGTCACCCTTGAGAATCTCCACTTGATTCACTTCCTACCAGACACTAGGTTTACCCGAATAGGCTTTTCTAACCTGATAGAGCTTTACCTTGTTCTGTGGGCCTCCACCAGGCTTTTTTTTTCACGGGAGCAGTCCACTACACACTAAATAAAAAAAACACATAAATGTGATAACAACGTCCTACTATCTAGCCATATCCCAACCCCTATCCCAAATCAAAAGTACTATGCGGTACAAGTTACAATGCCCCTTACCATAACGCCCTTGAGGCTCTCCCCCAAGCACACCGGGGGGGACCACCCGGACAATAGCATTTATGACGCTAGACGAGATCTAGCAAACCACAAAACCATATAGGGTAAGAACCTGCACAATGTGAAAAACGGACCTAGTCCCTCTCAACAACCCTCCAGACATCACTCTTAAAGGTCGAACAAGCCCATGGTTGGCCCAATTTTCAGACTCAACTGTGACCGATACGAAGTAATATGTATGCCTCAAAACGCAAAAAAGCCATGCTTAGTGCTAACAATAGATAAGTCCGCGCTATTGCCAATGCAATCGATATCTTGAGGCAGGAGATTTTCCGACTCGAACGCTTTCTCAATACTATTAAATTTTAATAGTAGTTCCATAAATCGCCCCAAGAGAAAAAGCTACTAAGACAACGGATGTTGGGACCTGGCTGCCCGGGCTCCTAGGTTCCCACTGGAGAGTTGTGCCCTGAAGTTTACTTCAGGGTTCTCAGACGGGCTTATTATAATACATAAGCCAGGGGGGGGGGGTTGTGTCAGCAGAGTTTGTCTAATAACCGGCTTGGTTGCACTGTCACCATCACCAAACATTCATCGCTCAATCAGCCATTTCTTAACCGACAATGATCATAGACTCAACGGAGAAGACCTGGAATTGCACTGCGTGAACCTTGTTGATCTGCTATAGAATTATCTCTATTGGTTCTGCCCACTCTTTTTTTTCTTCTTCATATCGTTATCCCCTTTGTTACCTTCTGGGGGCATGGCTGGCCTCGAGGAGGTAGCATCATAGGTGATGGTGTGCCGCGAAAAGTTAGGGTTGAGCCCTATGCTCTGAAGCCTACCGGGGTCTGTTTGTGGGTTTAATTATGTAAGTATGATAGAAAATGTATGGACAGTGAGCTGCCAGTATGATACCTGCTAGTCAAATGGGCCTTTTTATTGTTTTTGTTTTTGTTCAATTGCCCTTTCACAAGTACCAATAGCGGAAGTCTGTTATTAGGTCATTTAGAAGGCCTTATCCCTTTCTGAAGGTACGAGTATGGAGCTTGCGGAAGAGTCGTTTTTGACCTCATTAAATGTTTTTATACACTGCAAAGGGAATTACGGTGTTTCTAACGGCCTCAGGGCCCGGCTGTGAGCATGAGCAGCGCCCGCAGCAGACAAGAAGTCCCCGAGGTGGGGTCGTGAATGTGCGTGGGTGCTCAGATAAGCACGGAATTTTTGCCATCTACGGTATTTTGTGAATCTCTCTTATCTGGTATTTTCTGCCGCTGCCAGTGCCCCAGCGATAGCTTAAACTTACTTCTTCAAAATTTAATTACAGCAGAGGACCAATAATGAGTAACATCGGCACCCATCCGACCTCTTTCACTTCAAGGCTAAGTTGAGCACAGTGCAGCGAAGCCTACGTTGTGCTTGTAATGGCCATGGCCACAACAGATGACTAAAGCAGAATAATTGGTTCTTGAGATATATCCTATAAAGAAAGAATCACGGTTAATAGCAAACCTCTTAGCAATAGACCTCAAATAAAAACAAAAAATAAAACAAAAAACGCCAGACCATACTAGGAGAGGCAATTCCAACGCCCTAGAACGTGGTTCAATTGTTCGAGTTCATACAGTACAAGTACTCGAGTAGATCTCAACTAACTTTTACGACTCCAAATTACTACTTCATATATAGGAAAGGGCCCAAGAAAGAATCGCGTTTAAGACACAGATACTCTCTTCAGAACTTCTTACTCTCGGGGAGCAGGTTTTCCGGTGTGTTTTCCGCCCCTTTTCCAGAGGGGGAGATTTTTGACTACCCGGCACACGATCCAATTATTCAAATTCTTGCGGTATTCGTAAGATACCGGTATCTCTTGCTTATAAGAACTCCTATCTTGGTAAGTATAATGCCTTTAGAGCTTAGGGCACTAGAGAAACTGGTGAAACTTGCTAAGTCCATTCCAGGATTTCTTACCTCAGAGCGGGTAGGAATGTGGGCCGAGATTGCACCTTAGTACCTTACAGAGTGATATTTCATGAGGATACCTCAAGGCTGAAGTAGCTTATAAATGATTCTGGTCATTCCCCTCCTCCTCCCCCGTATAACGGCACCTCGCATACTCGATACACAGAACAGAGCCCAGTGACGGGAAGAAGCTAAAAAAAAGGAAAGAAGAAAAAAAAGACATTCGTTTGTTAATCTGATCTAGGTTTGGTTACCTGTATGGCCCTCTATTCCCTAACCCATTAAGGCATCCCAGGCCCATTTAAGATGTCGAATATCACAACTCCTATGGGGATATGATATCATAATAATAATATTATTAATAGATTTTTCTATTATGCTCTTTGGTCCGAGTTTTAAAAATAGGGTTTGCGAGGGAAACTGCATTTTTTTCACCCTGTAGCTCGCACCAAACAGGGCTTTAGCAGTGTGCTTGTATGATAGCACACAAGTGCAAATCGACACCCTTATGAACCGGCTGAACCCCCATTGAAACCTACCATACACATCCAATCAATTTTTCTTTTTTTCATCTCACATTTTGCAAAAAAGGGCAAACCCTAACAGCATCTTACCTCACTTTTCAATATTATGATACCATGCATTAGGCTTCGTGCGCAGTTCAGCAGCTCTCTTAATGCCGTGACGGTTTATTTCTAAAACGGGGTGCTATTACATGCCACCAGAATTCTGAAGCTCTAGCTAGTTTACGCCTTTACTTATGTGCTCCTAGCACCCCTAGGCCCTTTTGCTACCGGTGCCTAGATGTGGGAACAGTCAAACAGGCCGTCCAGGGAATAAAAGAAACCATACCTTTAGTTGATATATCCCTAGTAATACCGAGGTCAGACACCGGTACGATAGCAAAAGATTTGGTTACCATGCCAGCATTCGCCTCAAAAGCACGGGATTTAACTGCCTAACGGAAGAGCGGAGGCAAGTTCATAGCTAAAAAGCCAGATCAATAGCTCTTGTGAAGTGGAGAATTATATTTAAAAAAACTAAAACTTTCAAAACCTCTTACATCTAACACACCATGTTCCCCAATCCATAACTACTCACTTGATCTAACAGTCCACAAAACTCTGAGCTTTTTTTTGGCCTCACGGCTCATCCATGTGCGAAAGAATGGGAAATCCCTTCCGCTTAGAGCTTCTGGCAAGTGTTCTCGTCGATCCGATCAATTCTCCTCATCGAGAACATGAGACTTCTAACCTACGGCCTCGGGAAAGCATTGCTGCTCACTACCCTAAAAACTACCCTAAAAGTTAATGATTAAACTTTGGGTGAATTTTATGACGTTCCTATCCCTTCAGGACCCCATCTGCGCACGCTTGGCATTACTGGCACTCCAGCAATTACCATAACATGCAACCTCTCAGACAGCTCTCGCACGTTCTTAGAACGGAGTACGAACATGTTATTGTCAGCAACAATGTTACTGTAGAAATTGCTCGCGGAGAAGGCTTTTGTAGCAGGGGCTTACAATGGCCATTTCTTACCCATAATAGTCACCGGGGTATCTACGCTGTGCGTGATCGTAGCAGTAGGGGATCCTCAGATATTGTATTGCTCTCCCGGTTCCCAGGATCATGCGAAAACAAAGCAATCATAATCATCATTGACCAAATCCTCAGCCATACTACGCATAATCCCCCCAAATAGCACAAAGAAATAATCCAGAAGTAGAAGTAAAACCGAAAGCAGAACTGATAGAAAAGGAGAAGAAAAAACTGGCAAGAGAGTCCCTAGATAGCAGACTCGATATCTCCCTATCCCTCCGTACGTAATTCAATTTAAGCCACCAAGAGTTAACGAATGTTAAAACAAACACAAAAGTAGGACGATGAAACATAAGGTAAGGACTAGCGGATAATAGAGACAAACTTGTACTTGAAATTTCGTGGATAGGACTATCTTAGCAACTAGTGATATCTAAGGAAGTATCACAAACGATAGCGGGTCGAAGGCGATTCCGGAGCAGCATCCCACAAGGCTAATGGCGGATCATCCGGCGTTGTAGCAATTTTACTATTTTTCCGTGCCTGTTGACGGTGGCCATAATGATGGGTGCCCCACCGCCCCTCTGCATTGGGTTGGAGTTGACATCCGACCGGTTCAGTAAAAGCTTTATTATTTCCTCATGGCCGAAGTTCGTGGCGTAGTTGAGAGCAGTTCGTCCACGAATGTCCCGCGAGTTAGGATTAACATCCTTTCGGGCCAGCAATAGCTCCACCACCCGGTGGTACCCGCCCGTGCAAGCTCCACAGAGCGGTGTTTGGCCGTCCTCTGCTGGTCGGTTAGGATCGACATCCGACCGACTCAGCAAGAGCTTTACTAATGATTCGCGCCCCATATCGGCGGCAAAATAGAGCGGTGTTCGGCCGCGGTTGTCTGGCATCATTGGATTAACATCTTTATGAGCGAGTAGAAGCTTTACCACTTCCTCGCGGCCTTTATAGACCGCCCCCGAGAGTGGCGTTTGGCCGTATCGATCCGGCACGTCAGGGTTGATGTCTTCCCGCTCAAGGAGCAGCCTAACAACTTCTTCTCTCCCATAATACGCAGCTATCCCGATTGGCGTATGACCAAGTTCACTGTCAACCCAGTTGATATTGACTTCCTTGCGGTCGAGCAAAAGTTTCACTACTACCTCATTTCCGCCCCAGGCAGCCCAGGACAGGGGTGTTCGGCCGTGTATGCCGTCTACAAGATCGGGATCGACGTCAGGCCTATCTAAAAGTAATCTCGTTATCCCCTCGTGACCTTCTGCAGCAGCGAAAGATAATGGGGTCCGGCCATGGGTGTTGGTTAAGTCTGGTTTGACGGCCTCCTGGTTCAGAAGTAGTTTCACTACACCCTCGTGGCCTTTCTTGGCAGCCCACATAAGTGGCACTTGCTGGTAGTCGGAGTCGGGTGAGTTGGGGTCAACATCATCTCGAGCTAGCAAAGCTGTTACAGCATCTTCACAACCGAATTCGCAAGCCAATGAAAGCGCCGTCCGACCATGGCGGTCGGCGAGGTCAGGCTGGATATCCTTTCGGCCCAGGAGAAGCTTAACTACCCCCTGGTGCGCGTATTCCGCAGCCCGAGCGATTGGTGCGAGTAAATACGGGGTATCGACGGTATTGGGGTCGACCTCTTCCCGCTCTAGGAGTAGCTTCACAACACCCTCTCGGCCCCACTCAGCAGCCCAAGAGAGCGGTGTCCGGCCACGAAACTCCGCCAAGTCGGCATCGACATCTTTCCGGGCCAAAAGGAGTTTGACTACCTCCTCATGACCACCCTGAGCAGCCCAGGAAAGTGGGGTCCGGCGAGACTCATCTGCCAGATTGGGGTCCACAATTCTCCGGCTTGGGTTTACCGGCAACTCCACCCCCCCCTGGGGTTTACCGGCGCCCTCGGTGGTCAAAGAAGCGGAGCCATTTTCGGGGCATTTATTGGTGCTAGTGCTATTGCTCATGTTCTAACAATCGCTACTCTAGCTATCGATATAGAACGTTTGGATTTGGATGACCAAGGAAGTGAGAAGGGAAAAAAGAGAGAGAAGCGGGGAAAGCGGGGAAACAAGGTAAAGGCAAGGGCTGAAGCAAGGGATGAGCAGTTGTGTTAACTTGATTCTATATTGACTCGTTATTTCTTTCTGATTGTCTTGCGATATTAAAGAAAACTCGAACCGATAAAAAACGATGAAGTGGGGTAAGATGTTTGAATGCCTGAATGCCGTGGTGGAGATGATGATAAAGGATTGAGGGTGGGGAGAGGGATGAGGATTTGAAGTCTGAGGTAACACTCAGTATACTAGTAATCCTTTTCGGAATGCTTGGCCAACTCTGATAGGCGGATATCTCCTGCACAGCAAACAGTACGGCAAATGTACCGTACACCAACCCCCAGTGTTTAACAAACTTTATGATAGAATGAGGTTCGGTGAATTAACCACTACCGAAAGACTTCCAAAATCCTCTTCCTCGCTTAAGGCATTCGGCTGGTGCTGGGGCCGCCGTGCAGCATCAAAGCAAGAAATTTAAATGCGATGTACAGTAAAGCACCTGATAACACTCAAAGTATCCAGCGTAGTGGTACATATCCCCAGTTTGTGATAGCTATTCCAATGAATATTCTCCTGAGCATTGATGGAGCAACCCACTTTTGCGAGCTCCACACGGTGCCTCGCCCACTCCTGTCCCTAAGCTCAGGTGGCCGTAGGCTCGAGAGGGCCATCTCTCCCAGCGCCTGGCCGATCTACAGCAGGCGGAGACAAGCCCAAAGCCCTATTACGGCCCTCAGCCTTAAGCCACTCCAACCTATAATGCTTGAACTTACGGTCTAGCTAGCTAGCCAGACTAGTATACTTGCCTCCTAGAATCAGCTAGCTAGTACCAACCTCAAAAACAGCAGTCGCAGCTATGAAACACCCAATTGATATGCTCTTGCAGGTATACCCATAGAGAAGACACTTATCCATTCTATCCTTCATCAGCCGGTTCAGTCTTTCGGGACCGTGGTCTTAAACGGTTCCAGTTCAAGCCTATCTTGCTCCCATACTAGACCATTCATCTATCTGATTTTTGAGAAAGCAGTGGCCTGAAGCCTCCTAACACTTCCATTTAGAGATGGATTCTTGTGGGTTTTAGAGAATAATTGCTCTTAGATCTCAATTTTAGTATATTTTGAATGTGTGGCTAGCACATGAGGCCTTGTCCGCCTTGGGCGGCGAGGCCTTAGAGTAATTATCCAAAATCAGAGCACATCTTGGTAGCTACAAGAAGCTATGACAGCCGCCCCACGATCCCCCTATCTCTCTGCCTCATTCCCATAATACAAAAAAAAAAAAGGACTACACCCGCCCCAGGAATTATGATACTTATAATCAGTGTTAAAAACGCCCCAGAACTCGACTATAACCCACAAGTATAGGAGACCAAACCCTAAGCCCAATCGCATTCTTCACGATCTCTCAGCAGCAGGAGCACCTAGACCAATTCCAAAACCCAAAAAACCTCTCGTACATCTGCAGCTACACCATATTCCCAGCAAGACATCCACCAATCACTCAAATCCCATTGGAAACTAAAATACCTCCTATCAGACACCTTTCTCCCAGAACAATTTAACGCTATGGCACCTCCAACAAAGTAGAACCTACAATCAGGACTCCCTAGTGACCAGATCCCACACAATAGGAGCTTTCAAGAAATGAGGATCTTACATCAGCCATCGACACAGAACTGAGAGCTACACCAGACTTCACTCTAAGAGTGGGTTAAAACTAGCCCCCCCAGCCACCCCAGCCACCCCAACCCAAGACGGTCTCTTAAAAATGTTAGATGGCTATGGATGGCACAGTGGTAGATGATAGAAAGAGAATTCACGCGGAACTTAGGCACTACGCTCACGCTCTCGTTCTTGCTTCTTTTCTTCACTATCTAAAAACCAAACTACCGGTAGAGACAGGTGTATAACCAAAACATAAAAATCGCGTCCCAATCCTTCCATTGACCACCACATCTATCCCTCTATTTCCCTACATGCCCTTGTTCTTTCGTACACTCCCGTGATAACAAAGGAAAGAGATGCTGGTCCAATCCCTTTCGTAAACTGTGAAACAATCTATCGCACTCTCCTGAACCATTTGCAATGCATCTAAACGGTCTTTCAAAATCTCCCGCTTCTTCCAAAGCCAACTACATTCTTCCAACATTTCTAACCACCCTCCCAAAATATCCCACACTAGCCTATACACACTACACATTATGCATTAAGACCCCACCGGCTTACCAATGGCTGTCCGTATCTATAACCCCGGTGCTCCTAAACTCTTCTTCCTACTTGGCCCTTACAACTCCATATACCCTAAACAAAGTGGAGGTACGTATCACTTCTGCACACTATCGCAACAAAGGTTTCCGAAATTTCCTGACCCAGCAAGCAAGATCTCACCTAGTGTTATCACAAACACCGAGAGGGGCGTCACTCTCTGGAATGAAGCTTTGTCTCTACACTCTTTTGCCTCATCCTCGACAGCTGCTTTAGAGTAACTGGCATATTATTACCAGGCGCCAGACGGCCATACGCTACGGCACTGTACGGTGGGTCTTAAAACTACTACAGCATTATGAATATCTCCATAGCTTCTCACTCAAGGGAAAAACACAGCTAATCTGGCACTCAATTCCCAGGAAGAAAAAAAAGCCAGTAATCATCGAGCACAGTTTATGCCCTATAATACCAGGAACCAAATAGATAAAAAGGTAGCTGTACTGGACGAGCATTGGAGATCTTGTGCCCAAAAAATACCCAATTTAGCGCAGGTGCTCACTACGGCTTATGTCCATGGTTTATAGATGCTACTTTCTCAAGGGAAGACTAGGAAACACTGATCTTACGCCATCCTATCAACCATGCTATATACAAAAATTCAAATATCATGTCAGCAATATCTGTCCTCCCTCAGATGAGGGGCCGAAAGCTACGTAGAGGCCCGAGATCTAGGCTAGTATGAAGAAAGAACATCACTTCAAAGAAAAGGAAAATGAACAAAATATCAATAACAGTTTACTATCCGCGCGCCATTCTCAAAGAAGTGTGGGCATCAAGAACGTCAGTGCATCAAGGGGGATGTATATTTGGCTAGCCACTCACAGAGAAGGAGCTCTAGGGGTTTGCGTGTTACCAAGATACAGGCGGTCGAAGATTTCGTCAGATGTGGGGTGATGGATGGTAGAGAACTGACTTTTGCTATTCTCGTGTGAGAGAGGGAGGCAGGAAGGCTCGACAGCCGGTCAGTGTCAGGAGCAAAGATGTATCCTCTGAAATGGCTTTATAATTGTGCCACTATTTCCAATAGTAACTATTCACACATGACTTCCCTCTGAGGAATCACGGTTAGTTTGCAAGGGAATCAATAGTGAAAATATAGTTTATGGCGAATGGCCATCCCCATACTGGCTCAGTCGTGTTCTTGCAGGAGAATATATGTGGCATTCGGAGATCACATTTGCGACTACGAATCAAGGAAGGAAGGAAAAGTATGCTTTTTTTCTTTTTACTAATTCCTTTCCTTTCCTCTTTTTCTTCTGCTATCCCGCGGATCGCAGACCTCAGGGGTACGGCCTAGAGTCTCATCCTACTACCACGTACCAGATCTGATCCTGCGCTACAGCCCTATTAAGGAAGGCTAAGGCCTTCAGTCCCCGTGGACCAGGATTTCATAGTTCCCCTCCCCTACGTGACGAATTGCCCAATAATAACTCATGCTGAGGGGAATTGAACTGCTGGGCTCCTGCTGATCACACGGGAGCTATTTGGCCCTCTACACCTTAACCACTGCCCTAGCTAGATAATTTAGCACGATATCGCTAGGTGAACAAATGTTTATCCTATGTGCTAACTTATTAGGTATTATATATTTTGAGTTTCCCTCCCGAGACTGAAGGGTACATTATTAAACATTGAACCCCCATCATCGGAGCAGATACATCCTCAAGAGAAGAGAAATTACAAGCACACACTTACCACCAACACCTAACGACAAAGCTCCTTCATGTGTGGTAATCTCAGCTAGAATATCAGTAGTGAAAAGGCTAGATTTGGCTATGAGTAACACAGGATTTGAGGAGGCTGATTACAGATATACGGCCGAAGGCCATCTGGCCCAAGTATATTGGGAAGTATATCACAGAAGAGTATGATACTCCAACACAACACCTACGACTTTCGGTAATCTTGTCCAGGGCACTGCGCGTAACTTTCAAATTGGGAGTCACAAATGAGGGGATTACTAAACCTATACTTTCCCAAATACCTACAATATGTCGGAGGTCACACTTAAGAGGCCGGAGCCAAAGTGTGAAGTAATGGGACTGATCAATGAGAGAAGGAGAGAGATAGGTACTGTCTTGCTTATTCGCCTATAGACGCGCCTGAGACCGCCGTATCGATAGCAATCCGTAGTATGAACATGCATCAATATGACTCTATAGTCATTCCCTAGTTCCTCATGTCCCAAGTAGCCTGGCCACTGGCCGAATATATCTGTACCACAACATCATATTGAAGTAATACTCCCGACACAATATTCTAATCAATGCGCCGAGTGACAGCGCGTGAGCGTACCACAACTATCCCGCCCTCGGCATGTAATAGCTTACCGCCGCACTCAAAGCCCACCAACAAAACATCTCGAACCCAATCAACTACCGAGAGCAAATCATTACAAGCTAGATAGCCTCTCAGAAAAATACAATTCCAAATCTCTAATGCACAAAAAAAAAAGAAGAAAAAATGGTGTTTGTTTCCACCTCAACCCAATCTATTCTTTTTGTTCTTTTCCATCGCCCAGCCCAACACATGCTGACCCCTCCAACGATCACCTCAAATAAATGATATACAGAGAACCCATACAAGCCCAGAATCGAAGAAGAAATAAGGGAAATAAAAAACAAGTTTATAAACTTGCATAGACCCCAGGCGCCAGTCCATTCCATCCATCCATCCATTCAAAGCACAGCCCTATCCTTACCCCTACAACGCACATACAAACACAACATCGTAAATTGCCAAACCAAGCCAGTGTAACTAATTAAATCCCTTTTTCAGAAATCCCCTCCTTAACAGCCCACTCAACAAACTCCATTGCGCTCCCACAATCAGCCTGGTCCTTTCCAAATTTGCGCTTACGTGGACCGAGTATTTTCGCGGCCGCTTCCAAGTTCTTATAATACCTCTTCTGTTCCTCCGTAGCAGCATTCCTGCCTCGTGCGGCGGGTCGCGGGATTTGCTTCTTATTCAGGAGGATGTTTGTTAGGTAGTGAAGCCAATATATGTTAGTCTTTGGGGTGTAAACGTTCCAGTCTATCCATTCCTCGGAAGGGTCTACAAGGCCGGTGCAGAGGTGATTACGCATAAAGCGGTAGATGTCGAACTGGTAGTCGCCTGTATTTAAATCACTATGTTAGTGATAACGATGCTTTGGAAATAGGAGGTGCCGATATATTATCACCTTTGCCTGTAAACAGGGCATTGTCATCCAAAGGGGCGAATTCTACGCTGGCATCTTTGTCTTCGCCGCTGCCACAAACTGCACGGGAGAGTGTGTAATCGATTAATGCTACATCGAGTTTGGTGCCGCATTGTTTCACTTTGGTAGGTTCTTCCTCGGGCTGTTCAGAGTCCGAATCCCGAAGTGAAAGCTTTCCCAACAGTTCTTCTCCGGAATCATCGCCATCGGATACTCTCCGAATTACAATATTTCCATAATGTAGATCGCGATGCTAGTCAAAGTCTCAGCCACACCTCGATATAAAACCGGGCTCCAAAGCATACCTCAAAGTTTCTCTCTTTCTCTCCTCTAGCAAGCGCTAGCGTCACTTGCCAGAAGACCTCCCATGCTTCCTCCCACCCCTCCAAATGGAAATGTTCCAGATCAGTGCCTCCATTTTCTAAGCATATGATAGCAAAATGTTGATCTTCTGCGTAGAAATCTGGCCTCTCATTCTCGGAGCCACGCTCTTCATCATATATATCCCATTCATCCATGAGGAGTTGGGGGAAATAACCTTGAACGACAAAGGCACCACGAAAACCAATGAAGCCTTCAATATCGCCCATAGCTTTTGTAATTCGGACCTCTTGGATAATGCTCGCAAGCTCACACTGATCTTCGCCACCGAAAGGGATAATCTTGAGGACCGTTGTGGATAGTGATCCAGGGGTCAACTGAAGGAATACTTCACTGTAGGAAGCCTCGCCTAGTTTTCGGATTGAAGAGGTCTCAACAAGATAATTGATATATTCTTCAAAATCAAGAACTGAGGGGTTTGTGCAGAGATGTAAAAGCTGCTCTGCTGACGGTGATCCGGCGGACGAGGCAGGCTCCTCTTCGTGATGCTCCTCTGATACTCTTGCTGAACAAACTTCTTCCAGATCAATAACAGGTAACCCCTTGTCCTCCTTGTCTGATACCTTTGAGGGCCCCTCCTCACTCGATCTAGAATGGACTGGTTCCGCCGTGATTGCTGCCGCGTTTTCCTTTTCTTCGCCCCCATCCCCGGAACCCGAGATTTCAGGTAGTTCTACCCTGGAGGCCTTCCGTCCAAGCAGATTCACCAACGGTCCAACCTGGATAACCCCCATACCTTCGTCTTCCCACACAGTAATTGGGTTCTCCGTATCACCCTCGTTTTCACCGCCTTGAGGCACCTTCTCCCCCTCCCTCTTAAGCGGTGACGGAACGGGCGACTGCATAGATATGACCGACCTCCTCGCTCCCCTCTTTCGAACTCCATTCTTCCTCGCCGGTGATTCAAGAACAGTAGACCCATCAGGTGATATTGATCGCTCGCGGAGAGCTTCCCGGGGTGTATTCTCTGATGATGTAGGCGGCTTCCTGCGGGAGTTGCGCACGCTGTTGTAAATAGGAGACGAGGGCGGTGTCGATCGTGGCTCTTCGTTTTCTTTATCCGAATTTTCCTTGAATTGAACGGAAGAAAGCGAATGTGTGCTTCTAGTTTCAGGATCCAATTCTACAGCATCGCCAGTAAGGTCAATTGTTGCTGTTGTCGTTGTAGTTTGATCATGGGATGTCTGGACGTCAAGTTTCCCCATGCTCTCCAAGATCCCGTCGATTTCTGCTTCCAAGTCTGTAAAATCACCCTCTTTCTCCAACACCTTCACCTCCCTCACCTCTACCCCGTCGAGGGTAACTGCCTCCGCACAAGGCACCTCCCGCACGACAGCAACAGGGGGCTTCAGTTTAACACCTCCGTCCACACTCTTGTCTGTATCAGAAGACAACCTTTGCTTCTGTTCATTAACAAGCTGTTTTTCTGCTAACTCGTCATCCTCAACAGTTACTTTCTTATCCCCACTCTTCTTCTTAGAAACCACAGTAGGCTCAACCGCACTCCACAAATCTCGGCCAAACCATCCAGAGAGATGAGACTTGACTCCTTTTCCGTAAGTTTTCCTTTGCTTAGGTGCAGCTTTTCGAGAATTGGTATCGGAAGACATTTCGAATCCCAGGCACGTCTTCCGTGGTGTGCTGGTTTCTTCGGCCGTGGAGTATATTTACCAGTGGAAAGGGATGGGGAAGAGATGTTGTCGGGTCGACAGAGCAAGAAATCTGGGTTTCTGGGTTGGTTTGTATTTATCACGTGATTTAGTGTAGGACAGTTGTCAGGGCGACGGGTTAGCCGAGTGACGGCCAAGGATAGCTCCACGAGAATACGACGCCGGTGCCGGTACTGATGAATACAAAACATCATTTGGTGACTCTTAGAGTACTGGTAGCAGACTTGGAATTTATGCTTATTTAAAGTTCCTCTTTACCGCACTAGTACATGTGATTTTACAGAACACGAAATTCCTACTATACAAGCAGCGATAGTCGGGTGTAAGTTGAAAGTTTAAGAAACGTGTTTAATACCTCAGCCAGCGGCCAGATGGCGGGAGATGCCGTGGGCAACCAAGAGCCCGAAATACAAATTATCCGAGTGATACGTTGTGACTACATTAGCTGCCGGTACCGCAGCTCCCCCGGGAGAAATGTTCACCTGTGCGAAAGATGCATAAGAGACCAGGAGACAAAAAAAGATGGACTCTTCCGTCTACACCCAGACCCCATACGCCTCCAGCACAGAAGACTGTGACCTCAGCACGAGAATTTAACTATAAATAGGAAAAGCTATAGATCTTGATTGCCCAGCAAGATAGTTACCGGTAACAGAGTTGCTAACCCAAGAATGCCGGTATCGGTAGGGTAAAACAACTTAAAAAACCTCTAATACCGTGATAGATCATCCTCAAAGGGTTGTTGGCTAGACTACGGTATTATACACCCGAAATCAACATTCAAGGGTATGATAAATCATTTTGCATGCATTATGCGAATGATCACAATGGGCATTTTGAAATTTTGCTATCTCCGCTAATATTGCTCTTGTGGAAAACAAAAAACTAGAGAGTGGCTTCTGGGCCCTTCCCCAATTGAGCCACACCACCTAAAGATGTGGATGTTTCGGTGGAAAGTTCGGAAAATTACTCGAGTACCGTACAGTATTCTTGTGTTGGCTTTTGGTTGATTTCAAATGTCCAACACCACACTTGTGTGATACCGGTAATTCAAGTGGTCGAAGCGTATGGAGGGATGGTGTAATCAGTTTCCATGTTTAATCTGTCCGCATGATACCGGCAACGCACCTACCGTATCTGTGACATTCTGCTGATAAGTTTACTGGTATTAAAGTATGATGTCCGATACCGGTATCATATTCCGCCCTACAAAGGTTGTCCATGTGAGTCTGCCAGGTCCCTTTGCAATGGTTGTATCTGTGCTCTTACGGTACTAGTATGAGACCGGTAGTGCTTGGCACTGTAGGCCACAAGATTTGGCCGTACCAGTCGGGGAGGCCCCCAGATAATCGGACGGCGCAGCATTCAGCCTCCCGTCCCTGACCTTAGCGATGGAGCTCGCGAATTATGGCCATTACTTTCGTCTCTTACAACTTCTGCAGTCTTTTCTGTTGTTAGACGCACCGGGGAAGAAGGGCTGCGGTTCGCGTTCTATTGTGCGGGGTGAGCGATTATTGTTCTCTAGGTCCTGGTTGGAGTGAAAAAGACGGAGGAGGGGTGACTGCTGAGGCGAGCGAAATAAGAATGCATGAGAATCTGCGAGCATGATCAGCATATTCGGGGCTTTCCGCCCCCCTGGTTCTGGCAGATCGCGATCTGGGCCGCCAGCCCGGCTGCCTGGCAACGGAACAGCCCCAAATCCAACGCCTCTCCGCCCCTCCCACCTATGACTGACCTTATGACCCCGGACGGTAGGATGAGCTTCACGCTCCATTCACCTCCTAGATCTCCTTCCCCACCCTCCCCCCACCATTCCCCTTCAACTCCGTCCACTTTCTCAGCGTTGGAGGTAGTGCCCAGCCCCCTTTCATCACCATCATACATCATGGAGAGACTTAGAGAATGGTGGAAACCGACCTACGAGCCTTTGGAGGATCAGGATGAACGGGAGGATGCGAGCTCGCCGAAGGCACAGCGTGTCTCTCGGTTTGAGTATTTTGTCTTCTTGTCCCTGGGGGTAGCTATGTAGAACCCCTTTCATGGGGGAGGAAGTTTGGACAAACATAAGCTTATGAACTACAGGCTGTGGAGTTGGAATATGTTTATGGCATGCGCTACCTATTTCCAGCGCCGGTTCGCCGAGGTGAGAGCTTTCGTGGTTCAAGTGCTGGGCCATATAGCTGATTAACCTGAAATACAGAACGAGTTCCTCCTGAACAACTTTCAGTCACTCATCCTAGTGGTGAGCACAATAACAAACTTGGGATCTGCGGTATACCTCTCGTGTCGCCAAAAATCTGCAAACTACCCCTGGAGAATATGTGCCTCGCTAGTGATCAACTGCACTGTATTTACGGTGCTGGCTTTATCGGCGGTTATGTTTCGAGTTGGTCCGGAAGCGTACATCACGGTTCTATTGATCTGTGTGCTCTGGGCGAGCTGGAGTGCAGGTTTGAGTCAGAACGGAATATATGCATTTGCCAACAAGTTCGGCGGAATCTATACCCAAGCAATCATGACGTTTGTTACCCCATGAACGCACCGGCGTAAAGTTAATAGCTGATTCTAAGTTTTAATATAGTGGCCAAGGTGTCGCCGGCGTTCTTCCTGCAATAGCCCGTATGTGAATCCTAGCCCTGGCCTACAATGCGTGCTTAGGTGCACACTAAAATGCGTCTAGAAATCGTATCTGTTTTAGCGGTCCCTCAGTCTCCGGGCACCCAGGGGAGCACGGCATCGCCCAAATCCGCATTTATATACTTCCTTACAGCAACATTCGTTTCAGGTTCTTGCCTGCTTCTATTCCTACTATTACTTTCCCATCACCGCATCTCCCCACACAAATCCGGGTCTGATGTCATTGACTCAGATCATGCTCCAGCAATCCACACCCAAGTGTCCCTCTGGGTCCTTCTGAAGAAACTCAAATTCCTTTCCTTTGCAGTATGGCAGTGTTTCCTCGTAACGATGACATTCCCGGTCTACACCCAAGTAATTCTTTCAGTCCGCCCAGAGGATACGTCCCCTAGGATGTTCAAACCGGACGTATTCATCCCCATCGGGTTCATGCTCTGGAACTTGGGTGATTTATCTGGACGAGTACTCTGCGGGTGGCGGAGGTTCACTTGTGATAGGCCGAAGCTTCTCGCGTTGGTCTCCATAGCCCGGTTGGTATACATCCCTTTGTACACGATGTGCAACATCAAGGGCCATGGAGCCGTGATCTCGAGCGACCTCTTCTACTGGCTTGTCCAGTTCACGTTCGGGATGTCGAACGGGTGGGTTGGGAGTAATGTCATGATGTCAACACCTGGATGGGTTGGTGATGACGAGAAAGAGGCTAGTGGCGGTTTTATGGGTATTTCCTTCTTTTTTTCTTCCTTGTAACGCTCTTGATTAGCAACACTGCTAACAATAGACTAGGAATGTGCTTGGTGGCTGGCCTTGCAACAGGAAGCTTCGCAAGCTTCTTGATTGTCAACGTTTGATAGCCGTTGTTATTATTGATAGTAGTGTACCTTCCACTGGTGCCCATTGCTGTGTATTTTTGTTTTGATTCTGGGCGTTTTTGGGTAGTGCTGGTTGATGGCACGGTATATCGAGGTGGCTTTTGCTTCTTGGTTTGGGAGGGGATTGCTTTGGGTATGGCACTGGTGGTTAGAGTTTGTATGGTAGCCTAATAGAGATGGGTAGAGCGGTATGGCAATTGTAACTATTGGCCTTTTTCTCCTTCCCTACTTATGCGCTTTATAATTTAGGAAGTATCTCCTATACCATGTTTTTTTTGATTTGAGCTCGGGTTTGTTTTGTGGGGGACTGTCCAATATATAATACGAGTCCTCGAGTACATTCACGCAAACTAATCATTTCACGGCCCAGGCACGCGAAAGCGAAAGTAATATTCCTTGCAAAGGGGCGAACATTCAACAACAGTGTGCCTTACGCTGGTGCCATTGCTGTGTATTTTTGTTTTTATTCTAGGCGTTTTTGGGTGGTACTGGGTTGATGGCACGGTATGTCGAGGTTGCTTTTGCTTCTTGGTTTGGAAGATCACGCTTCCTTGGGCCACTTAGTCAACCTCTCATTTGCTAGTAGATCGAAACACCACTTCTGTTCTCTTTTTCCCTCTCTCACCCACTCTCCATTTTCTCTTCGCCCCCCTTGATCTCCACATCCATTCTTTTAACAACTTCTTATCAAAATTCAATTTTCAACACGTCTGCTAGAAGACTTTTTATTTATTTATTTCGGTACTCCGGTGCTTGCATGCGCTCCATGGTGTTGACAGGCCTAGTACTATAGCATTAGCAAAATGTAAAAACAGGTCCTGGTTCATCCTGATCCATCCTGGTCCACAGTTTTTGCAAAATATTGAAAAGTGTGGATCAGAGTGGATCGGAATGGACTATAAGTACCACTGGAACCACAGCCTCTCTTGGTGAACCAGGAGCATTCAGGACTACTATGGACCACCCTCCGACAGTTTCATGATATACTACGTGGTGGATAGAAGAAATAAATCCTAGACCCAAAGTAACTGTGAAGTTGGCATAGAGGAATTGACAAATGTCATTCCAACTATTTCACCAGTGCAGACATGAACATGTTCCATGGTCTGGAAAGTAATTCAAACTACTAGTAGTGTGAATTTCTAACCTCTCTAATCTATGAAAATAAAGTTTAACAATTTTAAAAAAAGAACAGAAACCATATCTCTAAATTCTGTCAAGTATCCCAAAACTCACTTGGTCTTAATTAATGAAAGTAATTCTTTATTAATTTGCACAATAATGAGAAATTCTATAATATTAATTCAAAAATGAAGGTTTTTGGGATAATAAGTTTACAGATTACACCATTTTAAAAACTATATTAAGAGGTACATTTAGTTACTCTATAATGTTTAAAGGGAAAGAAACCACTTCTACTTACTATTCTACAATAGAAAATAGTCTCAATTGCAATCAGAGAAAAATGAATATTTTACCCATCTTATAGAGACCCTAGTTCCTAAATAGAAAACTAAGTTGAGAGATTTCAAGTTATTGAGTTGCATTATTAAAAATAACTTATTTGATAAAAGTTTTATACTAGAAGTGGTGCGAATTTTAACTTTAAGAATTAATAGGAAAGCAGCTTTAAAAAAACTTATTGCAATAAGGCCAGTCTCAAAATCCTAGATTGATTACAGAAAATGAAAGAAAAAAGGAACTAGTTAAAGGTCCTTGAGAGAGAAGTACAGTCACTCGACAGAAGTGTTCGTGATTTGTCAGATATTAGTCATGCCTCGCCAAAAAATACTCGAGTACAGTACTCACAACGGCCTCACAACGGCCACACAACACTCATGAAACGACTGTGTGCTTTTATGCAATACCCAAGTATTCTATAACTACAGTCTTTTTCTATTGCTCTTCTACTAGTAATTCCACCTATCCCCTAATTTGTGTGCAGATTTCACGGCTTTTAACATGGTTAATGGTATTGGTTAGCCTGAGATCTTTACCAAAGGTAGTATGATCTATGAGCTTTTGCTGTGACCTGACTAGTAGAAAACATCTCCACAGTTACACTTGAACTATTCTCAGAATATTGTAGGGAATTAAAATGCGACAAATACTGATGGAAGCATGGTGAATCAATCAACCAAATATGCATCTAAAAAAAAAGAACCCTCCAGCATTGCCCGAGGTGAAATGACAAATACAGAGATGGGTATAGTTCTTGCATTTTTCCACTGCTTGAGAAGCATTGCCCAAGTAGCATCTCTCATTAGCTGGCCCTGCTCTAGAATTAAGAGCTTTCTAATATCTAAATCCTATTGAGCATGTATGGGTGGAGCTCAGAAGAGGTTGTATTAGCAGTACCCAAGAATTGGAAATACCCCAAGATGAAAATAGGCTGTGAAGAAGAGGCAAGCTGAGGTGCTTTCTTGGTTTGGGAGACAATTAATAGAGCAATAGGAAAAGGCTTTACTTATGGAATACTTGGGTATAACACAAAAGCACACAGTCGCCGTATCATTAGTGTTGTGTGGCCGTTGCCAGTGCGTGAGTATGTTTTAGCGAGAGATGACTAATATTTGACAAATCACGAACACTTCTGTCGAGTGACTGTAATTATGCTTTGTCTATCTCAAAAGTTGCTGTTGGAATTTGAGCAAGATTTTTGACAATCTCATGAGTTTAGGCTAGGATAGAGTGTATTGGACTCCTGTTGTTTATTAGTGAAGACAACTAAATCATACATGATAGTAACGCTATAACTGATATTTCTCTTCTACAAAATAGTCTAACTCTATACTATTAAATGTTTACTTATTTATACAGGATGAGCTGAAGTCTGATGATGAATTTAATTAGTAAGATTGTAAATTGTTTTTAAACACTCTATTCAAGTTGTGTGATAACTTCACACATTATTCTATAGATGACCCATATTGTATTTAACTAACAAATCACAATGCAGGTATACTCTACTATTTTCCTCGCAATAGTTGGAAGAAACAATCCAAGTTTTATTACTAGTACATTATATAATAGAAACAGTGTACTTGTTTTAAGGAAATTTCCCTGTCAACTACTGATACAGTTGTTATAATAGCAGTCAGACATAAGTTTCTTTATGTGATAGGCAAGTTCAAATTCGGACAACCTACAAGCTTCTCTGCTATAGTGGGTAAATGAAGATGTTAATTTTCATTTTCAGTTTTCTTATAGTCTTATGATGATATATGATGCTTTACATCAGCAAAAAGGATCAATTGCATTTTCAGTATTCTGTGCATTCTGACTGATTTTGAACTGCAGATTCGATCTGGTAATTCCTGTTTGCATTTGAAGAAAAATCAAAATATTCTGAGTGTTAAACAGGTTAGATTATAAAATTACTATTATATATTATAATTCTACCTTAATTCAAAAAATTCAGCTTTTGAATTATACAGATAATTGGATGATTAATTATAAATATTGGTCATTGAAAATTGACTCATCTTTTAGAATTCCTACATGTACTCAAAAAATGGTTGGCTGTATTGTATGGCAATAGGAGCTCAAATACTTGAGTATGGATATAAAAATAAAGCTCTTGAAGCAGCCCTATTGTGGTATTAATATACTAAGTTGGCTAGAAATCTAGATAAGAATAGTGGTATAAAGGCTTCAGATTATGCTCTACTGTTGATTTTTCAAAGCGAAGACTACAACTGCTGTATTGTATGGATAGCATTAGCAAAAAAAATATCTGTCTTTTGTGCTCCACGGTGAGCCATGTCATTGAGTTTTATGTTTTGGCTAATCGCGAGTGACCCCAGTTAATCATGATGCTTCCGATTGTGTCTCCTAATAATCAGATACAAATCTTAATATTAGCAAAATATGAGCTATTTTTATCAATATCTCATAGACATTTTACATTACAAAGTTGTATATTATGAACTCAAATTTCTCAACTTCGGTATGTAAAAGGTCTGTGAGTTCTTAATAAAAATAGCTTATATTTTGCAGAAAACAGAATTAATATCATCTTCTTTAGTTAAACTAACGGGATTTTTAATATCGCAATCATAGGACTCACGATGTGCCAAAACGTAAAACTCAACGACATGAGGCACAGGGGGCAAGCTGTTTTTTTGCGGATGCAAAGTATTCTTTTACTTATAAAGCAGAAGAAAATTGCTTTTATTAAGATAATGACTTTGGTGATTAGAGTAAGAATGACTTTGAAGATATGATCTTTCCTGATAAAGTTGCATTCAATTGTAAAGCATTATTGGGTATTGTGTAAGTGACTCAACATCAGCAAAAAAAAAATTTGTCTTTTGTGCTCCACGGTGAGCCATGTCTTTGAGTTTTACGTTTTGGCTAATCGCGAGTGACCCTGGTTAATCATGATGCTTCCAATTGTGTCCCCTATTGATCAGATACAAATCTTAATTTTAGTAAAATATGAGCTATTTTTATCAATATCTCATAGACATTTTACATTACAAAGTTGTATGTTATAAACTCAAATTTCTCAACTTCGGTATGTAAAAGGTCCGTGAATTCTTAACAAAAACTGCTCATATTTTGCAGAAAACAGAATTAATATCATCTTCTTTAGTTAAACTAATGGGATTTTTAATAATAACAATTATAGTCTGAAGGGCTATAATATATGGAAATCAAAATTCAGAGCTGATTATTTGGGAAACTAAGTGTGGGGAGTAGATATCTTTCTGGATATACCTTATGTTTCGGGGTAACTAACTCAAGAAATAGAGAAAGCTAGGCCAGTTCGTATTCGAGATAACGGAGGGAAGTCAGGAAGGCTCAGGAGATGATGGTTCGATAAAGGTAAAGTAATAAGATAGAAGTTCTCGAATCTTTAAATTTTAATAACTTGTTATATTGTTAAGGTCTCTTCTCCGTTGCTTGATTTTCTCAAACTCCGGGGAATAGCCCTTACTACTTATACTAAATTCTCGCTACTTCTAGGTTCCTAACAATCATGTATCTTTCTAAGATTTCAGCTTCGTCAAAGGAAGTGCGAACACTCTTTGACCCTGAATAATTGCCCCACTCGAACTCAGAGAACTCCCGAAATCTATTTCATCTGAGGGTGTCCCCACTCCACCAGTAGATAGTCTTCGATCTCTTCCTCCTAATAGACTAAGTTCATATATGTGGTCGCAATGCCAACATACCAATAGTCTTTTATCGTGAACTATCGAGTGATTAGTTCGAATAGTCAGATAATAATACATAATGCATAATATGCATATGCACCGGAAATAAAGTATTCTCACTTTATCTTTCCAATCAGAAATCATCTTCATGGAACGTGAGTCCTCCCGGTATCCCGAGTAGTCAACACAGATGCCTCCAGTTGCTCCTACCGCGGTGAGCTGAGGTTGGACATACGCTCCTCCATTACGGTGGCGCAGCCTCTACTAATAATACTGGCGAGCTATTCTCATGTGCGTAACACCTTAATTATATTATTAATCCTATCTTTTTTCCTTGATAGAATTAGCTTTGCCAACAGGGTAGTAGCTATTCAGATTATATTTATTTTCAACAAGATAGAGTACCAGTTCGTTGGACAATTAAAACAAAAAATAAACTCAATTATCTTGAAATTGGGCCCTACATTTTCCCCTGGCCAGCCAGCTCTCCTGATATCTCTCCAATAGAAGAGATATGGAAAAAGATACAACACAATATTACTTAGCATAACCTCTGACTAACCACTTTTTCTAAGCTAAGACTGGCAATTCTGAATGAATGGAATAATCTTACATCAAATACTCTTGCCAGCTATATATCTTCTGTACTTAAATGAATTCATAGTCTCATTATAGCTAATTGTAGTCATATACGGTAGTAGTGATAGTTTTTACTGGTATGAGAACAGATTGTATTAGATTACCTATAGTTTAAGAGGTTACTATACTAATATTCAAGACTGCTTATAAGCCCTTAAAAAAATCTGTAAATCAACAATATCACCACAAGGAATATGAAAAATCTAGGGAATATATTTTAGGTACTCTACTATGTAAAAACTTTATCTAAGACAACAGAAATATAATATCTCTTGTATTTGATTAATAATCTTGTTTCTCTGTGAGGTCACTTTCTCTATACTAAAGTTCCATTTAAAAGTAAACCTAAATAAATCCTGTAAGAATTACTATTATTCTATAAATCTTGGCTCCAAGACTCTTTGCTATGCAACTATTACATCTCCACAATTGTAATATTTATTGATTACCTTAGGAGTAAGATTTAAGTAATTAAAAGTTTGTAGTTTGTATATCTTTTTGTCATTTCTCTTGTATTTTATGTGGATAGCAACAGGTTTTTGGTGGCGTACATTAGGAAACAGTTTTACGCACATTCAGGGAGGTCCTGAACGCTCCTGGTCCACCAACGGGGGTTTTGGTCCCCGTGGTCCACATGGTCCACACCGATCCACTTTGAACCACACTTTTGAAAATTTTACCGAAAATGTGGACCAGGTTGGACCAGGAGGGCCGTAGACATTTTCCTGATGTAGTGTACTAAAAATCAGCAAATCTTGACCTGCATATTATAGACCCTCATCCCAACCCTAATTTTAATCTGATTGAGTAGAAAAAAATCATATATATCATAGAAAAGAACCTCTACAGATTATAATAGGACACACTCTTTTTAGTTACATAGCTTTAGTCAATGTGTTGGATTTTTACATATTAACAGGAGGAATAATCTCCTATTTAACCATAACCCAACACCACCATAGTGGATTGAGAGAAAAACATTAGATAAATTGGGATTCCTTTTGAGTAGTACTGCAAATTATTATATATATTTTTTCTAAGCTTTATTTTATTGTTTTGGTTGCACATTAGACAAGAATAAGAGGTTTGATCGGTCATTGTCATGGCCTAAATTGCACTACAAGCGAAGGGATATGGCTATAGAACTTGTAGCCTAGTGGTTTGCAATGATCAGACACTTGGCATGGGGTTGCTTTCATACTCTATACTGGTAGGTATTGGGTTTTTATTTTTATTTTTATTTTTTATTTCTTCCATACTTTATCCGACTCCGAGTCGGCATATGAGAGTTGGTACACAGAAATGGTATAGGCTTCTATGATCATGGGGAATTAAGGGGTGTCGGAAACGTTCTAAATTGTTCGGAGTTACGGGTGATTTTTCTCATTAGGAGAGAATGTGCATTTGGGACTCGGAGTTTCTTTTGTTTCTGGAGTGGTCAGCTATTTGGAGCTGTATTTATCTCTTAGTCTCTCCTTTGCTAGCTTCTCCGAGTTTCTATCATTAATTTTTATGTATTTTGCCTTCTCGACCTATTGCCTTTTGTCTAATTCTTCACCGAACAGAGAGTTTGATTTCCCCTCTTCCTTATACTCGGGGGGTCATTAAAAACCGGAAAGCTATTTCTGCCGATCCCATACAAGGGTTATGTTTTCCAATTTTTAATGAACCCTCTGAGTACTCGTGTTTGTGATATTAAGATGCAACTACTCCGGTATTTTAATGTCTTGTATAGCCCTCTTTTTTTCTATGACGCCTATTCCACGATTCCCGAGATTCCTTGTTCCTATCCCTGTTTTGCTCGATTTTTACTTCCATGCCCGACTACGTTTTTTTGTTCGGCCAAAGTAGCGTGCTTTATTTTTCTTTTTATCAGGCTTTTTTCACTTTCAAGGGTTTTCTTCCTATGGTTTCTTACACCATTTCCCTTACCCACTTGTATTTACGAAACGTTCATGGGTCTACGAAGAGTGATGGTTGGAACTTTCTTGGTGTGGTAATTGCTCTTGTATTGCTATCACTGTAATTCATGAGCGCAGGGGACGCTTCTCCCCTGATGCATTACCAATGGCCCATTCTACTGTGTTTTCACTGGGAATTGGTCTTTTTTTGCTGCTTAGTTAGTGAGTTCGGTGAAGGGCGGATTGTGGGGTAGTCTAACCTTTGGCTGCTGAACAACCAACCAACCAACTAACCGGCAGCCGGCCAGCTACTAACTAACCGTCAAAGGACTCACGCTACAAACAAACCCACTACCTGGGGACATCACAGATTATCACTCGCTAATCTATCCTCACTTTCCCTGTTGGAATAAGCCCAGACAAAGATCAAAATGCCTACCGAAAAAGATGAAATCCTTGTCTTAGGGTATATCTCTCCCAATTAAACCATACGGTAGCAGGGGGGGGAATACGATAGAATTCCAAAGGCTAATAATTGGTAGTGCTGGGGTAATCGGTTTACAAACCGCCCTGACCTTGCTTGAGTTTGGATACTCGGTGACCATCATTGCAAATTATTGGCCTGGAGATGATCATATCGATTATATATCCCCCAAATACGTTATACCTTTTTATTGAAATTATGGTGCACAAAATTTCATTTGCTAACCAGTGATGCGTGTGAAGAGCTGGAGCCGTAAGACCCCGCCTACAAAAGGATAAACGGAGATATCGATATTAATGTGATGCATGAACAGCACTGGAGAATATGGTTAGCCGCCGGTAGCCTCTGGGTTCGCTTTCCCGCTGGGGGCTATATCGTGCTATATCTTTTGAGGTTTACCTCTTATAATCTATTCCTATCTTATTCCCGGGATCGGGTGCCGTTTATGCTACCGCTATTCCGAATATAAGCATTTGATATATCATACGAACTGGGTTCTACGCCTGGATCCGTACAGAGCCCGAATCATAACGTATCACTCGCTGTATGATAGCCATCAAATTTTCTACCACAGCCGTGCGCCATAAACGTACAAATAAAGGGAAGATATAGAAATGTCCCCGGTTGCTCACTACCCTTCCCATCGAGATAATTAGCTACCAAGGATGGGGGAAAATAGAAAAAAGAAGAACAAAAGAAAAAAAAAGGATGATGGAGGGTGGACTCCAGTAGGAAATAATGGCTAAAGCTACAAAGAAAAAAAATCTCCAATACGCTGTTAATACAATGATTCTACCCCACAACTCTAGCCCTTTTAGCAGCCCTCCCTCCATCACCGTTAGCAGAGCGTTTCTTCTCCATTTCTATCTCCTCCGCCTCCTCCTCTTCGACAGGGGCAGTCTTAGCAGCGATCAGCAACCCTTTATACTCATCCTCAACATGCAAATACGTATCATGGAGCTTATCAATCCTCTCTAGACGATCCAACTGCGCGAGCACATCCTTATTCTGCTTGTATATCCTCGCCTTGACCAGTAAGCGGAAGGCCTTCATGCTCTTCTCGTCACCCTTTTCAATCCCTTGGAGCATGAACATCTCGCACACGCGTGCGAACTGGCGCACAGGCAGCTTCGCCCGGGAGCGGATATCCGCACCGGGGAAGGACTTGTTGGAGAATGATAGCGGGGTTAGGTCTGATTGCGTGAGAGCTGGGGTTAGGCGGTGGAGGTCTTGTATATCGCGCAGGTTTTGGAAGGCCTCGCTGGGGTCCTCGACAGTTATTTCTTGGATTGAGGTTACAGTGAGAAAGTGTGTGATTAGGCTGTTGTACAGGTTCTTGCCGTGGCCTTGGTGTTGGAATGGTGGGAGTATAAGGAATTGGCTTATCCGGATGCGGCTGGTGTCGGGCGATTTGGGGTTATAGAGGTAGTAACGGTAGCAGGTGCAGTAGCCGATGAAGGTGCGGTTAGTTGCAGATTTCTCGTATCTGGTGGGGATTATTAGTGTATGGGTAATAGAAGAGGCAGGAGAAGAGAGGAAACTTACAAGAAAAATACTTCCCAGCGCTTGTTGGTCCATTCTTCGTCTTCAAGGTCGATCGCTGTTCCCCCTTCGATGTAAAAAGTGACCAAGATTTGTATATTCTTGAGAATATCTCTACAGTATGCATCATCGATCGTAGAGCGCCAGACCTCGTAAGTCTTCCCTTTAAGAGTGTATTCTGAAATTTTGTCCCCAGGTGGGCTCCACTTTGTATCGTCACGTTGAACGATTTTCGTCTGGAATTCTTTGAGGTCTTTCTCGCAATCTAGGGTGAAACGTTAGTTCTTATTCCCTTTCCCCTCCTTTCACCCCTCTACTTTCCCCGCGCAATAGTAACCAGAGTAAAGCCATACCGTCGGGAAGAAACTCCGCAATAATCGCCTCTAAATTCTCCGCCTGTACAGAGCCTTGTGGCTCCATCATGTCTTCGTAGGAAAAATCCAGACAGCACTTCATGTCGTTCGCCGCAAAAGAAATTTGCAAGTTCGGATCCTTGTAACCGAATATGTTTTCCGATTCTCCGAAGATCCCATAGGTGAACTGTGGGTGGAAGGTAGCTATTGGTTTTCCGCTAGTAGTCGAGATGAGCGATAGCTCTACAGCTTCGTTCGCGTCGGCGGACCATTCTTCCTCCATAGCGACTGTTTTTCCCCCCTCAGATTTGATTTGGTTCAGTCGCAAAAGGGATGAGTGGAAGGGGCTGTTGTGTTCGGGAGGGAAATATGATGATTGTGGTGGTGGTAGGTGGGGAGATAGATGAAGATTGTGAAGGGTTGAGCAGGAAGTCGCGTTTCGTATGCGTGACCTACAGTAGTCTTGGCAGATTATTATGTCCGTGTTTTCTGCAGATCCACAAGGCGATGAGATGAGACTCTGCTCTGCTAATCAATGTCGATATAGGTGACCCTATTTGTGATAGAATTACAGGATGGACAGGTTTCCTCTCACCTGTCTCGTTGGTGTAAAAAAAAGACCTGACAAACTGTAAAACAATTACTGGGATTTTCAGACGCGTTAATTGAGGCATCCTGAGAACCCCCTGAAGCCAAGAGTTTTACTTGCAGCTACAATAGCACTCTACCTATTGCCCCAATCTCCCCGGGTGTTTGGCCTCTTTTGGGTCCTGACTATCATCATCACCTCACAACATCTCTTAAACCAAAAGACATCATCTCCCTCTTCACGATTAACGAACTTGATGACATCAAAAAAAAACTAGATCGTTAAGCAACTAACTAACCATTGTCGCTCTCTAAAATCTTCTCTTTCTCTCTAAAGTACAAAAACATCTACAGTACCGGTATCCTATCCTGCATTATCTTAATCCGTGATAGCTACTATCACCATTGTACCTCCAAGATGCCAGAAGGCCTCTTCACTCTTCTGCTTTTCAGCATCGTGATGGCCATAACGTATATCCCCCTCCCCTCCCCCTCTCCATCATATGCCGCCAAGCGAACGCTAACAGGTGAAACAGCTCCTTCGGAGCCGGCATGCTCCCGTTGGCAGTGTCCCTCTCTCCCTCCCAACTACGCTTAATCTCGGCCGTAGGAATGGGTGTTCTTGTAGGTACAAGTCTCATAGTCATCATACCGGAGGGTATAGAAACCATATACAGCGTTAAGGCCGCTCCACCATCAACAATGTCTTCCCCGTCTGGTCCAATGCTGCACGCACGTACTGTTCCTGCTCCTGCTGCTGCTCCCTGGTCTGAGTATGCAGCGAACTTCCCCCGTCATCCCCACCATCTCCAGTCCCGGGATACCGAAGCCATAGAAGTTCCCGATACTAAAACCCACACCACCGTCCCACCACACAGTCACGACCACGATGCCGAACACAAGCCCGAATCCTCCCACTTAGAACCCGAGCATGAACATGAACACTCCACCACCGAAACCGCGCACAAGTGGGTCGGCCTATCGCTAATATCTGGCTTCATCCTAATGTACCTAATCGACGTCCTCCCGCACCAAGCGCACAAGCACAGCCCGCAACCTTACCACATCGAAATCGACAACCTTCGTTCCCTATCCGCCTCTTCGCCCCCACTAGATAGTCCTTCTCCCTCAAATCCATATTCCAAAACTTCGTCCACGACCCTCGGTCTCGTTATCCATGCTGCGGCCGACGGGATCGCCTTGGGTGCTTCATCGACGAGCTCTAACACTGCGCTGGAAGCGATTGTGTTTCTCGCTATTATGCTGCACAAAGCTCCCGCGGCGTTCGGACTCAGCGCTGTCCTTCTAAGAGCAGGATTGGGAAAGAGGCAGGCTAGGGCTCACCTTATTGTATTCTCGATGGCGGCGCCAGCGGGTGCGATCGTTACTTGGATCCTGCTCGGATTGCTTGGCGAAGGTAGTGGCGAGGGAATGCAATGGTGGACAGGAGTGCTGTTACTATTTAGTGGAGGAACATTCTTGTATGTTTCCTCTCCCTACCTCTTTTTCCCATCTCATGATGAGCCGTTGGGCTGATTCGAAATACACTCTGCAGGTATGTCGCCATGCACACCATGCAAGGCCAGTCCGAACTCGAGTCGGGCAATGGTGGGCAAAGGCCCACCATGAAAGACACGCTCGCCGCCGTGGTGGGCATGCTGTTACCCTTAGCAACGCAGATTGGACATCACCATCACTAGGCATTTTGTCTATTTGCTCCGAATATATTTATTATACAGGGGTAGATTGGAAATTGTATGATTGCAAGAGTTTTTTTCTTTCTTTTTCTTTTTTCTTCCCCTTTTAGATTTTTTGTAAAAGTTTAGGATTGTTATTGATTGGTGAGTTTGGTATTGTATTCAGCTTTGTTATTGTAGTTAACTTGAATTATAGATTTGGTCTTGGATTGGGTTGGTTGGGGAGTGGATGGTAAATATTGCGGTTTTAATCAAATTTTATAGGATTGTTTGTGTTGAATTTTTATGATGGGCATTTTAGATTTGTCGTATTTAGGATACAAAGGTATGGTTCGATTTCCTTCACCATCATAGTCAATGAGTGATTTCCGATGACCCACTGCTACCTCCAAGCACTCGGGCCACGAACATCACACACACTATATCCCATAAGTTGATGGACACAAGCAAGCGAAAGCTTTTCTATCTGGTAATCGAATCAACACCATCACCTCCTCTACTTCCTCACAAACCCTGTAATTACATCCCTCCTCATAGCCCCTCCAGCCTTCCTCCCAAACAACCAAGAATCCTTAATACTGCCGACAATCTTAGCCGTAGGCGGCGGTAGTATTTTCCGAGACTTTGTATCGTCCTTGAGCACCTTGACGCTGACGGGGCCCTTTTTGAGTGTTTTGTTCAGCTTCTGTCGCTGTTTCTTTCTGCGATTGCGTTCTGCGTTGCGGCCGCCGGTTCCGGTGTTGGTGACTTGCTTCTTTTGCTCGGGTTCGGGGTCGGGGTGTGAGTCTGGCTCCTGGTGGCGACGGCGCTTCGCTGCCGCCACTTGTGCTAGGAGTGTTTCCGGGAGGAGTGTTGGGAGGTTTGGTTTTGTGAGTTGTTGCTCTGCCGGGGGTGGTGGTGATGGTGGGGATGGATTTGGCGCATTTGCCCCGTGCGCTGGTGGTTCCGTGGGTTTCCCAGCGATGGCTAATGCTTTGGCGTTATCTGCCTCCTCTTCCTCGCCCTCGGGATTAACCTTGCGCCACTTCTTCTTCCGCTCGTTGGCTTCTTCCCTTTGTTCTTTCAGCTTTGCATCGCGGGCTTTTCGCTTTTTTCGGACGGCATCTGTCTGGCTATTTTCATCGTTAGTTAGCCGTGGTTTGCGTTCGCGTGTTGGGGTGGTGGGTTACGCTTGCGCAGCCCGCTTTGCTTCATCTTGGGCCTTTTTGGCAGTTTCCCGACCGGTATCGAGCGATACTGCTTCTGGCGCTTCGCCGTCGGAGTCGGAATCAGATTCGGAATCAGCCGCGGTGGAATTGGTTGGCTTGTTCTTTGGCGGTGGTGGTGGTGGTGGTGATTGGTTTCTGGTGTTATCAATGTGCTTTTCTGTGCTTTCTGTGAGCTTTTGCTTCCTCGGCTTGGGGGGCGTAGCGGCAGGTGTTGTTGAGTCTTCCGGTTGGGGTGGTGGGAGTTCCGAGGCTGGATGGGAACTGCTGGGGTTATCGAGGACTGGGACGAGAGGGATTGAGTCTCTTCTTCGGCGGGCTCTTGTTACTGGGGCCATTGGAGAGTTGTAGTTGAAGTTTGTTCGTTCTTGCTGGAGTGGTGGAGAGCAGCGGGGGAGACGGCGATGAAGAATATAGAGAGCAAGGATGGAAAATTTGAAGATCTCAGTCGGGCGGAGAGTCTAGACCTATTTAGGGTAAGTTAAAATAGTTTTGCCAAGGGATAAGACACTGGTGGGAATTTGCTTCCGTGGTGGAGGTTACCGGTGTTTGGGGTGAATCTAGTTAAGAATTGAAGCTTCCCTTTACCTTACTGGTATTGTTGTAAGCTTACAGTAACAATGTTCTATCTACTGCTACTGCCACTGCTACCGGTGCTGTGTTGTAGATGCTAGCGCTCGTACATGGTCTGTAACCGTCTGTTGTATCGTTTTAAAGCGAGTGAGCAGGGAAAATGGGGATTCTAGGTGTCTCTTCCGTGCTCTCAATAGGAGCAGAAAGTCTCACATGACGACACGACGAATATCCGCTACTCTACGTTTGGTACGATGCCGCACAGTACGGTGCATAGCTTTATGATCTCCTTCTCCTGAAGGGCTGCTCTCTATCACGGACACTACTCGTACACATTCTTTTGAGGCGCCTACCCCCACCTCTCCCTCAGCTGAATCTTCACTCTCTTCTCCTTCCTTCTCCCCCCTTCTCCCTTATTATCTCAACCACAGAAACACTCCATTAGAAAAGAAAAAAGAAGAAGGCAGGAAAAAAAAAAAAACACACCTCAATGGCTCTCCCACATGCTCAGAGAAAATATGACCTCATCATCTTCGGCGCTTCAGGTTATACCGGCAAACTCGCCGCCGAGCAAGCCCTCCAGCATACGCCCTCGAGTTTGAAATGGGCTATCGCGGGCCGTTCCCCCCACAAACTCGAGCTGTTGGCCACTGACTTCAATAGGAGGTTTCCGGATCGTGTTCCCGTCGGTACGTTACGGCTCACTTAATTAGTTCGATTGGCCTACCTGCTAATGTGGTCTTGGTTGATACAGGAATTTTTATTGCCGACCTTGACGAAGATGCCCTCGACAAGATGGCCAAGGCTACCCGGTGCTTGATTTCTACTGTTGGGCCCTTTATTCGGTACGGGACTGCGGTTGTTGAAGCCTGTGCGGTTAATGGGACGCATTATGTCGACTCCACTGGAGAGATTACTTGGGTGAAGGAAATTGTGGACAAGTATCACAAGACGGCGAAGGCTAATGGTGCTATTGTGAGTGAAACCTGTTTGTGGTGTTTGTTTGCGAAATTTCCCGGAGAAGAGTAGGTTTGCTGACTGGAAAATAGATGATTCCACAGTGCGGGATGGAATCTGCCCCCGCTGATTTGGCTGCTCATACTCTTGTCAAGAGCATGCGGGACAATTACAATTGCCCGGTTGGGGATGTAACATTTTGTTTGCACGAATTCAAGTACGCCACCCTCATTATTTTGAGATTTGAAACTAACTTCTCCTAGAGCAGGAATGAGCGGCGGAACTCTGGAGGTAAATTGTGGCTCCCTGTGTTAACTACTCAGGCTCTAATTTTCGGGTTACAGTCCGGAATGTCCCTTCTAGAACACTCTACTCTACAAGAAGTTGTCCACGCGACTAGAACTTATGCCCTCTCGCCTGTTAAGGGCTATGATCTGCCGTTTGCGTGGCCAATGCGCAGACACCCTGAATTGGGGATTCTTACAAAATGGATCCAAGCCGTTCCGGATACCGTCTATGTATATCGGAGTTGGGGAACATTTGACAGGGGGCAGTACTACGGAGAGAATTTTAATTTCATGGAGTACCGCCGAGCGAACAACTGGATTTCCGCGGTGTTCTGGTTCTTGATAACGTGTTCGATCACAGTACTCCCGATCTTTGCTCCCTTCAGGTATGGCTTGAGCACAGTTTGGGCGGAGCTGAGGAGCGGTTGCTAATGGTGTGATATAGGTGGCTTGCTCGAAAATATATTCAGCCCGGAGAGGGCCCTACAGTTGAGTATGTTTCTGTGTTACTCTGCGTGTTTAAGCTCGCTTATATGGTGCGTTTTGCGTGCTAATTGGGGTTTCAGGCAAATGGCAGGGTACAGAATAGAGTACCGAGGAGTAGCGGAGGCGGACGACGATAGTGAAAATCCTAAAAAGGTTTCTGTGAGGGTTACTTATGAAAAGGACCCATACACATGTACCGGAGCCTTAATGGTACTAATCGCCATGAGTATCCTGTTTGACGAGGATATCGAGGCGAAGAAATTGGGCTGTGGTATGCTCACGGCCGCTACTGTTGCTACTCCAGAGCTTTACAGGAAGTTGGATAGGGCTGGATTCCACATAGAAACGAAATTGCTATGAGGGAGGAACAGGCCCAGGTCACTCAGGAATTGTATAGGGTTTTATTAGAACTATTCGATCAGGTTTATGAGCGTTGGTAACTTGCTTGACTGCACTGGCCCGTTGTGATCACTGTTGCTTTTCCAACTCTCTTTGGATCAACGCCACCACTTCCCTTGCCGAGCCTACCGAGCTTTGATACCTGAAGCCGGGTGTTAGTCTGTGATTATACCCATCATTTTGGGAGCACCTACCCAGCACCAGAATGCCCATAGTGATGACATATAAACCTCCTCCTCCCCTCCGCCTCCTTCCACTCAACCTCGATCCTGGGTCCTCCCTTCCTACTCGGCCTCCTCCCAACCTGTTCAGAAATGACCTCAAATTCTCCATCAACCAATAGCTCTGGCGCTAAAATCTTGCACCTCTCCACGATCTTCTTCGATAACTCCTTATCAACCTCAGCGTTCCAGTCACCATCAACCTTACACCCCCCCAATATCGTCCCCTCCCCCGGCCGCCTGATGACGTACGCAATATACCCCTCCCCAATCCTCAATCTTGCCATTTCCGCCTCCCCCCGGACAAGTATCGTCTGACCCCTCGTTGGGAATAGCTTCTCCGCCTCAACCGGGTCAACGAGGTCTATTGCCCCAAGGCCAGTACAATTAACAACACCAACTGCTTCAGGGACATACTCGAAGACGTCAGTTAGGCTGTCGACTTCGTGCGTGTGCGTTTTCACGCCGTGGTCGGCGTTGCGGGAGAGCAGATATGCGAGGTACTTTTGAGGGTTCAGGCAGAAAGACTTATAACTTATGCCGAAGTGTGCGGTTGCCGGGAGGAGCGGGTGCGGGTGGGTTAGTGGGACAAAGTCAGGGACCAGAGTTGACCACCAGATTGATGCGCCAGAGTTGGCGATTTCGGGGGTCGGGTGGTCCCAGATGTATATTTCAGGGATTAGCTGGGGGCAGTTAGTGGGAGAAGTATAACAGGGTAATGGGGGGAAGGAGGGATTACCACGAGTCCTGTGTCTTCGTCTTTCTTCACGAGCTCGAGCCAGTGCTCGTAGGTCTCTTTGTCAAAACGCCGGCCTTGGGGGTCGTCGGGCCCGGCATGGGTTCTCCAGTGCTGTTCATGCATCACATTAATATCGATATCTCCGTTCATCCTTTTGTAGGCGGGGTCTTACGGCTCCAGCTCTTCACACGCATCACTGGTTAGCAAATGAAATTTTGTGCACCGTAATTTCAATAAAAGAAGTTATAACGTACTTGGGGGAAGTATACTCGATATGATCATCTCCGGGCCAATAATTTGCAATGATGGTCACCGAGTATCCAAACTCAAGCAAGGTCAGGGCGGTTTGTAAACCGATTACCCCAGCACTACCAACTATTAGCCTTTGGAATTCTATCGTATTCCCCCTCCCCTGCTACCGCATAGTTTAATTGGGAGAGATATATACCCTAAGACAACGATTTCTTTTTTTTCGGTAGACATTGCGATCTTCGTGTGGGTTGCTTGTAGCGTGGATCCTTTGACGGTTAGTTGGTGGCTGGCTGGTTGGTTGGTTGGTTGGTCGGTTGTTTGGTGACTTTCTCGAGCATGGTCGGGATACGCTACCGGTAACATAGCGTACTCTAAAGCATATATAGACCCCCAATCCTTCCCCCTCGCACGCACCCGGACGATATCACCTTGCTGCCCACCCACCCTACCCCTCCCACGACTCCCCTCGCAAGGAGGAAAGGGGAGAAAAAAAGGTCTAGATTCTCTAGTTCACTAATCTATCATACTAAAGAAGAGAAAAGGAGTATACTCGATTCGAAATCGACTACCATTCGTTAAATGTTGTGAGTGAGTTTTAGAGCCCCTGGCCGACATTCACCAGGCAACGGTCAAGCTAGATACATTTTCTACCAAGCCATATCAGAAGCCCGGCTTCGCAAATACTATGCTACGATTCCTGAGGGTGCCAGGGTGGAAAGGGAGAGAAAGAAACTGTGGGGAATGGCTACTTTGGCAGGTTGAGTTTGCTTTAATAGAATTGAATTGATGCATTTACATGCGAAATATAGTATAGCGCACCGCCCTTGAACATGCCGGTCTCAGGTCTATCTAACTTTACTTACTCAGGTGACTTTTTTTTTTTAACGTGTCTCGCCAGTCCATCTGGCGTATGGGGAGGTAGTCGACTTTGTCGTTGGCGTACATACTTGAATGATAAGAAATGACAAGGTAAAGGAAGGAAATCCAAACAAGGTAAAACTCAGATGTTAACACGCAGCTAGCGCCGACGAGAATGACGACGGGGAGGGGAACGTCCCTTGATAGCAAACCTACTTGTCCTCCTCGGTCTCCTAGAGCAGGCTCTCGACACCGCTAACCTGGCCACAGCATTTTCTGCACCCCCGCGTATCCTTTGCTCGAGCCCACGATAATTCGGAGCTTGTGCCCGGACACTAGTTTGAGCTTGAGCCTGAGCTCTTGCATCAATCCCGGATGCAATTCCCCTAACCCTCACCCCGCCAGAGGCCAAAGCCGGTATGCTCCCCGCGGGGGAAGGTCCTCTCTGATCAGGACGAGATGGAGGTTGCATAGGTTGACGACTGTTCTGGTCCTGCTCCCATCGTTGCGGAGGTGGGCTAGGGGAGGTATGGCCGTAGCTCTCGCTGGGTGGGTGGTAGCTTGGTGTACTGTGATCGCTCCTGACGAAAGTCTCCGGGGGTTCGTAAGAGGGGGTCTCGGAGGGCATGCGGGGCTGACGATCGGACGTAGCAGGTTTGGCAGAGGGTGTGGCAGACATCTCAAGTGGAGGACTGTATGGTGGCGAGTTAGAGATTGAACGCACGGTCTTGGGCGGAGGTTGAGCATGATGAGCAGCGGTAGGGGCGGATGGGATAATTGGGGTGCTCCACTGGTCACGCCTAATTTGGGTGCCACTAGTTGAACCATGGGCACATGTAGGTTGGCTATCGCTGCTGGTGGTGGGCCTAATGGGGGTAGCGTTGCTTGATGCCTCCTGCGTATCTCTCACGGGGTAAGGGTGACGCGGGTATACTACTCTCAGACTGTTGGGTTCGCTGCCCGGGTTCCAGGAGCGGGGAGTAGTAGGAAGAGTAACAGGACTGGCACTCCGTGCCCGGGGTGGAATAGCTCGTCGGTCCTGAACCTGCCCCTGGGTCCTGTTATCCCATTGTTGCTGTCTTGGCCCGGAAGGAGTCCTGGAAAGATCATGGGAAGCTGCCGCTCGAAGTTCTTTGCAATACTGAGCACTGCGATCTCCCGGCGAGTGTGTCTCTAGAGGAGAGTTGAGCTTATGCTGTTGTGGGTGCGCATCAGCAAACAGTATCGACCCCGAAGCACCATCCCTAGATCTTGATCTTGTAACTCTGCTATTATCACACGCTGACCTAGGAGAACCCCCGCTGGATTCCGGCCCTGAAGCCCTTCTATGACTACCACCCACCATTGGTGGTGGGTGCTTGTGAGGAGAGTCTATAACCGCCGCTTGAGGATGTGAAAGACCTCTAGGAGGATGCTCCGCTTCTATTGCCACACCCGCCCACTCAGGAGGATATCGGCTGGGACGACCCAACTCTCGCTTGCGGTTCTCATCCTCCCCCTGCTTAGCCAATTGGTGGTCTGCTACTGGATTTGAAATTGGTGGGTTGGAGTCTCGGCCGAATGTTGGTTTAGAGAGGGAATTTGTATTAGAGACGTATGCGTGTTTGTTAGCCTGTCTAGGGGGGAGACTAGAGGAGAGGGCTGGGCTAGCCGCCTGACTGTGAGTCGGGCTGGGTAGTGCTTGGGGGTTTAAGCTAGTCAAGGGACTGCATGCAGGCTTACCGACATCCTCAGAAGGCCTACGGATAGGAGAGGTGGCTGCGGGGGCGACTGGTTGGAGTGTCCTTGTGTAGAGAGCACCTGCGGTAGATCCGTCCTTTCCCTTCGCTGCTGGGTCTGGAGTTGAATCAACTAGTTTGTGCCCTTCAAGTAAAAGTTTAGCGAGAAGTCATATCTTCTAGTGTTCTCGGAGGAGAAGGATTACTCATAGGAGGCGGTATACGCATAGGTGAAGCAACTGCAGAAGCCCCCAGCGGACGACTAGGCAACGGAGGCACACGCGCGGGCATACTAGGGACAGATACAAAACTAAAGCCAGGAATCGGAGCCGGGGGCGGGGTATATCTATCTCTCCCCCGAACCTCAGGAACAAATCGACTTCCCGAAGCAGATGCTGAAAGCCGCCTAGTACCGCTGCTACTAGATCTCTCACCACCAGGATCTGACCTCAGGGCCAGCTGCGCTGGTAATCCTCTGGGCCCTGGGGGCGCCACCGGCCTCACACTTTCTCCTTTGAGAGCAAGGGGTGACGTGCCGTTTCCCCCCTGGGCTCTTGCAAGCTTCTCACGAGGCTTTCTGGCCAGGATCATATCTTGTTCCATTTTTGCGTCGGTCGCCATTTCTTCATCCGAAGGTATGATAGGGTCCCAAGGGTAGCGAGGGTCGAATTTGTGGCAAGGGACGTAGTCCGGATCAGTGAGGAAGGATGGTATACTTGTTTGGGAAAGAGCCCTCACTTCGGGGGAATTATTATCCATCCAAACCAGATGCGAGAAAGCGATAGGGTAAAAGAAATATGGGGGAATCGCGAGTTTGACGTGTTTGTGTTTGGGGTGAATGGAGTGGAAGATCTGGTGTGGAGGGGAGGGAGAAAGGGAAGATGAGAGAGAGCAGGTGAAAATAAGAGCTGGTGCTGAGGGGAGCTACTGTGAAACTTAGGTTATAGTGTTAAATCACTTCTTTCCAGGCCCTAGAGATGTGTATTCTGTAACTCTCAGGCACGAGGGCTACACGTTGGAGTAAAATTGGCCCTGACCTATACTATGATAGCTGCGGCTGTTGTAAGTGTTTCCTCCCCTTTTTGTTCAGGCGATTTTTTTTCTTTTCTACGCTATGTTATTTATCTATTTTGATGTTTGCTTTTGTCCTCCCGCTCTAGTTATCGTACTTTCAATCCAGCAAGGGAAGTAAGAACGCCGAGTGATAGAATATGTTCCATCGAGTGACTCACTATGAAAACTATTTACAGAGAGCTAACATTAGACAGAATTTCTAATGCTAGGCTATAATATTATTATCATTTTGCAACCAAGACGAAAGCAGATGGGATTCGTGATTTCATCCGGAGTGCGGCATGCTGGGTTCTTGGGTCGCAAAATTGCGTCTGACTTCTAGAGGTTTTAGGGTTACCTCACATAAGGATGGAAAGCACCGGAACCCTAAAGGATACATTTTGCTGTTATTAAGTTTCTCTCTTTCCCCAAGTTAGCTTCCCTCGCCACAACCGACTCACCCGTTGGGTGGATGAACAAACACCTTTAAAAACGACCCCCTCCAGCACAACTACCAATGGACCCAATCCCGGAACTTAACCTCCCCGGGTTGTCCCCAACCGCTGCGAGAGCCTTCGCTTCAGACCGCTTCGCCTCAGACGGCGGCCTAATCCCAGACGGGACTCCCCGTGAAATCTATATGTACCACCCCCGTGACTTCCAAGACGAAAACCGCGAGTTGATCTTCCGAAGGCGCATCCTCCACTACTTCAAAGGTAAATCCTTTGTAGAATGCATCCCGTGCATGATCTGGCTTCTGAACAACTGGAGCAAAGAGTTCGGGACTTTCTGTCTCGACTGGGCCAATACGTTTATCACAGGGCTAGGACCGGGGTACTTTGATAACTTGAGATTCCAGGCACCGCAGGATGTGACCAGGTTTGACACCCCTTCCCCCATTTAATTGATTTTTTTTCACGAGCCAAAGTAAGTAAGTCGCTAACCAGATGCGAGGTGGGAAAAAAAAGATGTTTACATTTCCTCTGGGACTTTGTTGTCCTACACTCCTGGACACCGATGTCATACAGCTGGGACGAGGTCGCAAACCCAACCATCAGCAAACCATCCAAGCGCAAAACCAGCGCCGGCAATAACACCAAAACCAACGCAAATACCGAAGCCCCCCTCCCTAACCCTAAATTGGCCA
Source organism: Tuber borchii (assembly GCA_003070745.1). Classification (NCBI taxonomy): domain Eukaryota; kingdom Fungi; phylum Ascomycota; class Pezizomycetes; order Pezizales; family Tuberaceae; genus Tuber; species Tuber borchii. The sequence continues at coordinate 9,909 of NESQ01000216.1, read as the reverse complement.
CACTCTGGTGTAAAATCAACGTGCGGCACCTCGTGCGCCGTCTCGAGGTCTGCTACGCCCCACGCATCTACACCTTCTCTAAGTGGACCACGTCCGGCACGTCACGGAACCAGTACTACGACCCACCACTGCACCCGGTCCCGTCGCTCGAGGAGCGCTTGTGCTTCTGGACCGAGCGCGAGACGATGTACGTCCTCAAAGACATGCGCGAGGCCGCGAAGAAGATTTCCGCCAAGGAGTTCGTTCACTTGGACGTGCAGACTCTGTTGAAGAAGACGGACATCAACTCTTTGGTGGATAGGTACTTCTATCTGCTGGATAAGGGTGAGTTCAAGTTTATGGAGAGAGTGGGGGCTCGGGGGAACGTTTTAGGGGGGTTTGTCTGAGAGGGAGCTTCGTGTATAGAGTGGGATGGGATCTTGGAAATGTAAAATCTTAACTCACTGGTATTATATGAGGCGCGTTGATTAAACCTTTTTATTATACCGTCCTATTCTATTCTATCCTCCTTTTTTCTCCCTTTCCCTTCTAAATCCCGCAGTTTGGGTCGAGTGAGATATGATGCAAATCCAATTTACATAATCAGCTAAGCTCAAGAATGACTAAGTTAGCTCCGGCGCGGGATTCGCTTTACCCGCTCTGACGGCATATGCCCACCCAGATAGATAACCGACTACGATAGACGATCCGACTCCACAAGGTCCGGACCGCCCCCGCACATTATCCAGCTCTAGACCATAATAATATATATTTCATACCGCCCCTCATCTCAAACCAACCTCTGACCCCCAACCCCCAACCCCAATTTTTCCATTCCAAGTCTCACTATATATAATATGATATTACAACATCATAGATGGGAAAGCCAGCCCCTAAATAAGAGATACTGAGGTTAAAACAGTGGTAATATGTAGGTGTATAATTAGGATAAAATATTAGTACTGCAGGTGAAGAGAGCATATTGCAATTTAAAGTTTGAGCTTTGGTTTCTTTTAGTTGTAGTATAATATACTAGATGACCAGTTATAATTTTGAATAATATATAGCCTCTGAAATTCTTTCAAATCTTATGATATTATACTATATTAATTCTTTAAATCCACTAGTGAAGGTTTCACAAAATTTGCTCTAAACTTTTAAACTACAATAGATTTTGAAAAATAGATTATGCTATACTCAGTTGGAATAAGACAAATTCTTCTTGAAGTATTTTGTCTCTAGTTAAAGGAAACTACTACCATAATAGTTAATAGTTAATTTAAATAATTTATACAATAAGTCCATTTACTAGCTGGTCTATTACCTTGGATTTTGACTGTACTACTTACACTCAGTCATATGAGTAGATTTACTATTGAAAGTGAAATTCTTTTAAATACTATATAATATTAGAACAACCAGTGGGAAGTAGATTAAAATAGATATTGAGTTACTGTTACAGGGTAACTAACTCAAAGGAATAGAGAAAGCTAGGCCGTATCGTATTCGAGATAATCGGAGGGAAGTCAGGAAGGCTCAGGAAATGATGGTTTGATAAAGGTAAAGTAATAAAATAAAAGTTCTCGAATTTTTTAAACTTGATAACTTATTATATTGTTAAGGTCTCTTCTCCGTTGCTTGATTTTCTCAAACTCCGGGGAATAGCCCTTACTACTTATACTAAATTCTCACTACTTCCTGTTTCCTAACAATCATGTATCTTTCTAAGATTTCAGCTTCGTCAAAAGAAGTGCGAATACTCTTTGACCCTGAATAATTGCTCCACTCGAACTCAGAGAACTCCCGACATCTATTTCATCTGAGGGTGTCCCTACTCCACTAGTAGGTAGTCTTTGATCTCTTCGTCCTAATAGACTAAGTTCATATATGCAGTCGCAATGCCAACATACCAATAGTCTGTTATCGTGAACTATTGAGTGATCAGTTCGAATAGCCAGATAATAACACATAATGCATAATATGCATATGCACCGGATAAGAAGTAAAGTATTCTCACTTTATCTTTCCAATCAGTAATTAGCTTCATGGAACGTGAGTTCTTCCGGTATTCCGAGTAGTCAACATAGATGCCTTTAGTTGCTCCTACCTCGGTGAGTTGAGGTTGGACCTACGCTCCTCCATTACGGTGGCGCAGCCTCTACTAATATTGGCGAGCTATTCTTGTGTGTGTAACAGTTACTTTATAAGTTAATATATTTAAAATTTTCTATAGCTGAAATTGGAACGAAATCAAATCTCTAAATTCAGGTCAAACATAGATAATATTAATACTATATACTATTCTAAATATTATCTACACCTGAGTATTTTACTTCCTAAATAAAGGTAAATTTCTACTTTCTTAATATATTTTAACTAATATACTTCTCTTTCTAATTTACTCCTTAGCCCAATATGAGATAATTACTAAATAAAAGTCTTAGTAAAAGCTTAATTAGTATAAATTAAGTGAGAATATTATATAATTCTTTTATCTTAGTCTATACCATTCAAACCTCACTGTTACTGAGTTCTAAATCTGTTCTTAGTCTTTTACTATTATACGTACAAGAATAGCTTACCATATTAGAAAGAAACTATATTACTGAAATGGAAGAGTATATGTCTGAACCCCAATACTCACTATAGTATGCATCAGCAAAAAAAAAATCTGTCTTTTGTGCTCCACGGTGAGCCATGTTGTTGAGTTTTACGTTTTGGCTAATCGTGAGTGATCCCGGTTAATCATGATGCTTCTGATTGTGTCCCCTAATGATCAGATACAAATCTTAATTTTAGCAAAATATGAGCTATTTTTATCAATATCTCATAGACATTTTACATTACAAACTTGTATGTTATAAACTCAAATTTCTCAACTTTGGTATGTAAAAGGTCCGTGAGTTCTTAATAAAAATTGCTCATATTTTGCAGAAAACAGAATTAATATCATCTTCTTTAGTCAAACTAACGGGATTTTTAATATCACGATCATAGGACTCACGATGTGCCAAAACATAAAACTCAATGACATGAGGCACAGGGGGCAGGCTGTTTTTTTGCTGATGCTGAGCAACTAGAGGTATCTATATTGACTAGTCAGGATATCAGAAGAGTCTACATCCCAATAAAGTTATTATTAATTGAAAAGATAAGTGAGAATACTCTATTTTATATCTGGCATATATACATATTATGCATTATGCATTACTATTTAGCTATCCGAATTGATCACTTGATAGTTATGATAAAAGACTATTGGTATATTGGTATTATAACTGCATATATAAACTTAGTCTATTACAAAAAAGAGATCGAAGACTATCTACTAGTAGAGCAGGGACACTCTCAGATGAAATAGTTGTTGGGGGAATTCTCTGAGTTAGAGTACAGCAATTATTTAGGGCCAAACAGTATTCATACTTTCTTTATCAAAGCTGAAATCTTAAAAAAATACCTGAGTATTAGAAAAAAGAAAGTAGCAAGATTTTGGTATAAGTAATAAGGGCTATTCCCCAAAATTTGAGAAAATCAAGCAACAGAGAAGAGATCATAATAATATAACAAGTTATTAAGAATTTGAGAACTTCTACTTCAAGTTTATTACCTTATCTTTCCCGAACTATCATTACTCAGCCTTCTTGACTTTTCTCTATTATCTCAAATACCTTATGACCTAACTTTCTCTAGCCCTCTGAGTTAGTTACCCATAATATTTACTACTAAAATAATACTTTAAACTTAATTGCTATCTTCTTTCTAGTATGATAATATTATTAATAATATTTTTCATAATACCTATTAAGTGTAAATATATTTCAGTATTCTATAATTACCAAAACTAATCTCCAGCCATTTTATGTATTATAATATTATTATAAAATATTTATATTATTACAAGTTATAATCTACTTTAATTATTTTAAGATTTGCAAAAAAGGTTTCTAGTAATTCTGAAAGAATATGAGGAGAAGCATCAATGGAATCTCTGTTAGAATATAATAAATATAAAGAACTAATAGAACAATTATTTAACTTATAATATAATAAAGAATAATACTTCTATAAGCTTTAAGAGTTTGAATATTAAGCGGATCTCATACACTTTAAAGATGAATAAAGTATACCCAAATAACATGTCCAAGAAAAAAATGCAAACTATAATATTTTATAAAAGTAGCAAAAACTCCTAGATCTTAATATATTTGTATAAAGATCAAAGAATATAATTAATAAAATAAGTAATAAAATCAAATAAGTAATGTATTAATACTTATAGAGTAATTTAGTAATATATAGTAAAAAACATAGAGTATCAAAAATGTGTATAGGGGTCAAGGGTACAAATAAGCTAGTAAAGGAAAGTGTTATCTAATAGAAAACTATAATAATAAGATGATTATAAGGCTAAGAATATGTATTACTATAAAATCTCAAATAGACAATATTTAATATTAAGAAAATAAATCGTAGCAATAATAGTAAATTATATTATACAAGTACTACTTATTTCTATCTACTAAATAACTTACCTGCTTCAGCCAGTTAGCTATATCAGGAAAATGTCTACAGCCCTCCTGGTCCACTATGGGGGGTTTTGGTCTCTGTGGTCCATTCTAGTACTCCCTGGTTGACCCTGGTCCACATTTTTAGTAAAATTTTCAAAAGTGTAGTTTAGAGCAGATCAGTGTGAACCATCTAGACCACGGGGACTACAACCCCCCTTGGTGGACTAGGAGCGTTCAGGACCTCCCTGAACATACGTAAAACTTTTCCCTGATATAACTTTTTATTTTCTAATAAAGAAAAGCCTACTTTTGTTTTCTTTTTTCATTTCTCCTCTCTCTTTCATTAAATTTTGCTCTCTATTTTCTATAATCTTCCAAATTTATTCTTCCAATAACTGCCTTTATTATTTCTTTCTCTTATATTTACTTATTATTTTCTCTATCTCCTTCTTAACTTTCTATATTTATTCTTTCAATAAACTTTTATTAAATTCCTATTTTCCTTTTACCTTATATTTTCTCTTAACTCTTCTTTGTCTTTCTTATTAATTCTTTTAACTTTTATAGATATATCAATTATATTATTTTTTCTACTTCTGTACTTGAGCTTAATATATCTAATATATATCAAAGAATTTTATTCTACTATACTATGACTAATATTTATTATATTCCAATATTTAAAATATATATACTTTTTACCACTTAGATCTTAAAGAGATGTTCATTTTATTAAATTTCTACTTGACTTCTGACTTCAAATTCTCCCTTAGTATCTTATTAGTAGTTTGTCATATCTATTATAAGAAATATTTCTAAAGATACTAAGAGAATACTACATTATCATAAATAAGAGAATATCATATCAAGAGGTTATGTTACAGTCAAGATACCATCTAATATCAGTATTAAGTATGTTTTATTATCTATAATTTTTTAAGATAGAAAATATTATAAAATTTTGAACTTTAGAGTTTTCTTTTCTAGAAAGTAAAATGACTGTAGAGAAGAAATAGAATAAAATTATACAATGGGATATTTGAATATTAATCAAATCTCTTTATATATCTTTCTCTTTTTTAAGATCACAGAGTAAATAGGAAAACTCTCACCAATAAAATTGAAATAAATGAAAATCTTTTACAAAAATATTTATAAAACTTAAATACTTCAGGAAAAAAAAGTTTTCAGTCTGTATCAGGAAAATGTTGGAGCCTAATCCAAGGAGGTCTTAAACTCTCCTGATCCACTATAGAAGGTTGTAGTCCCCATAATCCACCTGGTATACTCTGATCTACTCTGATCCACACTTTTTTAAAAATTTCTAAAAAAATCTGGACCAGGGTGGATCAAGACGTACCAGAGAGCACCAGAAATCACTATAAGGCTATAGACATTTTGCTAATATGAGAACTATTTTAAATAAAACAAGTGAAATAGAAACATAGCTAAGAGATGAATCAATCTTAAATCATAGCTGCCAAAACATCTTTAACCTGAATCCTTGTGAAAGACCAAGAAAATATCTGTATAGGATATAGAAGAGTCAAAGCTTCTATTCTTTGTATTAAAGGCTACTGCAGGAAAAGTTGCTTGAAAGATATTATGTATATGAATATAGCTTATTATATTAGAAAGAAATAGTATCTGAAAAAAAATTAAAATATTTATTCAAACTCTAATACTTATATATATGTAAGAAAACTTAGAGCTATCCATAATAGCTATTTAAGATACTACAAGTAGAAAAGTTTATATTTCAGATACTTGACTTTTGATTAGAACAATAAGATAAAGGATATTTATATATATCTAGTATTTTAATATAGTATTATTAGAAAGAAAAAAAAAAAACCTCAAGAATTTTAAAACAAATATTCTTTAGTCAAGAAAATTGTAACATTTCAATACAAAGTGTATGATTTAGCTTGAAACTTTTCAATTTCTATCAGAATATTATAATCAGTATTTTCAATATTTATTCTAGTTTTTTCAATTTCTAGAAGGGTTTCTGCACAGGTTTTTTGCAATTCTGTATACAACTTTTAGTATAAGATTTTTAAAGTTAACTTACTAGTCCCTATATGTTGCTCTGCTTTGTATATTTGCCTCTCTGAATTCTGTTTCTTTAGCCACCTCGAGGTCTAAAAGGTTATTGTAGCCATCTTATCTTGAAGCTTCTATACTTCCTTTTAATTTATCATTTTCTATAAAGTTAATTGATATAAACTATATCTTAGTAATATTTGTAATATTGCCATTTAGCATTTCAAAATAATTTCACTCATTCAAATGATTAGTAAATAAAAGTCATATTATTACAGGAATAATATTTAAAATAGTTATTGTGATCTTGATAGTAGAGCCCAATAATCTTATCTGCAAAGTTGGGGAAGTAATTTCTATTCTTATTAATAAATTTGCAAAGCAAATAATAGGTGATTCAGCAAGATGCAAAGTTTTTGCATTTCTGTAAATAGCTGATATAATTGTACTGATATCATGGTTATTGTAATGGTTAAAGTTTATTGTGGTTAGCTAAGTGATTGAGTTTTTATCAGAGAAGAAAAATAATTATAGGTTAAGTATACTGCAGTAAACAAGCTTTTATTATAACAATCTTACTTCTCCATTAACTTTGCTATTACTTTATGAACAAAAAAAATTAGAGTAATATATATAGTGAATATCAATTAATATTCTATATATTATTCTTTAGTATCAATAATTGCTTCAAATTTATCAATTATAGATCCTATTCAAGCTGCAAAGTCTCTAACTCAACAAATCTTTAATAATAAGTAATATTCTACTCTTTTATTTTCTTTAACTATATTGTCACAACTATTGATTTAGATATAGCTCAGAATAGTTTTTTTAAAGCTGATTTCTACTAGAAATCAAATATATCTAGCCAAATTAGGATTTAGAAAAGATGTGAGAATTTCTCTTAAAATATCTAAAGAGCTAGAGAGTTTTAGCATTATTAATAATCATAAAAATCTCTTCCTCTCTTGAGGCAGAGTTTTCTCTAAGCAATTCCAATTTTATATTTACCAATTTTAAGAAGCATTTATATAATTTTTACTTAATATTAAGACAGAAATGTTTAATTTAGATTTTTTATTAAAAAAAGATCTGAGAATAGTTTTTCTGAGTATTTAGTATTATAGAAGCAAATAGAAACTTTTTTTCTAAAGGTTTTCCTTTACTTTTTCTCTCTTTTGTTTCTGAATTTCTCTATATTATTGTATATCTGGCAGTAGTAATTATCAAGTTAAAGCAGTGAGAAATTTAGTGATATTTTCTTTATATTTTGTATAATAATTATTAAGATTCTATCGCTAATAAATTCAGAATAGTACTTAAAGAGAAATTATCTTTTAGTATTAATATAAAAAATAGGTGAGATAGTTTCTTTAAACAAAGAATTATATATAATAGATTTATTTTTTAATTATTCTAGAGTATTTTATTTGAGTTGTGTTGAGAGCAGTAGATCGGGAGAAGATTGTACTGCCATAGATTATTGACTCTATTTTTACTCTTCTACTAGTGCCAAGACTCACTGGCTCCTATATCCCCTTTATCTACACGAAGAGTATAAGAGCCTCTAGATGGATAAATAACTCTATATTTCTATTTACTAAATAACTTAGTACCTGTTTTGCCAAGGCAGCCAATTATTACGGGGTAACTAACTCAAAGGAATAGAGAAAGTTAGGCCGGGTCGTATTCGAGGTAACGGAGGGAAGTCAGGAAGGCTCAGGAGATGATGGTTCGATAAAGGTAAAGTAATAAAGTAGAAGTTCTCGAATCTTTTAAATTTTGATAACTTGTTATATTGTTAAGGTCTCTTCTCCGTTGCTTGATGTTCTCAAACTCCGGGGAATAGCCCTTACTACTTATACTAAATTCTCGCTACTTCCAGATTCCTAACAATCATGTATCTTTCTAAGATTTCAGCTTCGTCAAAGGAAGTGCGAACACTCTTTGACCCTGAATAATTGCCCCACTCGAACTCAGAGAACTCCCGATATCTATTTCATCTGAGGGTGTCCCCACTCCACCAGTAGATAGTCTTCGATCTCTTCGTCCTAATAGACTAAGTTCATATATGTGGTCGCAATGCCAACATACCAATAGTCTTTTATCGTGAACTATCGAGTGATCAGTTCGAATAGTCAGATAATAATACATAAGGCATAATATGCATATGCACCGGAAATAAAGTATTCTCACTTTATCTTTCCAATCAGAAATCATCTTCATGGAACGTGAGTCCTTCCGGTATCCCGAGTAGTCAACACAGATGCCTCCAGTTGCCCCTACCGCGGTAAGCTGAGGTTGGACATACGCTCCTCCATTACGGTGGCGCAGCCTCTACTAATAATACTGGCGAGCTATTCTCATGTGCATAACACTAGCTCCCTCTTCAAAAGGTTTTGTCCCCAAAATCCTTCTTGACATATAATACATAAGTAGCGATAAACATTAAATATTAAATCCTTTTAGTACTCTACAGGGTAGGGTAAAAAACCTTCCGCATTTGCTTGACCACGGCAGGAAAACCTTTCCGAGTAATACTACTTAGCCCAATGATGGCATTTCCGGGTTTTCTCTATGAAACATATCTACCAATTCCTTCGCATTTCCCAAATGCTCAGGTGGTTCCCAGGTATTCTGATCTTCTGAACACCCTTTCCACTTAACGAAATACCTTATTTCGTGGAGTGTTTGGGGTTTTCCTCTAACCCGTCTTTCATAAGAGATTATTTCACTCTTAACAATTTTTTCCACCTCCCATTCAAGATCTCCATCGATCTCTTCGGGTTGCATAGGCGGTTGTTCTCGAGCCGGTCGAATGGAAGTTCAGTAGGGTTCGAGTAATGATACATGAAATACCGGATAGATTTTCCAACGGTCCGATAGTTCGATTTTATAGGCAAGTTTTCCTCGTTGTTCTAGGATTTTAAAAGGGCCGTAGAGTTTGGGGGCTAATTTCTTCGAAGGGCGTTTTGTGCGAATATTTTTTGCGTTGAGCATAACCAGGTCTCCAATTTTAAAATCTGGTTGTTGCTTAGCCTTTCGATCATGGTATCGTCCCATGGCTTCCTTTGTTTTTTCGAGGGATTCTCTTGCTTGTTGATGTATCGTTTGCATCCAGTGAGCGTACATGTTAGCTCCTGGATTCCGGGCTTCTCGTTCTTTTAACCATTCAGTCTGAGGATGATACCCGTAGTTTGCGAAGAAGGGGGTCATTTTGTGTGCAGTGGTGGTCGAGTTGTTGTAAGCAAACTCAGCAAGGGGTAGAAGGTGGTACCAATCATCCTGATCGTAGTTGACGAATATTCAGAGGTAGCCTCCTAGTATTTGGTTGACTCGTTCTGTCTGTCCATCAGTCTGAGGGTGGTACGCCGTT
>NESQ01000215.1:0-158244 GCA_003070745.1 Tuber borchii | reverse complement strand
CGCTTCACGAATACGTGCTGGTGCTTCACGAGCCCAATTGGAGACGGCACCTTGAGGAAGATAGTTGTGCCCCCTCAACGCCATGTGGATTCCCTACTTGCGTTATTCGGACGATGGCAATAGATCAAGAGATCAAGCGGGTCTTCAAGAACTGGATTCGATATGAGCCAGGCCCTTACCGTTTCATCGTCATCGATGAAGACATAATTGACCCAAGAGAGCGGCATGTGGGGATAGTCTCGTAGTCGTCAGCGTCCTTCGCCGGTAGCGCCAATTATGTACCGAATTGTGTCATGTGGTACGGATCTCGCAATCATTGCTGACAGTCCACGGATGTCATAGGAATCCAACTCAGCAAACCGTACCCCGTTGACACGGCGCCAATAGAGTAGGCGATAATTTGGGGAGGCAGCGTCGCTATCAGCCGCGTGGCGGATCCAAACAATACGCACTGCACGTGGACGTCCAAGCAGAGCGCTCCAATCTACAACTCCATAGTCAGTAAGTGAAAAACCCAAACACGCGGATTATTTTGAAAAGGACTCACCTGTTGGCGCCGGCGATTTACCGGGGGATCAGGTAGGATCGGTGCCGGCGCAGGGCTGTTTGCTGGGCTGCCGGCTGAGCTACTGCTTGAGCTGCCGGCCGAGCCACCGGTGGGGTATAGAGTACGATTGGTGCTTGGGGCGAGTGTTCTTGCGCCGGAACAACACCCGGATCGACTTGTCCTTGCGCTTGTGGTTGGTCAAAGGGCGATGGAGGTGAGCCAGGCACTAATCCTACTCGACTCGAATAAGGTATTTCCCGTCCTTGCGCCCGAACAGCACCCGGAACGGCTTGTCCTTGCGCTTGCGGTTGGTCAAAGGGCGATGGAGGTGAGCCAGGCACTAATCCTACTCGACTCGAATAAGGTATTCCCCATTTTTGCACCCGAACAACACCCAGGACGGCTTGTCCTTGCGCTTGCGGTTGGTTAATCGGCGGTGGAGGGGGAGGTACCACTAGTCCTTGCGCCGGAGCGACTCATAGAGCGACTTGTCGTTGCGCCGGAACAACACCCGGCACGACTTGTCCTTGCGCCGGAACAACACCCGGAACGACTTGTCCTTGCGCTTGCGGTTGGTTAATCGGCGGTGGAGGGGGGGTACCACTAGTCCTTGCGCCGGAGCGACTCCTGGAGCGACTTGTCCTTGCGCCGGAACAACACCCGGCACAACTTGTCCTTGTGCCGGAACAACACCCGGAACGACTTGTTCTTGCGCCGGAACAACACCCGGAACGACTTGTCCTTGCGCCGGAACAACACCCGGAACAACTTGTCGTTGCGCCGGAACAACACCCGGCACGACTTGTCCTTGCGCCGGAACAACACCCGGAACGACTTGTCCTTGCGCTTGCGGTTGGTTAATCAGCGGTGGAGGAGGGGGTACCACTAGTCCTTGCGCCGGAGCGACTCCTGGAGCGACTTGTCCTTGCGCCGGAACAACACCCGGCACAACTTGTTCTTGCGCCGGAACAACACCTGGAATGACTTGTGCTTGCGCCGGAACAACACCCGGAACGACTTGTGCTTGTGCCGGAACAACACCCGGAACGACTTGTCCTTGCGCTTGCGGTTGGTTAACCGCCGGGAGAGCGTTTTGGAGAGCGGGAGCTGGGTTCAGATCAGCCGTAGCAGGACCCCATTGAACTGGGGCGCCCGTAGGTAGTAGCACTGCCGGAACAATTATCTGTGCAGTGGGGACTCCTGGCTGGCCTAGTGGACCGAGAGGCTGGCCCTTAGCCATAGCCTGAGCCCGGTTGTTCATCGTGGTTGTCAACTTACTAATACAGTCTTAACAAGTTGAACGACTGCCTCATCGGCCTCCTGCATACGAGCCACATTATTGGCAGCTGACGTTGTGGCGAGCTGATCGCACGCAGGGCGCAATCTCCTCATTCCTGCGACAATTTGCTGGAATTCTCCGATAGGGAAATTAGCGAGTGGCGTATAGTTCCTTGCTACCAGCTGATCTTTCACAATTCGCCGCCATTGCTTATACAACGCCCTACCATTATTATTATTTGGGATGCCCATGGATGCCTTATGGAGGTTAATCAACCGACTCCCAGGATTAGGGCGTACTGCGCTGATCTCTCCGACGAGAGAATTAGGCGGAAGTTGGTACGTCTGCCCCGCTGGAGCCTGCTGTGCTCCTGGATTCTGGATATAGACGTATCGTACGTGGATGATATTGTGGGCCATATTGGATGATTATTGGTGTATATAGATAAGAGTATTGGAAATAGAGCGGAATATGGATGTTCTGAATGTGGATGATCTTGGTATGAAGTCCCTTCTATGTCCAATTGACTTTATATATACAACTCCCAAACGTTCTAGAGCGTTTGAAAGAATCACACTGTGTTTTCAAGATTGGCTAAGAATAGGCAAATCAGACGCTCAAGGACATTGTCTGATTCAACTTGGATAAAGCATGATACGCACGTTTGCTCAGGAGCGTCTCTGATCTTGGAGCTTCTCTGATCTTGAAACTCCGCTGATCTTGAAACTTCACTGATCTTGAAAGAAACTATAGCTGACGCCACGTGATGTCTGCGCTAAACCCCATGAACGACTAGTTCCTCTTCAGAGCGTCTAACCTCCGTAATATCCACACGCGTTGGGCTCAAGACTAAATACTGCGGTACACGTACCCTACAATCTACACAAAGCCCACGATATAGACTAAGCTGACTCCCACCATGCCTAGCAAATGTCCATTCTGCCGACGAAAATACATCCGGTCAGGCGCATACGAGAAACACCTGCGAACTGCGCACGCAAATCTAGACATTGTTCTCGCATCCACCGTACGATATACTTCATCCGTGGCTATTATCAATGACGCGGAAACAAGCATATTGCACCACGGAGAGGCGAGCGAGCTCCTGGATTCCGACTATGAATCCGATCCGGATCCCACCAGACACGACCTCGACGCATTTACTGCTCACGAGTCTGACACTGAGATACCGGACGACCCTACGTCTTCGTTACTCGGCAGACAGGAGGATTACCCACGCGCCGGAGAACCAATTGGAGACGTCGACGGATTTGAGCAAGAACACAGCGATCTCTGCGAGGACCCGTGGGCACCATTCAGTAGTGCGTACGGTTTCAAACTGGCGTCTTGGTTCATTCAGGCTATAGTATCTAAATCACGAATCAATGAATACTTCTCAAGTGGCCTCGGTAATTCTACGTTAGCCGGATATAGCTCTATGCATACGCTGGAGAGCCACCTCCGCTCTTTGGACCCGTACGGCCCGTATCTGCAATGGTTCGAAGGACAGGTTGAGGATAGTAAGAGAACTCTGCCATTCTTCTATCGTAACGTCCTGGATTGTATCAGATATCTCCTTCGTCAGATCGCATACCGAGATGACTTTCTCTACGCGCCGCGGCGTGAATTCGATCCTAATGGTGAAAGGATCTATGCGGAAATGCACACTGCGGACTGGTGGTGGGACATTCAAGTACAGCACCCCAACCTCCTTTACGTTAACGTTAGCTGACTAGTTATAGAAAACACTTCCACCTGGTGCGACTGTAATTCCCATTATTGGGACGTCCGATCAGACCCATCTCAGCAACTACTCCGGTGACAACAAAGCATGGCCTGTCTATATTACGCTCGGAAATCTTCCGTCAGCCCGGCGCAACAGCCCTGGATCAATGGCTGTTCTACTTCTCGCACTATTGCCTGTCCCCCCCAAATTCTCAAAGTCCACCAAAGTAGATCAATACCAAAAACAAGTGAATGCCGACACACTGCAAGACGTATTCGAATTCATTTTTGCGCCGCTGCAGCACGCGGCGCTTGATGGCGTCCCAATTGATTGTGCCGATGGGAAGGTTCGGAGGTGCTTCCCAATCTTGTCTGCATGGGCTGCAGACTATATGGAAAACGTGACTCTGCACGGGTTAAAATCCAACGCTTGTCCTACATGTGAGGTACCTGCCGGGGAATTAGGAACCAATGTCAAGAACTATCGAGCACGAGATTACGCAAGATACGAACGATATGCGTATGAAAAGTCAGACGGCACCCACGTCAAGTTCCGCGGCCTTGGTATCAATTTGGGCCAAAACGTTTTTCATGGACTTCACCGGGTCTCGGTGCCTGACTTGCACGTCCCGGACATGCTCCATACGGTTTATCTCGGATTATTTAAGCACATGATGGACTGGATCCAAGGCTTTCTCAAGAAACACGGGCGACTGCAGGCTTTTGATGACGCTTGGAAGACATTACCGCCGTACCCAGGATTTTTGGTACCCAAAAAGGCCTACCGCGAGGTAGCGCAGTGGCAGGGGAAGGAGATGAGGAATCTAGGGCGCTGTATTTTGGGAGTTCTCGCGGTGGCACTGCGCCAGCCACAGAGTTCACAAGCGATACCTTTCAAACATGCTCTCAGATGCGTCAGAGCGCTCGTCGACTTCAGTATGATGGCACAATACCGAAGCCACACGTCTGACACCATAGCTTATATGGATGATTATCTGGACGGATTTCACAAGACAAAAGGTATCTTTTTGGAGTTTCGAGTAACTAAGCGTACACTGGCCAAGGTTGACGAGCAACGGAAGGAAATACGACATCAGAGAACGCAGATGAGCCAGCCCATGGCCCCCTCTAAACGGCGCCGTATCCGTGACGACGATCGTGAAGAAGAGCACGAGCGACGTATGGACTTAATCTATAGCGAATCGCATTTCAACTTTATCAAGATACATCTACTAAGTCATTTTAGTGATCATATACGCCAGTTTGGCAATATACCGATGTATTCCACGGAGTTTGGAGAGCTCGCGCACAAGGAACAAATCAAGGACGGATGGCGACGATCGAATAAAAATAATGCCGCGCGCCAAATCGTGCACAGCTACGGTCGCCAGCACAGCATCCGGATGAGGTTATTGAACCTCGAATCTCTTCGACGCCGGGGAGCCGATCTCTTTGCAGATGTCCTGCGACATTTAGAGAGTACGACAAGTGCCGTAACAACGCCGGTCGACTGTAGGAGGATCCTGAAAGGACGTCGGGACGACGTGTCCAACGTCTTGGATTTTAGCAAGGTGTCGGCATTCTCCCTCGACAGTATATGTCGCGAATTGATCAGATATAGCCGGCGTAACCTACCTACAGAGCACCGGCTTCCTGAAGATCATGCGATACTTCAATCACTCCCGGTTGAACTACTAACGCAACTCGAAATCCCGGTTCTAGCGTTCCAAGAAAGCGACGTTTACGACATCCACCGTGCGCGATGCACGGGCACCCTACACTTCAGGAACCAGGGGAGTCGCAATGATTGGGTTTGGGTCCAGGCTGGTACTGAAGAGATGTATGGTGCGCTGAGGGGCCGTCTGCCGGCAGGGCTCGTGGCGCTCTTCAAAATCAGGGACCTCACCAGTGAGAATGCTGTGCGTCGGGTGGCGGCTGTTCGGATGTTGAGTGCAGTCAACTCAGGATACCTCTCGGACATTCATGGCCTTGTTATAGTGCAGATGAGAGGGGACGCTCGAGAGTTTACGATAGTTGACGTAGGGGCAATCCTCGGCCTGACGCACCTGATCCCCGAGGGGGAAGGGCGCTGGCTGGTTAATAGCCGGATTGATTTGAGAACATTCAACGAAGTATATTAAGGAATCAGGATACTGGCGGGGGGGGGGGGGCGCTGGCTGTACGTAGTGTCATATCGCGCGGTGCTGCCGGGACGAAAAACGCCGTCTAGCGAATTGTGGTGAGGAAGTCGGGGGAACCTCACCACAATTCGCTAGACGGCGTTTTGCAGGCGCGAGCACATCGTCAAGCTGTATATGTTTATAGAAACCAATTGTCTAGAAAATAAGAGTAAGAAACTATTATACTACTAGCTAGTTTGCCCTGTACACGTGAGATTCTGAACTGGGGCGCGGGCCGACGACGGAGATAACATGAGAAAATACGTCAGGACGCGCGGAAGAGGCAATGTGAAGCCGGCGTCGTCATGAGAGTGAACCAGAGCTAAGGTTTAGACAGGGCGTCAGTACGACGTGAGGTGGCGTCAGGAGAGAGAGAGCGTTGCCAGGCAACCCAGGAAGCACAGGATGCGTGCGTGTGTTGCAACGCAAGTCAGGGCGCACCTGACGCAGGGAACGCAGAAGCGACGCAGAAGCGACGTCCCTTGCGTCAGGGCGCAACGCCGACGCATCTGACGCAAGGTATTTTTTTGCTGATGACTCTACTAGCGATATAACTAAACCGTTTTCTGTATCCTTTAGGATGTCTACGGTATCCCTACTAGGAATTGCAATCGCAGGGTTTGAACCTGACCCGCCCCAACCTATGCCCGCCAAATCATACAGGTAACAGCCTCCATCTGCGGTACAATACTCGGAACCGGTACCTACTAGCCCAACCGCAGGTTTAGCATAGCCCATGTCTTTTCGGTATCCAGCCCTTCTGACCACTTTCCAGCCATTTTCCTAACCTAAGAAAGCGTAACCCCCAAAGAAATGAACAACCTCCGCCGCTTGTGTATTTTCGTCCGAGCCAACCCCTAGGTTATTTTACAGCCGCGAAGTAGGCCACCTCCACCCCCTCCCCTTCCAACGACTATCGTCTCATCCGCGCCATGGACTATGATATAGATATGGTATTCCATAGACCATCCCGGAGACTCGAAACCTAAATATCATGAGCCCATAGGAAATAAATGATAGTGTTTGGCCGAAGTAAAATCCACCGCCTAACCAACAACCAGATCCAATCCCCTGCCATTCTAGCGGCGCGGTTAGATAGACCTCCCCGGTATGGGTGCGACTTCATCCCAACGACCCTCCCAGTCCATTCCCAAAACTCCTATCCCACCCGACCGAGCATCAACGCCGTGAGTTGGGCCGCTTGCAATGGGCGACCCCCCCCACCCCTGACACTAACACTCGCCACTCCCAAACCAACGCCACTCCTTCCTCCAACGCCCCAAAACCTACGCCACTCCCGATCCAATGTCTCAGCCTAAACCAAGCCACACTCCCAACCCTAACCCCGTACCTCCCGTGCGCCACAACCACATACGCCGCCTCAGCCGCAAAGCTTTAGCCACCCCCTCACCCGCGTCCTACAGGCCTGCCAGAATTACCATAGTAAAATAGGCCCCGTAACCGAATCCGAAGGTGACAAAAAGTCGTGACAACGTTCATAAACGATATTCCTAGATGGAAGACGATTAATATTGATGAAAAGGGATGTGAGATACCTTGAACACCAAAGATTTCTAAACCATCGTGATGGTAAAGAAGACTTGAAGCCATCGTGAGATAAGAATCAAGGACCCTGATTCGCCCACGGGAAAGATATGACACGTCACAAGGAGGTGAGATTTCAATCGCTGGGGTTGTAGGAGTGATCGAGGATGTACTATCATACAAGTACTTGTACAAGTATACTCGACTGGTATTATATCGCATTGGTGGTCGTTGTGTAGTGCAGTGAGATGTGGTAGTAGTAGTAGTAACTAACACATCACTTTTCCTCCCTCTCTCCATCCCTCGCCTACTAACCCGCTACTCAGATCAAGCGCGTTCACTAATTACGATACCATTGATACGATGCGATTACCGGTAGTGGAAAGAGAAAGAAAAAGAAAAAAGAAATTACGGCGCTGCACGTGCATGGCATAACATGACTTAACACTTGGATGATAGAACAATGCTTTTCCTTTATCCCCTTCATCTCCTCGCCTCCACATCCTCCCCTTCTAACCCTCCCCTTCCTTCCTTCACACATCAAGATCCAATATATGTATAAAAAAAGAAAAAAGAAAAACCAAAGTATTAGTCCCTCATCTACCAGAGGCGAGGTTCCAGTATTGACACGAAGGTATGGGAGAAATAAAAATGGAGACACACGCACAAAGAGACACATAGAGAGTGTGTGTAGAAGAGAGAGGGAGAAAGAATGAGGGGGCCCCTAAGTGAAAATGTACAAAAGTGGTAGTTTTTTTATGCCAGTGTTGGAGAGTGATGTGTGAAGAAAAAAAAAGTTCCCGATTACCCCTCCTAACTCCCATCCAGGACTCCCCCCCGTCTTATCCTACCTCCTCCGATACTGCCCTAACTTCGCCTTTCATGCGCAGTACCAACCTGACCAAACGGTCGATCCGTCCGGACAGTATGAGAAGATGCTCTAGTATGAAAGAAGAAATAAAAGTAATACAAGGAAATAACGACATGAAGTAAAAACAGGACCAGAGGCAGAAAGGAATATAGAGAAGCCGACGACACAAAGGAGAGAAAATACTAAGGAAAAAAAAAAGGGAACGAAAGAAGCAAAGGAAATAAAAAGAGTTTTAGCAGGATCAGCTACTATATCCCTCATCCTCTATCCTCACTAATGACTTCCCCAATCACGCCCAATCCCATCACCCAAACAAAAGGAAGAAATGCGCATCAGTTTGAATGCCTCCGTCCATCATACCTACCAGTTTGCCAATGCCCAGGATGCCTTCGGAGACTTTACATAGTGCGGACATCGATATTGATAGGCAATAGAGAAGAGGGATATAAAGCAGAGGGGCAATTAGGCTAAAGAAAAGGTACAAAGGAAAAGAGTAGACCGTTCCGTGTCTCTCAAGACTTGCCGAACATAACTCCAATTATCATTGCCATTAGAAGAACTTTTACCTATCGTCTGGGTTTGTAACCTGAGACAAACTTATCAGCAAAGCAATTAGCAAACCTTAGAGATGGGGTTCCAACCTTCAGAATTCTCCTCGAGTAATCCTGATTGTCCGCAATGCTTCCAACACTGTCTCTCCTCTGGATCATGGCAGGGTCGAGTCGGTGGTCCTGTTGAGGTTTCTTCGCAAACTCCCTAGCTGCTACTGACCTCTTGTACTCCTCCTCGACTTGCTGTCTCTTTCTCCGTCTGATGAAAAGGAAAAGTCCCAGCCCAATCCCCAATACCGCCAACACACCCACGACTACCCCAGCAGCAACACCAGCTTTGTCGACAGATTTCTTAGGTTCTGGAGGTGCAGACGATGAGGATACGCTCTTATCCGAGGTGGGCGTAGCTGTAGGGTGGGAAGTAGTAGATACACCTTGACTGAGGGTTAGCAGGGATGCTCATCATCAGATATCGAAATTGACACATACTTGCTGTTGTTGCTGTTGAAGTGGCCGAACTTGATGACGAGGACGAAACAGGATCTTGATCGGGGCTGACCTCCAATCCAGACAAATAAACTGAGAAATATTCACCCAAGCGAGTACCACCTAGATAACGCGTCAGTTGAATCAAGTATTCGGAAATTTGCTGGGTGAAAGCCAAAGGGGAAAGAAAAAAAACACCAAAACAGAAAAAAAGGTATAAAGTATAAAGGAGCTCTTACATGTTTCCTGCACAAAACCCGGACACCCTTGTTTGCATTTGCTGTCGTCCACCTTGTATGCACTATTTGGAAGATAGTTTCCACACAAACACAATGTGCTGTTGGTCATTGCCTGTACAGAATAGCCTGGATCCTTGACACAAGTTTCCCTACATTTCCCTCGCGACTGAAAATTATCGTCCCCCATTGTTTTGAGGGAGCCACTGCTGTTGTAGCATCCGTACCAGGTAGCGTCACCCACGGCAGCAGACAAATGAACGTATCCTGCCAACGCAGTGAACAGAATTGTAGATATCTGCTTCATGGTGTGATGGAATAATAATTTAGCGTTGGTGTTGAAATGAAGTTGCTCAGGGGCGACGAGCGGCCACCTGTGGTGGTGGTGGTAGTGGTGGTGCGATGTTCAGGCAACGAGTGTGTGGAGTTGTGCTAATAGAATGGGCACGGTCGGATCAGTAACATATACAACAGTGTCGTCGTCGTCGAAAGAATGAGGCAATTCAATGACAGATGCGATGTTCGTTAGAGTTAGTGGTGGTGGTGGTGGTGGTGGTGGTGAGAAGCCACCAACGTTGGAATAGGAGTCAAGGGAAGAACAGAGTTGAAAGGGGAAGAATGAATGATCACAAACCTTTCAAAGATAGGACTCGTTCACTCGTGAGATGCCGGTTGCGTGGTTGAAGGGCAGTTCGATGCAGGAACGGGGTGTTGTGTTGCTGTGCCTCTTTTTCGGGTGTTGTTGACAAGTGTGACTAGGGGGGGCTGATAGAAAAGGGAAGGAAGGAGAAGGGCAAATGAGGGCAAGGGCGCACGCGGCGGGAGCAGAGCCGAAGAAAGATTACGGTACTCTCGCTTTGCCCGGTGCCAGAGATTGAGGGAGAAAAAAATAAAAATAAAACTTTGAAAGACAGAGAAAAAGAATGACTTTTTTTTTTGAATTTACTAGGGTTTGACTGTGGGGGAGGGGGTTGAAGGGTTTTCCGAAAGATTAAGGGAAAGAGAGATTAGAGTGCGAAGAAAGGGAAAGGGAAAGCACTGTAACGATTCGGAGCCTTTTCCTACCCGAATCACCGAAACGGACAGGAGTCGAGAAACAACAGGGACAGCAAACGAATGGCTGGTGTTCAACGACAACCACAGAGGGATAGTTGGGGGGAGGAAAGGGGAGGAAGGTTGACGGATTCCTCACAACCCAAGACAATGGCAACGGAGGTGGTTGAAGGTTTAGTTTAGCAGCAGCAGCGAGCGTGAGGGTTTGGAGACTTCTGAAGAATTCACAACCAATGGAAAAACAACTTGTCGATGGTGTTCATGACGATGAGTTACGGTAAAGTTATTCGAGAGTGCCAGTACTAGAACCGGTATGGTATGCAATCTGTTCCCCTTTCCCTTTTGTCTGTCTCGATACCCCTCTCCCGCCCTTTTTACTCTGATTTTTTTGATTGGGTGTGCACAGTGAAGATGGGCAGGCGAGAGCTTTTTTGGGGAAGGAGGCACGCACAATCTTCAGACAAATAGAAAATTCGGACGACCACCAACAAATGATTTCCTTTCCTTTCCACATGTAAATATCATATAAAAAAGGGTGGTCCACAGCGTGGCTGTGCGGAAAGAGGGCCAAGTCTTTGCTCCTCCGTTGGCTGGCTGGCTGGCTGGCATAACCTGCTGCACAGAGGATCGCGGCAAACACAAACGGGCAGCGGCGCTGCAAGCCTCCAGCCCTTGAATAATCCCTCCCTCCCTCTTTCCGATCCGACGAGCCGGCTGCGACGTTGGTTGACAGGGCATTTGTGGTACTGTACCGCAGAGTATGATATGGTGAGAATGCATATCAATACCTTACCGTACCGTACACTGTGTTGCCCCTTAGTGTTCCCACAATCAATCTCCCTCTTCTTCTTCTTCTTCTTCTTCTTCACCTTCTTCACCTGAACCTGAATGTTAGTAACGTGGGACAATTCCTCCTTCCTTCCTCACAAGTGAACGTATGAACGGACAAAGACTTCTCCCTCCCATCTCCATCATCCGAGATTAACTGTCCAGGTTTACCGCCCGGGGGGGTTTGTGCCAGTAATTGTCGGATTTATTGACACAAATTGAAACAGTTGTCCGGATTCTGCAACGGTGGGCAGACAGGGGTTGGCTTACCCCCCCCACTTACTTTACTCGTACAGTATTATACCATTCTCGCATCTCCCACCTTTTTTTCTTCTCCTTTCCCCTATCGTCTTCTCATGGGTTGCACATCTCACAAATTTACCATCTCTGGGCTTGGTTTGTGCTCGAGTACGCTCTTCGAGCCTGTCAAGCAGCCAATTCAATGCTTTTTGGCTGGTCATTGGGAACGGATCAGCTGCAGGTAAAGTACTTGACGGAACAGGGGCAGCCCTCCAGTAATTCATCCAAAATAGAAATGACCTCGTGTTTCCGCCACGCTATCTCGCGTTCGTCTCTTTCCTCGAGTAAGGGCGCGTTTGTCCAAACTATCCCTGACCTTCCCTTTTTTCTTTTCTTTTTTCCTTTTTTCCTTTTTTTTTTCCTTTTCTGTCGCATCAAGCTCTGTCCGATGCGCCATTCCGCCAACCTACTTTCGGATGGATAATTGTCACAAAGCTACCTCAACTTGGCAAATGGATGTCAAAAAAAAGATACCTATATATACAAATATAGTTCGCTAAGGCTAGAGAGTATGAAAAATAAAAATAAAAATATATATAAAGACTAAAATTGATAAGGACGAGTCCCCCCTTCCCCATAAAAGTATATAATATATAATATGGCAGAAGGAAGGGAAAGGGAAAAAAAAAACGAAAACCACCGTCCATATCCGAAACATAGTTTTGAGGTAACCGCAGAACCGAAACACCAGCGTGAAAATGAGACCCTGCAAAAAGCACCATAACTAAGCCTCTCCTTCTAAGAAACTAGCTCGCCTCCTAACTCCATACCCAACCCAGCGGTATGTCGGCTGTTACTGGCCGGCACCGAAGGAGAACCTGTGGGGGGATGAAGCTGATCGAAATTCAACCTCTTGCGAGCATTTGCAATAGGAGTTCCCCTCCCAGCACCGACGGAACCCCAAGCACCCTGAGCTGGGGAAGGTGTGATATTGACAAAATCAGCAAAATTAAAGCCGGTTTGTGGGGTTTGGGGAGCTCCCGGAGTATTCATAACAGATGATGGGAGAGCTGATGAATTCGATGGAGGTGTGGTTGGTGTGAACTTTGCTTTTGGCATTACTCCAGCTGGGGAGGGGGATGTTGCGAGATATATCAAGAGATCAGCGCCACGATCACCCGCTGACTTGTTTGCGCTCCCTGGTTTGGCTATACGTCTTGGTGGGGTACGAGGGGGACTTGAGTGGAAGGCATGTTCGAGGCCATCCTTACCCTCCCCTGTCCCGTATCGGTATCCTGGAGACGATTGTACGGTGCGGTTTTGATCTCTCCATGATTGGCGACGTTTGGATGGTGGTTGTTGGAATTCGGTAGATGAGGATGTCCGTACACGTTTTCTGGAATTGCGAAAGTTCGGAAGGGGGCCGATACCGGACGATTGGCTGCCTCGTCGCTTTTGTTGTACATTTGTCTTATTTTTCCGTAACCATTCGAGATCTCCTTCACTGAAAAAGGAGGTTCCTGGTGACGGTGATTTTTCCTGTGACCCCCTCTGACGTTTCCTTCGTAGGTCTTCTTCGACCTTAGGTTCGATAGTGTCCAGGGTTAAGTTTTCCCACCCATTCTTCGTCTTGAAGTTTGCGAGTGCAAGTCGATGTTGAAGAAGCCTTGCGATCTAGGCACTAGAAGCATTAGCAAAGCCCAAAATAGGCACCACACCGATTTCTCGAGTGCGGGGAAATTAGGGAGAAATCACCCTTGATACCTCCGCCCGCCGAATGACTTTTCTGATAACTTCTTTGGTTTGTTTCTCAGTCCAAGGTTTAGATGCCGGTAAAGAAGACATGTTCCAAGTAGGGCCTGGAGAAACAGATACTGATATAATTATTGTTGAAAAGGAGCGGCGATTGTAGGGGAATGGGTTTTATGAAAGTAACAAACGTTGCCGCTGTTGGATAGGCGATGAGGAATGCAGAAAGAAAAGAAAAAACCTTGTTAAGGGGACGGGGCGGGAATTCACACCAGTGGAGAGGTCAAGTTTGACGCTGAACTCCTGTTGCTTGCCGCAAGAACAAAAACACAAAACGCAGGACAGAGAATTGGAAGATGAGGAGGGCGGAATGGTGAAAGGAAGAATTAATCTGGATAGCCTTTCTTTGAATTACCTTTTCCTTGTAGAAATATCTTTTCGTATGATTATTCTCTCTCCTTTTTTTCTTTCTCTCTCTCTCTCTTTTTTTCTTTCTCCTCTTCACTGACTTTTTGTCCGGGGTTTTTGGCCCCACGGGAAGAGCTGAGAAGGCTCAAAACGCCCTTGAAGCCAGGGTGATATGATTGGGCAGTGATTGATTTCCAGGGAATAAAGGCAAAGAGTCAGCGGAGCTTACAAAGCTACTTGTAGGTGAGCAAAGTGCCGTAATTGAGAGGGGCGGTAGGGGTAGGGTACTGTAGATAGGCGTGGATATGGCGAGGCAGAGTTTTGTCTCTCTTTTCTCTTTCTCTTGTGGAACTTAGAGGGATACCAGTGCGAGGGCCAAAAAGCCAAGGAGGCATCCAAAGGGGCGGGACGGTGTGTTTACACACCAACAAAAGAGGCTCAAATTTATTTGGTCTTTTGTATTTATCTCACTTTGCTCTGTTTATTTCCTATTCTCGATTAAACGAGTCTGTTTTGGGATGAATAGCAACGGGAGGGGAACTTGAGAAGCATGGCTGCGGGAAGATGACGTACATGAATGTTACGCTTGAGGCCAGAACGGTCGGGAAGCTCCAATTCGTAGATTTAGAGAAAGACTCCAGCCTGGTTGGATTGTCTTTCGGTGGTAGGGTGGAGGCGGAGGGTTTACTCGAGCACGGTGCAATGGCCGCAGAGAAGTGGCTAGGACCAGAGGAAGGGAATCGTTTAGATCTCGTGAACATGATCTGGGCCTAACATCGGCCAAGACATCAATGCTCCCAACAACAACACCATGAGGTCTCACTAGTGGTGATATACGGTGATTCCTTCTAAAGTTTTCTCCCGGGATCAGTTCCCATCCACAGGATCTTGAGCTCTCTGATCTGCGCAATCGAATATGGGTCTGATGGATGCAGGTGCAAGCGAGGAACCCATTAACCGGAACAGAACGGAGAGATATTTGGCTGGTTAACCTTAGATAACTGTTTCATAACTTCTTGCTGAGCCTTGCGCGCTGGTTCTTTTTCTCAGCCCTGAGGCTGGTTAAACTGTTATGAGATTAGGATAAGCGTGCATCTGAGATAAATGGCTGGTATGGTGCCGGGCGCTTGAAATCAACCATAATAAGGCAAGGAAAAGTGAAAAACTCCAATGACGCCAACACCTTATCACAACATTATGTCGTAAAAATAAAAACATAGACTTATAAATTAACCAGCTCTGAATAAATCTATGTTAAGAAATTCTCTCTTAGCCTTTTGGTTAGTAAGAAAAATGACATTCAAGATGGGGCATTTTGTATGGGGATCAAAGCGAATTACCCACAAATTAGCCGCATTATGCACCTACCCGAGACCGAGTGAGAACCTGTGATGCCGGAGACAGGAAGCAAACATTGAGAATAAAAGCAGGAAGGAGCGAACAAGCTTCATCGACAATCACCTCTTTAAGACTCTCATTAGCCATTTCAGAATGCCAGTTTCATTGAAAAGACGTCAACACCTACGAGCAATAGCACAGCAGCGGCTGAAAGAGTTTCACGAGAATGATCCTCAAACTACCGGTATAAGCGAGGAAGATAGCTGTGATGGAGAGGGGAGCGATACAGACTGCGATGTATCGGACAATGAGTCAGATCCATTGGAGGAAACGGAAATTGAGAGTGAGGATGAAAATGAGTCCGGCAGTAATCGAAAGAAAGTGTAAGAAAACATAATCAAATAATTTTAAAAGCAGAATCACTAACCCTTTAAATATATAGAAAAACTTTAAATGATTTAATCTGGGACGAGGGAGCCGGAGAGAGTATGCGTCAGTCATATGGCCTCGGATCTAGAAAAACTTTGTACAACCACCGGAAGAATAAGCGTGAACTTGCCTTTGCTGCAGGTACTTCTTATAATATTAAGGCTGTATTTCAACGCCAAATTGATCTTGGGATCAGTCTTGCAGCTGAGTCAGAGGGGGGTAGAGAAGTGGCAGCAGAAGAGATTGCCAATCGTCCATTTAGGCAAATTGCGATGGAAGAATTGCCCAGAGGTGGGCCTGGAGAAGCGGTAATTGCTGAGGAGAAGGATAAGAAGAATTTGGAAGAAGCTACAAAAGAGTTAGGACACCTTTTAACTAGAAAGAATGAGCAAGTTAGGCGCTATGGTGGAGAGCTTACCGGCCATCTCCTCCTTCGTCACCAACTGGTTCATAGTTTTTACTTGATTCAAAAAAAATGTAAAGCTGGACGGCGAGCAATGGCCCTACAGGTGGCAAACTCTTGTGGTCTTGGCTACCATACAGCCCGAATGATTATTCATTGGGAACGCAGTTGGAGAGAAAAGAGAATAATTCCTGCTCGTCGCATAGGTTCAAATGGTAACCAAGTGAGATCTATTTTTGAAGATGAGGATATCTTACTTGCTGTTCGAGAGTATATGGAAAAGAGCGGAGAGGGTAAGATACTCTATACTAGTATACTTTAGTTGAAATTTATTAATTTTTATATTTATCTGACAGGACTTACTTCAAGAAAGTTAGCAGAGGTAATTAACTGTTATGTTAAGAACCGCGCTGCTTCCAACTCTGATTTGAGTATAGATGGTGGCATTGACTTAGGAGTCTGGGTGGGTTTTCCAAATAAAAAAAGCTTGAATTTATACTGAAAAGCTCTTTGAATTAATAAATTTTATAGGATATAGAGGAGAGAATAAATTATTCACTACAGCGTACTGGTGTAGAAAATGATGTTGACACCGAGAGTCTTGATATACGGAAGCGGAAAGCGATAGTGGCCTCAACTGTACGCCGTTGGTTACGCAAACAGGGACTAAATTGGCGAGATGTCAAGAAGGAAGTATATGTGAATGGGCATGAACGACAAGATGTGGTGGAATATAGAAAGATATTTATTGAAAGGTTAGAAAAGCTTTGGCCTTATATTGTGGAATTTGAAGATGATGGAACAATGGTAAAGAAAGCATATCCACAAGATTGTATTGTGGGAGGACCAGGACAGCGGCCAATTATTCTAGTCACCCATGATGAGTCAACCTTTTCAAGCAACGATGGACGGCGACAAGCTTGGATTGGCCCCGCTCGACATTTTCTACGTCCTAAAGGGAGAGGACAAGGAATCATGGTTTCTGATTTCCTCCTACCATGGAGTCGGTTATCTACAGAGTCTCTAAGTGAAGAGGAGAGAACAAACTCAGATACACAATTACCATTATATGCAACTAAATATTTAGAGTATGGAAAGACGGAAGGTTATTGGGACGGAAAGGACCTTGTAGCTCATGTGCTGGAGGTCGCTCTACCTATGCTAAGGAAGATTTATCCTGGATATCAGTTTCTTTTTCTTTTTGACAACTCCTCCAATCATGGTACTTATGCCGATAATGCACTCCGGGTTCAGTCCATGTCACTCAAATCTGGTGGGCTAAGTCAGAAGCTTTTACGCCGAGGCTATATGAATGGAGACCCAGCACAGGTTCAGGAAATGACCTATCAGGCTATCGACTCGCATACGGGAACTGAGACTACTCTAGCTAAGGGTATGAAAGTAGTCTTACAGGAAAGAGGCTTGTGGAAGGATGGATTAAGTATGCATTGCCCTAAAAACCTATGTCAGAATTGCAAGCTCTATCAGCGATGCAAAGACTGCAAGTCTGGTTCAAAGTGTGAGGATTGTAAGCAACCTAAGAGGCATAGTGGAATATGCACACAACGACGAAAGTGTGACTCTTGTGAACAGAGACGTATATGCAGCAAATGTCAACCTAAAGTTCGCTGCATTCTTCATGAACACTTTTCCGGTCGGGACTGCAAAGACTGTAAAGAGCAACCACCTAGTTGTTCTGGGAATAGTAAGATCTCTACTGCCTACATCTATAATACTGCATTATTAACATTACTGGTGATACTTCTTGAGTAGGCTGTTGCGCAGCTGAAATTCTAAGCAGAGAAGAAGATTTTCTTGCTCAGAAAGGTATGCTGCAAGAAGAGATTGAAAGAAGTGGTCATCTTATCTTATTTCTTCCTAA
This sequence comes from Tuber borchii, assembly GCA_003070745.1. NCBI lineage: Eukaryota > Fungi > Ascomycota > Pezizomycetes > Pezizales > Tuberaceae > Tuber > Tuber borchii. Next base: position 140,494 of record NESQ01000215.1, on the reverse strand, counting down.
ATTCCATTGTGAATTGAATTGGATTGAGTATTATTGGGGGGAGGGAAAATGATATACAAGAGATAATTGCCGATATACGATTGATGATCTACGTTCAGCTATTCCACAAGCCCTAGCAACTGTTAAAAACTCAACAATTCATGGGCACTATCACAGATGCATGCGCAGAATACAAGCCTATCGGGCAGGCCTTGGATATGGGTCACTGGAATTTGGCAAATGGACTGAGAATTACAAATCGCATCGACGAATCTACTTCAAAACTGGGGACATGTAGAGAGGGCATATAGTCTTGATCGAAACCAAGGAGAAACCTGTCAGGAGTGACTAAGGAAAGAAGTGACTGGGGGCGGAGAGGGAGACTAAGAGAGGAGGGGCGATCGGAAGAGGGGCGACAGGCGGAGGGGCGACCGGAGGAGGGGCGACCGGAGGGGCAGGAATGACTAGGGGAGGGGGAGGAGGGGAGACCAAAGGAGGAGATGTGACTGGAGGAGGAGCGACGACTGGAGGAGGGGGAGCAACTGCGGGAGGAGGAGGAGTGACTACGGGAGGAGAGGTGACTGGGGAGGAGTAATAGAGGGAGGAGTAATAACGAGTGGAAGACTGACCCAGAGAGGAGGAGTAATCAGAGAAGAAGGAGTGACTGCAGGAGAAGTGACTGGAGGAGGAGTTGATGTGTAGTTAGATGAGAAGCTATAATATATGAATGAGAAGAAAAGTGGGGAAGGTCTCCCCGCAGAGGTACACATTTTAGACCACATAACCCTAACCCTTTTAGTCTTGGCATATTACTAAGCATTTCTTGAATTACCCATGAGGGCTGATTTCAAATGCCCGGCACCATACCAAACTAGATCGCCGAGCACTCCCACACACCATAATATTATTATTGATAGGTAAACACACCTACAGGTACGGTACAAAGATGGAATATCTCAGATACCGTACCGTCCTAACCTCGGTCTTATTATTTACATCCCTCCTCCCTCCCGCTAATTGGTAGGCACACCAATCACCGTTAACTTTTTTGATAGCTGACCTTCTTTTGCCTATCCACTCGTTCTTCCGACTCTCCGGTATACAGGCCTCCACAATTGCTATACTGTACCTTAATTGGCATTCGTGTCCTGCCTTGCCACTGCGGTAGTTTCCTGGCTACTGGTACTCTATGACAGTGTAGGCTCCAGTACTGGTATTCACTTTGATCTTCACCAAGCAGTCGGAATTGCTACCGGCTCCCTTGCTCATCAGTTTCTACGATGGCTTCTAACTTACCTCTTTTCTTACTATTCTTCCTTCCTCTTATGAATACGTACTCGAGTACATCCCACTTCCTTCTTCCTCCTCCCTCTCCTTGCTTTTCTTCCTCTTTTACCCCTCCCTTCTCCTTCTCCTCCACCATCACCTCCTCTTATCCCTAATTCTTCTCTCTTCTTTCTTCCTTCTTTGCTTTTGCAGCTGCTCGCGTGTTTTGCCTGTTGTCGTGTTGATTACGCCTCTCGCTTTTTGCATTGTTTCACACCACACACTTTCTCTGGCCGTTATCATTAGCGTACTTTTTCCAATTGCACTCGGTAGCCTCGAGAGCCTACCCCATAGTTTATAGACAATAACCATACATGCCTTCTCAGACCGAATCTCCTTCTGCTCATACTCGCCTTTCGTCCAAAATGAAGCTCCCTAACTTGCGAAAAGCTCGCACAGGTTTTTTTGGCAAATCTGGAGGGCCCTCGCCTTCTATAAAAACAGACTCTGCAACTTCTATCATCGATACCCCAGAAACTTCCCTGAGCTTTCCAACCGACAAATCCAAATCTAATAGCTCTGTGTCAGCTACTCGTCGTTCCTCACCGGAGAGACCTCGTCCCTCAAGGCCTACTTCCGAAATATATACTTCTAGCAGCAGCAGGACAGATCCAAATGTGTGTACATTCAATTACTCGAGAAATACTCAGGGAAATACCACTAACACTTGATAAAAGGGAAGTCCCCCCAACTCAGTTGTCAGGTCATCTTCAGTGCCTCTATCACCTTTTGCTCCTCGCCTTATCTCTGCCCAGGAGGGACAATGGTTTCATCAGAGTGTAATTTTGGTATTTGGGGAGGTTGGGGTGCCTGAACGCCCAATTGATGGGACTATTACTGTACACCACCACTTGGAGGGGTATCCGGCGACCCAATGGCCGGTTACAAGCGGTCACTTCAAGGTTCTTGTGCATCTTGACCCAGGAATGAACCGGTTACGCTTTGATTTCTCTGCCTCCAAAATTGCACCAACTAGTTCCGGTATAGCAGTTAATTTTCTGCCCCTGACGTCTTGCCCACCACTTCACCTCGCTATACTACTTGCGAAGGATTCTCTAGGAGAGTACGAGTGTCATAGTGACCGAAAGCTTCGTGAAGGGAATGATGTACGGATGGCAAAGAAGAAGTTCCGAATGGCAGCGTATGAGATCACATCACCCGTAAAACTAGTCGGTTTTCTGATAAACTCAAAGTTATCTTGCACAGCTCTTTACTGGTGAGCAAATGTTCAGGCATAGATTGGGTAGCGATATTTCCTTTCGTCTGATAATTAATATTCTAACATCGGCCTTAGGTCGACGGTGTTTTCGACTTGGGGAGGAGTGGGTAGCAGATTCCTTGTCAAGTAGAGATGACGGAGTGATGAGGAGCGTCGCAAAGGTTCACATCTTACGTACTCAGAAAACTGTCAGGGGTAATAATTCTTGGCTTTATTAGCTTATATATTCGTTGCTTACTTGTCAAAGATATTCAACAACGAGAGGCTTCTCAGGACGCTCAAGGGATCTGGGATATTGCCTCCGAGGCGGTGGAGGACTATTTTGGAGAAATAGCACCTGCGGCGAAGCGTCATGTTGCTGTACTAGTTCTTGACGCTAAGGGGGAATTGAGGTTTGGAGATCTTAGAAGCCGTTCCGCATTTAGTAATGGCTTGGGGCTCTGTGGTAGCCGCTCGTTATATACCCTTCCATCCTGCTTGGAAGAGGTGGTTTCGGCAGTATGGCTCTGATAGGTGATCTATTGATTTTGCCCGGAGCTGACAGTTCATAGTTCAGCGACTGTTCTCGCCCTGGTGATGCGATCGGAAATAACGATTCCTCTGAGTCTGGAAGCTTTTGGTAGGCCATGTTCAGTACAACATTCTGTCGCGACGCTGTATCGGGCTTATGCGTGATGAGAAATCAGGGAAATTGCTACGTCTGCAATGAAAAACATGTTAGAAGCTTTTATCAGTCCCCAGCCGCCGACCCAACCCCGTGATCTTGAGCATATTAATAGGACGTTTTTAATGAAGGTTTGACCTCCGCTTGAAACGCGCCTGTTGGGTATATCTTATAATAATTGATTGAGATCGCAGGAACCATATTCTTTTCGATCCAAATCCCCTGGCCTGAAGTATATCTTTCCTAGATTAACGGCTATGTGAATTATCACTGACATATTTCAAGGTTTTGTGTTCCCAAAGATGAGTCTAGTTGGCCTAGGTATGGTAATTTGTTGCCGGCGGCATGTCCGAGGGCTAATGATGTTCGAGCATAAAAGAGTTGATTGCCTTCGGTTTCGTTACCACCCTTGTTTCCGGATTCCAACAGATCCTGTGCCACCCGCTCTACCAGACAACCCGCAGGTCTATGCCATTGAGAACGGTATTGTCGCTGGAGCTCAAAGTGGTATAGTTTTAGTGGAGATCTGCACGGATGGCCTTTATCGGGCACACCGGGAGTTCACCAGGCCAGAGCGGGAAGTTTCGTTGCTCGAAGATGACCTCCGAGAGAGCCTGCCAGGCGGTCATAAAACTAGGCCTATGAAACTCAGGATATACTCCGCGGGGCAAGGGAAAATAGTTGTGGAAGACTTTTCGACTTCCAAAAGCTCAAAGGTCCAATTGCCAAACGGTTATGGGGTAGCTTTCAAAAGCTCTTCACTCGGAAGACCAAAGGCTGGAGGATCTGAGCCCCAACAGCTTGTTTTGCACACAGTGACTCCCGGAAGGATGTTGACAAGCATTAGAGTATTTCACAACTCGGCATTAGGAGGATTAGAGTTCATGTATGAGGATTCATCAACGCAGGTGTTTGGCCGTAGGGAGAGCAGCGAGAGCCACGAAAAGGTCGAGGTTTCGGACTTTACTTTAGATACAAGAAAAGGGGAGAGCCTACTTGGATTTTGCGTGCGCTCAGGAGCTCAGGTCGAGGGGATTGAAATCCTGACGAGCTTTGGACGCCGGTCGCCTATTTTCGGAAATCCACATGGTGGTGGCGCAAGGTAACTCGGCCTGTCTTGAAGATTTGACTACCCGAAACTAAGGCCAATGATAAGCAGCAATACCTTGATACCTCCCCGGGGACGCTCAATAGTTGGCGTCTCAGGAAGCTATACTCAGTGCGTGGTCGAGTTTTCGATACTCTATAAATAAGTAGCGTCTTACCGCTTCACACTTAATATTCTTTGTTTCACCAACAACTTACGCATTCGGAATTGTTTGACTTGTTGATAAAATTCCTCCAGCACTAGGAGGACCTTTCTAGCGCATAAAATACATATGAGGGGATAAGAGGCTCCATTATTTTTTCTCTTGTTTAATGGGTCTTGCTGGGAGGTTTCGTTATATGAGGGCCTTGGGCTGTTGGTGGGTGGTTGTAATGAAGGCAATGTCTACGGGCGTGGAGCGCGCTGGTGGTATGATCGTTGCTGTGTGGCATATTAAAGTTGGGTCAAGCATAGAGGAGGATGTTTGTATTCGTAATCTTCCAAAGCACACGGATTTGATACTCTTTCTTTTTCTTTTTCTTTTTCTTCGCTCCACCAACGCGGTTCTAATCAATGCTGTGCAGTGTAACTAAAGGTGTTGGATGATTGCATTGCGTGAATCATCCAGTTTGACGATTGGTTAACTGGGCACCCTGTGTTTATATATATATATGTATATAAGAAAGGTAACAAACGAGGGGATAATTTTGTGTACACAAGAATAGCATCTTTTCGTTTCTTTTCCGAACCATAGATTCTCAACTATAGTTATATGCACAAGACCCACCAAACCCATCACCAAACTGTCTATTCCAGCGAATCCAAATCAAACAATAACCTCTCCAACATCTATCATAGCGGGCCTAAACGAAGCCCGCGGGTCATCATCGGTCTTGCTCGGCAAGTCCACCTGCGAAGCCGGAGAATACAGGTACCAACCCTTGAGCGCATTCACAGCAGCTCTAATCCTAGCCTCATTCATACTCCCGCCATGTCCCTCCCCAATCTTCTCCAAGCCGGAGTAGACCCCCACAACGAAGACGGGAGCAATGGACTTCCTCCCGGACTCACTAATATGCCTAGCAACCGGAGGCTCAAACCCCTCGCGGGAACAAAGACTGGACAACTCCCTGGTAGGCTGAACAAAGTTGAAAAGCTTATCCACATCCAACCTGCGACTAAGCACATGCTGACGAAAGAACTGCTTAACGGGGCCAATCCCCTCATGCAAGTAGACCCCAGCAAAAGTAGAAGCGACGAAGGAAGCGATAGCCTCCTCCTCCGTCACGCCATCCGTCCACTTCTCCCCCCTCTGTTGCCATGGCTTGTACCTACCCGCCGCCCCGGCCTCCTCCGGTCCCGGCGGCAGACGTTTAAACTGGAGGAGTCCGGCGTCTACGTCCGCCTTGGGCTCGAAGGCGCTCTCGACGCCCCACTCGCGACCTATCGCCGCGAGGGCTTTCAGTCCTGTGTACGCGCTTAGTGCTGCGCTTAGGACTTCTGTAGGTAGGCGTGGGTAGGTGCATAGTAGCCATTCCGTCATGTAGTAATCCAGCAGTGACCTGCCCAGTGTTGCTAGCGAGCGGTTGTTGAAGGGGGGGTTTGGGTCTGAGCTTGGGTGGATGAGTGCCCGTGCTAGTGTTTGCACGGGGAATTTTGGGTGCAGGTTTAGGCGGGCGTGCAGTGCTGCTAGCTTTGCGGAGGTGGTGGGTGAGCGGCAGGGCGGCAGGGTCATCGGAGGCGGTGGCGGCGGCGGGGTGGGTTGTGGGGGTTCGGGGGTGGTGTTTGCAGGGGCATTGGGGTTTGGTGATTCTGCTGATGTTGGTGTGGTGACGGAATTGCGGTTTCTCGTGCTGGTTGAGAGTAGTCGTAGATTGGCGGCGGTGGTGGCAGTGGTCGTAGCGGTGAAGTGGGGTGTTCGTATATGGTGGGGCGGGAACGTTCGAGCGCTTGGGTGTCGGATTGGGAGCAATTGATCTCGGAGCAAGCTTGCACAGCGTATCCGCCTCATTTCTTTCTTTCTCCCCTATTCTTCCTCAAATGTTGAGTGGGAAGGGTAAACCGGGGTGGTGGGGAATGTTTGTGCTTGTCTGTCGTTGAAGGAAAGTTTTCATAAATTTGAAAAGAGCCGCACGAGACCAAGAGGTCTTGGCGGATCCCGAGGCTCTTTTTGGCAGGCTTCCCATGGGGACCACGAGTGCTCCCTCGTGACCCAAGCCCACGGCACCCCTGGTCTATAGCAGCTAGGGCAGTAAAGGCTACGATCCGGACTTTCGACGCCAAGATACACTAATAAAGCGAAGCAAAACAAAAACTTAGTATAACATAGTAATCACATGAGCCATACAGCAATTACTTTACCAATCCAATTGACGGCCAGGCAGAATATCATACCATTATCCCACAATTAAGTCTCGCAAGAGTTCAAACATGGATATCCCAAACCAAGCCACGGCCCGGGTTAAAGGTGAGAAAGGGGATAAGAGAAACGGGGGCAGTCAAAAGGTCATAATATAACGAACATAGTAAGGACTAAAATCCTCACTCCATAACAAGCCGAAAGCATCCAAAAGAACCTCTTGAACCGAGATATTTTCTACATTTTCCAAAAAAAAATCCAAAACTAGACAATATAACCAAAGCTAATGCATTAATGGATATATAGAGCGTTTTACTAGAGAAACCCGAAGTGACCAGAGAGGGAGAGAAAAGAAAAGAAAAAAAGATAACAAGTAGCAGCAAAAGGAGTAAGAAATTCCATATCGGAGCCGCTTTCTCAGCGAGTAAGCCATAAGGAAAGAGAGAAGGCTAGGAGCAAAAAGTGAGCTAATAGTAACAGGAAGATAAAAATCATGTACTAAGAAAATAATGGTATGGTAGACGAGATTACTGGTCCCGGCAGCTCGAGCAGGGGAAAAAGGAGTAAAGGAAAATCCAAGAAAAAAAACGTCCATCGTGTACAACCCAAACATCGAAAAATCCGAAGGGAAAAAGGTGGAAAAAAATAAAACTAAGATATGACATAGATGATAGCAAGACATAAACAAACAGGAGATGCCCGGATGTTAGCCAGCGCAGTAAGTGGTATGATCGAAGACTAAAAACAGCTCGCGACGCTCTGCTGTGTCTTTCGGTTTGGTTAGAAACCCCCAGGATGAAAGTTAAAAAAAAAACCACAGATTTCCAATCTCCCGCACTATGCCTATAGGATACACCTAAAAAGAAACGCTTAAACAAAGATAATAGAATGGGGGTTTTTGGCCAGAGAGGGCTCTGTGGTTAATACATGAGCCTTAGCTCCCATCCGCTCTTCGCCACTGCTCCAGTCTTGCCTTCGGATTCCTGAGGGGGCGAAGCGAACGGAGACTCCTCACGAATCTCGGTAGCCTGAACCTTCATATCCTGGCCTTCTTGCATCTCTCCAACGAACTCATCATCAACCAGGATAGTCAAGCCACGGGGGTTAACGTGAACAGTTCGAAGCACGGCTGAAGGATCAATTCCACATTTGGAGGCAATGCTTGCAGCTAGACACGATGAGGTACGGGCTTGGAGGTAAATCGCTCGGTAATACTGGTTTGCTTGTGGGGGTGATCCAGTTGGCGTTGGGAGGATGTATATAGACATTACTATAAACTTTGTCAGTGAGATCGTTGGCTAATGGAGGGGTGTGGAGGATAGAGAAATGTTACTGACCGGGCTTGACAGGTCTCTCTGGGGGCGGGTTATACGAGGAGTCAATCCCGATTGCTTCTATCCAGCCAGAGAGCATACCAGTGTCAGACTTGACACGAACTGGAGCATCAGATACGTCCGGGTGGTGCGATTGTTGGGGGGGTGGCAGAGGTTGATATTCCCTCTCCCAATCGCGTCTTTCTAGCGAGTTAAAAGCATCACCATGTTGGCTGGACTGCGATGCCGAGCTCGACGTTGGCGAGACAAATGAGGATGTAGTGGTGTTCGTGGTAGCTACGCTTGACCTTCTTCTGGCCCACACATCCTCCGAGAGTTCTGGCATTTCCCCAGGCAGATAAACCGGATGCAGATCGGGATCATCGATCTCGCTTCCTCGGAGATATAATACACTAACGGCTCGTGTGCTCGTGAACATGTCCTGCATACTGGCGAGCTTGGCATTGGTATCCTCTTCCTGGGTCCTCCCTCCACCAACGGAACTTGCAGAAGACATCGACCATGTCCGCTTGTGCTTTAGTGCCTTCCCAGGTTTTCCAGAATCCTCATCCTTCTTGCTTTTCTTGCCGAATACCTTCATACTGGTCCCCTCAACCTGGTTCGCTTGCTGCTTAAGCTTCTCAATAGTCTTCTTGACATGTAGGATGTCATTGGCTAACTTTCTTTCTGCCCCATGGTCCCGGAAAAGCTTAACCTTACAGAAGCAGATCTCCGACTGTTCCGGCGGGGATTGTGGTGAACCCGACGATAAAATTTCAGTCTTGGCACACAATCTCACAGGAATGCCCTTCACGCCCTTGGAATGACTAAAGTCCGTAGAAAGGAAGTTGAATCGCACAGATACAGAGGTCTCCGGAGAGCCGGACGGCGAAGGAGACCATATAACCGCGAAACTGTCGAACGATGCTGTCTCAATGTCGACCCTCCCCTTCTTCTTGTCATCATCGGGCTGGGAGGATGCTTCAACGTACTCGACGGCTTGCAGTTTTCCGCCTCGCTGGTGAGCTTCATTAGTTCCTCGACCTTCCTTCCATAGCTGCCAACATGATGCTGGTCTTGAGCGTTGTGTTTCATCATGGAAAGATATTCGAATATAGGTACGATATCTCATTGGCCCAGTGCTAGGGGGCGGAGTGGTATCCAAGATTGATATCGCATATGCTTGCCCCTTGTTAAGATATGTAACCGGAATCTCGTCGGGATGCTTTATCATTGCTGTAGGTGCGTTCAAAACAACATGGAAACGGAACCTATAATAGACCGTGGAGTTAGTAAGTAAACACCAAATATTGCTAATATAATCCTACTAGTGGTGAATTATTCTTAGTGTCGTAAGCCGAGAATGGCAATGCAATGGGTAACGGCGGGGGCTATGATGCCCTGATGAGACGACGGTAGGAACAAGACAAACCTTTCGGATGACGCAACAGGTCCAAGCTCGTGGTCGTATTGCTTACCCTCCAACGCTAATAGCTGGGTAGGCCCCATCACAGATCCTTCCAAGGGCCCAGGCCCCGGCAAGATCTCTCCCCCGCTATCTCCCAAGTCCATAGGGCTGCCTGGCCCTGGCGACGCCTGAGCATACTGAGTAGGGTCCAGAAAATGGGGCTGCAAAGGTTGACTGAACGGATGGTAATTATGGAATTGATGTGGCTGAATTGTTTGCGGATTGTAGTCTGGAACGCCTACACCGCTGGTGGTCGGTGGAACCATCACCGTGGTATTCGGCAATGATAATGGGGGTCCTGCATTAATTCCTATATTCGGGGTTTGGAGATCGTTATGATTTGGGTTGTACACGGTATTTGTGCCTCCCGGGGTTGGTGTGAAAAGACCAGGGGGCTGATTCGCGAATGCTGCAAACGCAGCGGACGTTGGGTCCAGCAGCGATGGAGTGAAGCGAAATGGCTCCGAGGGCGCTTTTGGTGTTGGTTCGAGATCTTCATGATCATGCCCGAATCTGTTAATAGCAATCCAGACAGAAAGGATCGTCAGCGGGGTGGCCCGAAAGCTTCATCTCGATACCTTTTCGAAGATTGTGGGATGATTTTCCTCGAAGAAAAAAAAAAAAAGAGACCAATTGGTAAAGAGGGCAGGAAAAAGAACTCCCCCCCCCTACACCTTCCCAGACAATATGGAGCATACTGTCCCCATCCGATGAAGTGCAGAGAAGTAGAGAAACAAGAACTCGCGCTTCAAGAATACGGCATGGAACTTGCCTCGGCTGATTCAGGGTAGAATCATGTAGTCCGCCTGCTGTCTGCAAATGCGACTCGCTTGGCCCACTCGTTGATCCTGCGCGTACGCCAGGGAACGATTGTCGAAAACGTTCAAAAAGCTCGTCCGGAGGTTTTTGCGATGACTGCCTGTGAATATCAAAACAACAAGCAAAGTAGAAATTCCACCGTCAGCCTCGAAAACTTCTATAAAACACTGAAAATCCAACAGATTAATCCAGCAGAAAATGCAGTGACAGACCCCTCTTGATCTCTTCCCCTCTTTTCTTTTCTTTTTCTTCCCCTTTCCCTTTCTTCTGCGCGTCCACTCCACCTCTTACTAGAGCACGAATACCACTATGGTACCAGTATCCCATGAACCACAGAACCAAGGGTAATAAGGAAACTTGAAACAGGAAATAATTGAGATCGTCAGGGTACGAACCTGTTGCGAAACATAGCTGATCAACAAGCAGAATCAGGGAAGTAGAAAGATAATTAGGATATCACGGAAGTAGTAGTATTCGTCAAATCGAGTATTTCAAGGTGCTGTAGGGGAAGTCGCAACTTGCTTCCCAGGTGCAGAGTTAAGAGAAGCAGCGAAGTGGCAGGGGGGCAAGGGAAAATAGAGAGTAGGTGGTATTATTATTATTATTTCCTTTTTCTTCTCAAATGGAACTTTGCGAGATTTGCATGCACCCAAGAATGGCAAAATAGACGGATGAGATACAATTCAGCGGTGTGGCACGGCGAGGGAGACCGGTAAGTTGACAATCCATCCCCCCTCCCTCTCTTCCTCTCTCTGTTCCCCGTGAGCAAATGCAAGTAACCTTTAAGTGGGTGAATCAATACTGGTAGGGGGAGTCGGATAAGGATAGTGATAATCATTTGGGCCTCCTGTTTCTGTAACCATCTAACTGCTTCTGTTATGTACTAAGAGCTTCATTATCTGGGGGCAAACCAGTGGGAAGCTGACTGGTCGTATCGCGGGGCCGGCCGTAGGATCAACCATAAACCCCAGAAACTGATGAAATTCGCTAAGCCCGTCCCAGGATTTCTTATCTCCGGGCCAGTAGGAATGAGGCTCAACAACTCTGCTTGGTAGAGTGATGATTGATGAAGGTACCGCAATCCTGGAGGCTTTCTCAATAGTTACTCGTATAATCATTTTCCCCTGTTTATGACCGATATAGCAGCAGAGCCGGGCACTGGATGCTTCTTCCTCTATATCTTGTTGAAATTTGTACCATAGCCTAGTTAAATAAAGGTGGCATGTGAGTTACGATAAATGGCCTTCCCATTCACCTTACATCAACAGCCATGATGCTAAGCACAATTACAAGAGACTTAAGGCGTGGTGGTCTAAGGGATTTCCTAATATTGATAAGACTAGGGGTAGTACAAATACTATTAGGAGACACCTAATAGAAACTTTCAACAAGAGGATATTAAAGGGTTTTTTTTTAAAAAAAAAAAGCTATGGAAATCAATGCTGCAGTTTTTGGATATCAAGGATAGTGCTCCAAATATTAGTTGGACTTGGCACCTGTCGCTGAATCGATAGATCAAAACATCCAGCAACGCGCCTTACAGAACAACAGTTTGAGGGTTACAAGATGAGAGAAGGGGGAAAGGAGTGGTAGAGATCGTGACATAGTGGGCTGAGGCTGATGATTATGACGACGGTTACAACGATGATGTCTTCTGATAACTTCACAGATCAAACTTCGTCTATCCGTTTCCTCCCCACTATCGACCTGGGGAACCAGTAATGATAACACGCAGTAATACCAAATGCGGTGAGATCTGTGGAATTCCCCTCCCCTTCACTCGCCATGATGTCGTACTCAACTTCTGCCTTTCACCTCCTACTCTTTTTCCTACTGTATCATTTCTCCCCCCCCTCCCCCACACATACTCGAGCACATTCATTCGTTCATGTTGAGTGCTCGTACATGCCGTACTTTTAGCCAGGGGCAAATTTTTCCCAAACCCCCCCCCCGGTAATTACCGCTCTTACCCTACGCCTGATCGAGATCGATCAGACAGCGGCTTCTGCCGGCTCAAAAACGCCTTCCGTCCGTCTGCTGTCAGTGGCCCTTAGGTTGGGGTATGAGATATGACGATGATGCTCTTTCTGATAACAAAACTTAGATTTACAGCTTTCAAGAGGAGAATGTTGAAGAAAATTCTAGTGACGCTTTTTCTTGACTCCATCGTCATCATAATATAAAAAAAGGAAAGAGATGATGGTGATGATGATGATGATGTTCGAGGGGCAGATGTGTGGTCGTGACTAAAGATATGCATATTGACCTCACAAGTTTGCCGATCTCTAACCCTTTCACTCAGCTGCTTTTTTGTTTTGTTTTTATTTGTGTCCTATTCGTTGTGGCGGCGGGCATTCTGCGTTTTCCGTCATGGTAGTAGGGCACTTGTGCCTAGGGGCAGAAATGATACTCGAGGACCGGTAGACGGGTGGGAAAGGGGAAAGTGGGGTTGACACTCCCCATGGCCAACCAGCTAAAAGCACAATTCGAGTGAGAGTGATTGATGGAGGCTTTAGGTTGCAGCACAGGCCGTAGACAAGGACGGGGACCCGTATGCTGCAGCTCCGGTAATCGTATTTGTATCATACTGCCTAGTTTACCGTACCGCACGATAATATTATAATAATAAACCCCTTCGCTCACGCTCACAACAATCTCCCAGATCTCAATAACAAAAGTGGACCAGAAAGAAAGGAAGGAAGGAAGAAAAAGCCCATCGAGCCAGTGCGCTCTGCCAAAAAAAATAATCAACAAACCCTGGCTAATCCGCCCGTCATTTCAAACGGTCGCCGTGGCATTGATGAGTAGCTCACCGATCAACCTGCCTGCTGTCGATCGCAGCAGCACCTTCGCGGGTTCTGTGCGATCGCTCTAGTGTGGATTGCCAGTGTGGATTGCCTCCGTCTCAAAGAATGCAACTGTGGCGCATGACGACGACTGCGGCAATCCCTCAGCTGAACCCATATGCGACGTTCCTATGGTACGGTTCTGGGCGTTTTCCATCACGGTACGAGATTGCCTATCATAGACACTTGCGAAATACCGGTGCCGTGCAAGGAAGGCAAGTTGACATGGCGGGTTGTCCGTCCGCCCGTCTGTCTGCCAAGCGCGATACAAGTGCCACAATTCCAACAAGCGAGTACTCGAGTACTATAGGTAGGCAAGCAAGCAAACGGGCCCCTTTTTTTTTTTTTTTTTGTTAAATCCGTGGTATTGTTTTAGGTACATGCAAATACACTTCCCCGGGTACAAACCGCTGCATTCGGGAAGTATCCCATGGCAAATAAAAAACCCAAAGCACTAACAAAAGAAACGCATCCCAACCCTGTCCAATGTCCCCAATCCTACAGTCCCTCTGGTATGGGACCAACCGCACATCCTCCCCCAAAAGAAAAGGCAGGCAGAAAAGGAAACACCACCAGTAGACCCCAAAACAAAAGAAAAATTTGTAAATGCCACTCACACCCATTCTTCATCGTCCTGGTCGTAGGGCCGTGGGCAGACCCCTTCCCTTGTTTTATAGGGATCAAGGAACCCTTTGTATGAATCACCGCTACCAGTCCAAGAGTACAGGCACCGGGGAGAGATGTGGTAAACAGCTGGCAGGACGGGAGTGCATCCAGCTGAGATAGTGATAGTTTTCGACCGATCGGGGGGAAGATAACCGGAAGGAGAAAGTAGTAACCCCACATGGCTATGTAGGCAAGAGTGCCACCAAGGAAGGGAGGTATATTTGTCAGCAGTAGGGTGCCAGCCAGGTGTTTTTTATCTCAGAGGACGCCATACCAGCACACTTATGAAGCTCCAAGTTCAGTAGCCGGGCAGGATCGTGAGATTGGGTTATGGTGTTTTACCCCGCTTTCCGCCTTCCAAAATAGGAAGGTGAAGGCAGGGTCAGGAAAATTGAGGAGACGGAGCTTGAAAGCAAACGGGCCCCCTCGCCTTAGCTATTATACAGTAGCTACGGCAAGGCATACTGGAGCAACAGCATAGCAGAATTTCCTACGGGTTTGGAGCCCATTTGGTACCTGGGGCTCCGGGGGGGTTCTGTTCTTCTGCATTCGTTCGTTCTCCCCGCAAGTAACTAGCCCCACGCGGCAAGTAAGGTAGGTGTTGTAGAGACCACAGGGTAGCAGCAGTCGGAGGCCCTTGCCATTCAAACAAGGGCCGTCCAATCATCTGCTGTATAGTCAGAGCGGTAAAGAAAAAACAAAAAAAGGAAAACCTTTTTGCAAATTTGCATCTCAGTTTGAAATAATGCTGTGCCAGACAAACCAGAGTTTAAGTTATTAAAGTCAGGTTAATTCCAAGCCAATGGCGACGGTAGGGCTGCCAGAGAGATATGATACCGGTAGATAGATGGACAAGATGCGGCTGGGAAAGTGCGATTATGATGAGAGTGGCTTTTTCTCCATTCGAAGTTTGATTTGACTTCGGCTATTTTGGGCTGGGATTTATCTTGTAGTGTGTGACAAGTGGGATTGAAAAGCGAGGGGGACATGCAATTTTACAGCAGAAATAGAAGATTTCACACAGATATTACACCAGAGAGAATCCACGGATTTCTAACCATCCACAGAACCACTGGAAACAGTGGGGGCGCTCAATTCCCAACTCCTCAAGAGTGGTATATATGCAATTGAACTTTCAAATTCTGCCAAGACACAGTTTTCCCACTAAAACTATGGCCTTGGCATGGTTTTGAGGAAGGTTTTTGTTCCCTCTTGCTACTGGTATCATATTACAACCTCGTTCCAAAAGTTCTCGCACCCTGGCTGGTACCGTGACAAAATTTTATACCAGATGTATGGCCCTTCATGTCAGTACCTGTCAGGGTGGGAGAGCTTTTGGAACGGAGTTGTACTCTTTAGAGAATTTAAATTCATCTGAGGTTATAATAGAAACTAGGTAGCCCACCTCTTTTCTAAATACTCTATTAAGCTCTCCCATTTTTAATTCATGTATTGGTGCTGGAATGAGTGTGAAATTGGCCATTTTTGGTGTAAAATCGTTTGTAGCCCATCACTCTTTCGGTCCTACTACTTGTGTGATATCTGCCTTAGGTTACTATACTCTGGACGACGGTGTAATTTGCCGGCTGGGGGGCGGGCGGATGGAATATTGCCTTATTACACTATGCTATATCATGGCCCCCACAGATGCCACGAGAGTGCTGAATTGCTCTTCGTCAAGTACCGGTACTGTACCTACTGCAGCCGTCTGCGGTGAATGGCCTATCTTGTGATACGAACATAGCATCGGAGAAAACTTCCCTACTCGATTACCATATCCTACAAGTACTCGAGTGTAAGGCCTTAAATGCTACTCGTAATGTTCTGACATTTGTGAACACAGCTGCTATTGCATATGGGCCAAAAGTTCCTTGGAGCCGCAAGATTTTGGTGGTATGCAATAGCGGTTGTGTTTGCAAACGTCAGAAAATTACGAGTACAAGTGTTCCAACTAGGCTTATTGAACAGTGCAGAGAGACCTGCAGCAACTTAACCTTACTCGAGCGTCCTATCCCTTGGGCGGATAAGACTCTCAAATCCGTATCATCGCTCGTGCACAGCTTTTACAGAAACCTGATTGGAGGACAGCCAGGCCGTGATTAGGAATTCTTGTGAATAATTTCTCGTCACTAAGTCAATATAATACTGTATAAGAAAAGTGATGTCGCACAAGTCTTGCAACATCCGTCTAAGGGACAGTAATGCAGCGCAACATTGACAAGTCCTAACTTAAGGGTCCAAGGATAAGGTAGGCACCGTAACATGTTGGACCGGACCGGCAAGTGAATCAGATTAAAACGCACCAAAAAAGAGTTAGATCTAGAAATCTCAATTGACGCACAGCGCACTGAGAAAAAGAGGAGATTTCAGAAAGGGCAGGGGGTAACACACCGTTTTTAGATTTTTCCCTCCTGTTTTTTTTGAAGCTGAATTCGGAGGTTTTTATTTTGTCGAAATTTCTATCACAGTATGATAGAGTGAGGATTTGTGCGAATTTACACACAGACTGTGACAGACAAGACCGATTCACTTCACTTCTGCGTCTGATCGACTTCGTAGTCCAGTAGGTTTAAGTGTAGGGAAGGGGGGGAAGGAAAAAGGGAGCGGGACAGTCCCTCCATTCCTTCGTTCTCGAATTTCACAACCTTTTTTTGTGTGCACAGTTTTCAAAACATAAGTTAAGTTAGACCTACAAAGAAAGGCGGAATGTTGGTCGCTCGGCCGACCGTGGCCTGGCCAATGGGATTTACATACCCGAGAGGCTGGCCCACCTTTCCCTCAAGCTCTACTCGAGTACTCAGCTCAAGCGTTAGGCACTGAACACAGACTAAGCGAGGATAACCGTAACCAAAAATGCACAAGAATTATTCCAAAACCAATCAAACTCTAATGACGTCATGATGGCTGGGGGGTCTCACTTTCTAGGGCAAAACTCCGGAAGGCCGGGAAGGGTTGATGTGACCCGAATCTCACGACACCTTCAATGCGTATGATATTCAGTCCTCCGATCTTCAAAAACTAAGGCTCGTGAAGGTGTGCATGGTTTTGGTAAACCGGCGGTGGCCTAGCGAATCGAATTTATGACCTCCCCAGGAGCTGATGCGATCTTTTTTGCCCAAGTAGCGGTAGTTACCGTCTTACCTAGCCTCGGTGTCACGTCCCGAACACTTGCACTCAAGTCGCCAGGCCGAGTTGCTCCCATTTTGGTGGTGACACACTAAAAAACGCAGCTTCAATCCGGCGACAATGGGTAGGATATTGGTATGTGATGATGGAAAGGAGAAAGGGGATGAGGGTGTCTGTTGCTCTTGTTGATTTCTGGCTTTGGTTTTGTTTGGAGCGAAGGATGCCAAACCAACTTTTGCCAAAAGCATTGTAGAGTACCTTAATGTGTGTCTTCACCTTAGTTACGAAGCATAATATTATGGTAAATTTTCCTATGAGGTTTGAGATTTTTTCTTTTTTACACGAGAGCCCAATTCTGATCACAATTGGTGATTTTGATATTTTGACATTTTATTTGTTATTTTGTTATTTTGTTATGGTGTTTGGGGTTTGGGGTTTCTTTCTTTCATTCCACCCAGGTTCTAGGCCATACTTTAAGACACTTACCGTAGATTTTCTAACATTTTATGAATAAGCCCGAGCAGCGAGGATCTAACAAGTGAAAAACCTACATCTCTCTTCTCCCACCCGCTTAATACACCCAGCATGATTCATGGTAAATCACTCGACCCTGTTGAAATTTTATAGTATTTCCTATCTATATTTTATGATCACTGTCGTATATTTCTATACTTAGTTTAGGTTTCGGTATCACCTGTTACCGTTTACATTACTACAGCTAGAGCATGTATTGCGGCATTTGATTAATTATTTGGGGATAATATTTAAGATTTTTCTATGCATTTCTTATCTGATATTCAGAGTTTTACGGAGGACTTTCTACATATTTATGTACCTTTCTTGGTCATAATATTTCTAATTATCTCCTAATAATCTCCTCACACCACTTCAGAGTTAGGAATATTATTTGGGATTTACTTGGCAGGATTTCAGGGTTAAACATTGTTCGCACTTTTGTTTCCCTTATATTTCTTTCTTACACTTGGTGTTTGCGCTTTTGTATAAATATGGTTGCTTTCGTCCACCTCACTTAGATAGAATAAGAATTAGAACTCCTACTAATCTGCTCCCTCTCCTTCTTGCCGGAGGACTGATGCGACGTATTTGCTTGGCTATCTTCCTTGACTCTTATTTCACGATGGCTTCAAGTCTTTAGACTGTATTACGATCCTTTCTATTCTTCAGTTTCTATCTTCTTGTCTGTTCCCCGTTACGGCATAGCGACACAATAGCTTCCTCCCTGGATGGTTGAACTTCACCTTGGCCTTAAGGCTATCATTTTTGTTCCTCCTATCATGACTCTTCTGCCGCTTGATGAAGACCTTTCGATGGAGTGTCCGTTTGACCTCCAACCTTCTCACCCCCTCTTTTTGTTTTTGGGGAGTAGTGAACTCTCATGCCTCTGCTGGTTTCTGGACGGGGTTTACATTTTTGGCTTTTCTACAACTTCTCTACTATTTGATGAGGACATTTTGGAGGGGTCTACGTTTGACCCTGAAACCTTTTGCCCCCTTTTTTTTTTTGAGAGTGGTGGTTTTTTTGCCTCCTCCGGATTCCGGATGGAGTTTACTTGGTAGTGTGGTGGTTGTTGTGACATGTCATTTTGACGTGTCAGTTTGTGGAGCACTTGGTCCCCTTTTTAGGTCAGGTGCGACTGACCCTTCCTGGTGTGTGGAAGGCTTTGGGTAGTATGTGTTCGGTTGATTTTTTTTGTTGGGTGGTGGGATGGGTTTTTGTCCGTCGGCGGGCAGTTTTTTCCCAGTTTTGTTTTTTGGTAGAGGTTTGTCAGCGGTGGGTCTCTTTTGTTTGGGGGTCTGGGCTATAGGAAGGTAGTTTATTTTTGGTTGGGATTGCCTGTATGCTACTCATGACCTTGCTTTGTGGTGGTGTGTCGCTGGGACTTGCCTGTCACCCGGAGCATAATGGTGTGCCTGGATGGGCCTGCCGATGATGGTGTTGAAGGGAATGATACGGTCTTGGGTATGGTTGTGCGGTTGGTACCAGACCAGAGGTACTAGAGGTTAGGTAGGATATTGTGTTCCATTGGCTTGCCGGATGGAATGCAATGCCGTGGGGATCAAAGCCTGGACTGGCACGGTTCCCTTTAGTTATAATAAAAATTGATTGAACTACCAATCTGCTCTACTACTATCCATCCTCCTCACTTAGTGTGTCTTGGCAGCACCCCTTGTACCTGCCTAGTATTATCCACATAGAATAGATCGTGTCTTAGTTCACATTTTGAACAGACACTAGACCACATTTCCCTCGTTGTATAAATATCGCGGAGGGAGGTAACACAAGGACACGGACAGATAGATCTGCGAAAGCTTAAGTGAGAGGGGGAAGAATTAGTACAGATACTATATAATATATATATACATATAAGCTGAGCGTAAGCTACTAGAAGATTCCTCTAGATGTCGTGGTCATCTCCAGAGGCATCGTATTGGGGGTGGGGGGTTTGTCCCATGAACCCGAATGCGGAGGACGAAATCCCAAGTGGGCTCTGCCGACTTAACTGCTAGTATGTCTTACATGAATTTTGCTGTACTCAACTTGGATCTTAAGTGAAGGAGAGTTTGAATGGAGTTGATGCTAGTATCAAAATTTTCTAGTACGGTAAGTTATGATATCGTATTATACATAATAATAATATTATAAATATGAAGACTTGTCAGAATTCCAATAACCAGTCAAAAAAAAACTTCGAGTGACAACTCAAATTCCGAATTGGGGCGAAACGATTTAGGTAAGGTTGACATCTTTCCACTACACACGAGACCGCAAGGAGCACCTACCCGGGGACAAGTATCGCATAAAGATAATCTACTTCCCCCCTCCTGTTCTGCCGTGTGGATGTCTAAACCCACCGACTTAGAAACAACTTGACTGGTTTAAGATCAACAGAAGGCCATTGCACCCGAAGCAGGCTGCTCTTCTGTGAGACGCTGTGCTCATCGGGCCAAGTCCTTCTTTTACAAGGGGTTCCATAATCTATAAGGTATTAGTATTGGCTAGATGGGATGGCTCGTAAATGAAGGCATTGCGCTACACATATAACCCTTGGACATAATTCGCAGCTTGTTTCCCAACACAGCAATTCCACACCTCAGTGGTAAAAAAAAAAGAGCGGGCATGGGTAATTCGAATTCACGTATTAACCCCCTTACGAATTCCCACCAAGCTACACATTCAGGTAGCCTAGAATCTAGGGATCGATATTTTACCCTACTCCTCACACCATTGATGGATCTGGGACTCTCCTGGTATGGAATCACTTGCATAGAAGAGCTTGGAAACCCAATTTAAGTGTCTGGAATTTATGTGGTAGCTCATACAAAAAGGTACAATGTTTGTCTAGATTTGGGACAAACAGCTGTAGTAATTGTAATCGAATAACTCCTAGTTATGTCTAAACCCACGAAAGATATTACTTTAAGCGCAAGAGACACGACCCACGATGGAATATGCCACTAAAACGTACCAGTGAGAGCTATGGGGAAAGGATAGCTTGATGTCAATACGATACAATATGCACGCTCAATGCCCACTGTTCGCATCTCATACGTTCCGTAAAAATTGCAATATAATAATCGAGAATCGCGCTGGGACGCTGGAGCGCCTCTTCCAGTCCGATAAAGTCTCGTTGTATTCCCCTTTTCACCTATCTCAACTGAGGGCTAGAGGTAATCTTTCACCGTGCTGTTCTTTACCTTGATCTAAAGGGGGAGATTCTATAGTAGACGTACTAGCACCATTCCCAGTTTCTACAGTACCAGTAGTCTACACACTTTGGCCGTGATTCCATTCCATGGCCAAGCTACCGTACCTGTTGGTGCCCGGTAGTGTCCGGAACCTTGGCACTAAGGATCTGTGCTTTAGTGAGTCTTAGCGTAAAGGTGTCCGGGCAGACTGCCCATAAAGTTCCCGAGTAGTTCTCTGACAGGAGGGGTGGAGTGGATTAAGGATGCGATACAATGCTCGAGCAGAGCGGACGAAACAACGACCAGAAAACTGGAGAAAAGGTTCGAATATCTTCAACCATCGTATTCAATTCCCATGTCCCATATGTATATATGCACAAAAAGCTAACCTAAGCACCTATGATACCGTGCTCGCACACAATGCAAGGTACAGGACCTCACAGTAGGTGCTCAGTTGCCTCATATACTAAGTCACCACGGCCCCCAGCACAGGGCGTACCGGCAGTTATGTCATTAATCTAATTCAAAATCCAATCCCAGCTCAATCCCAAGTCAATCCCTCTCTCTGATGGAGCCTTGTCAGGGACAAATCGGTTTCCATGGGCCAAGCGAACAGGACCGCACTGCCCCCGCTATGTCTCTGCAATCAGGTTCCCTCGCAGGGGTGGTGCGCGAGTGCTGGCACAGTTATCTCAAGGAACTAATGCTGAAGTCTAACCCCTCCCCTTTGGGTTTAGTTTGAGGACAGATCTCAATGCAACATCTTATGAATGGGGTTCGGTAGTGGGCGTTAACTCTCTATCGAGCAACTTATAGACGCGAGTTGAATCAAATGCAAATTAAATGTCAATTTCACAGAAAACGTGCTTCAGCGGGCAGTTTCGGAAGTCCTAAGTCCCCCGACAAAACGAAATCCTGCCATAAAAAGAGAATTGGGAACGAAAGCTGCGTACGAAAAACTCTGCCTTAACAAAATGAAAATGAAACTCGGAAAACTAATAACCAGTCGCCAGACCGAAACCTATACCCAATACCATGCAAACGTGTTCAGCTCCATCCACTGGTCTTCACAAGCACCTATTAAACAGACTTGGCCTATTTGGCCTTCGCAAGGCCGACAGTATGATCGCCTAGGTCATAAACGGAGTAGTATTTTCGCAAGAATGCATCACCTAAAATGGCGAGGGGTCCTACGGGTTCGGGGAAGTCCATACCCATGAAGGCACTGATACACGAACCCTGAACCTCAAGAATATAGTCGTAGGCAGTGATGGTAAAATCATGGCCTGTAAGCCCGCTATTAGCAATCGCAGAGACAAAAGAGCGAGCACACATACCAGTAAGGGTAAAGGTGAGATCTGGAAGAGAGTCGCGCTTCTCGCACTCAACGGTGTATTGTCCATTGAATCCCTTCTTGGCTCCGATCTCCTTATTCAAGAGCTCAGCCAGGGTGGATGGAAGGGCAATGCTACAATGGGTTAGCAGGTGAATCAAACACCTAACAACCTAGAAGGCTTACAGAGAGGTTCCAGTGTCGATGACAGCTCCGGTGTTGTCGAATTGAGCGGTCGCCTTTCCAAATGTCATGGCTTCGAACTCGACTTCCCAGTAAGCCTTTCTGCGGACGGGGAGCTTGATGAGCTTGCCCTCATAATGATCCTCATCGATACCACCGAAAATAGCCTCACTTTGATCATCCGTACCACCAAGGTAGAAAGCGAAAACAGGTTTATCGAGAAGACCTTGATTAATCATCTGGTAGAAGGGAGGGACAATGTGGTTGACTGAGATTGAGTCATACCCGAGCCCCAAAATGCCATCGAACCGGCCGAAAGCAAAAGCCAAACCGGGCTCTGCATGTTCAACAATTAGGTACGAAATCTAAGAGGACACAGATAGTATTGAGGCTTACCCGAAGTTGCCTCAGCAAAAGTCTGATGCTTGATTTTAAGATCACCAATTTCCATGTTGTCTTGAGAGACAAAGCCACTCAAGCTTCCAGAGCCGTAGCGAATCTCGAAAGAAGTACCATTCGCCTTATAAGTCGAAGAGCTTCCCGAATCGTACTTGCTGTGCAGATAGCAAGCGATCGAACCGCACTGGGAAGAGGGAACCCAAACTGTTCTCAATAAGTCCTATGCTTGGATAACCGTAGGAACTTGACTTACGGTTAGAACTTCCGGTGTCAAGAACGACCTTAAAGCTTTGGGGAGGAGTTCCGATGGTGATTTCCGAAAAGTCTACGCAATATTAATGAGTATTTTATTCATCCAACAGTGCTCAATTCGGAACATACACTGAGCATTCAGGAAGTTCTGCGCGCGAAATATTAGCTCAGCTCAGATGAACGTGAATTAAGGCACTTACGCTAACTGGGACTGGGTGGCCATCATCGTTTTTGATTTCTTGGGTCTTGAACATTTCCTCGCCAATCTTCTCCGGGCGGATTCCCATGTACTTTTGGCCAAGGGCCTTCATTTGGGTATTAATATCATGGTGAGACTACAAGCTCGAGAGTGGTTGTTAGTTGGGGAACCCCAAAACAGAAGAAATAGGAAAACAGATTAAACTGCTGCAAACCTACAAGCTGCTCTGTCAACGGGACCTTTTTCAACGGTGCCCTGTGGACACCAGCCATAGCGGACCCAAGAAGGGATCCAGCCGCAAAGAGGATAGAAGATTTCATGATCGAGAGTATTCGCTATCTAAGCGATGTTGATTGCTGGTTCTAGGAACTTGAATGACAGGGTGAGGTGGTTGAGGAACGAGTGAGCGGGTTGCGGAAAGGAGAAGGAGGAACTGGGGAACTGGGGAACTGGGGCTGCGGGTGATATGTGCCCGATGGCGAGGCTGGGGAATGCCAAGCATTTCACGTGTGACCTTGACTCTTGAGATTCATAATAATATTATTACCAACCCTACTGGGTCTTGGCGTCTTTTGCCAACAACAAAAAAGCCGCGACGGCTGGGTGAATCATCAGGGCTTGGCACATTCGGTAGATTACGTATGCTTCATCTTTCTTGGGTGCAAGCATGACACGATACGATAATAATAATATTGTTTTCGCCTTCGCCAAGACATGCATCTAGTCAAATGGATCCGCCTGCAAACGAGAATATGTCCTTCGCCTGTCGGAGCGGGTGTGTTAAACATATCATAGTATTGGATTATCTAGAAATGTGAAGCTACAAGCATAGTAGCTTATAAGATGCCGTAAGTCAGTAGAAGAATCTTATACCGGTAATTGTTTTATATAAGTGTCCACAGTTACATCTTGCCCAAATGAGCCCGCGGTCTCCGTATCATACCTTACCTGACCCTAGGAGGTTGCCAAGGCTGGTAGCACGCTCAAGGACCCCCTATTCAAGCACCGTAATCGTTGATTTCCTGTTGCGGCTTTGCCCCAAAGACCCTCACCCTCCGATAGCCGGAGGCCCATTTCTGTGAAACCCAATCGTCCTCCAACTTATCGTACTTACGGCTATCGTCTATCGGCGCGGAAATCTCTACAACGGGGGGCCACCCTCTGTCAAAACCCATCACTCCTGCTCAGGTGTCTCGAATACAACAGAAGAACAGCTATTTCAAAGAAAAAGGGTGTAGTTGATCCAGCTTTATCCTCGTTCGCAATGGCGGGCATTGTACGCTTCCGGCGATACCGACCCCTGTTGTTGCTTGCAGTTATCACAGTTGTGGTTTTTATCCATTTCACTTCTTTTAAAGATACTAGTACTGCTTTCTCAGTTGATCGACTGAAGTCCCATACAGGATGGGATTCAAGCCGTGAAACGGGACTTGACCAGAAACCAGTGGGAGAGCAAAAACCGGAGCCACCCCCAGTTGTGCCGATTCCTCCCATTGAGAAGCCTTCACCCAAGTCTCGTACACGGCAAGCTGCAACCAAGTCGAAAGCTTTGGAACCGAGCAAAAATACTGTGAATGCTTCGGTATCTCCTAAATCGACAGCCAAGGAAGTGGCAACTCCGGCTGTTCCATCTGTTAAACACCATGATCATAGCGCCGAAACTACAAAAGCTATTACTGCTGCTGGAGGCGATCGATGGGTCAGGTCACCAGAACACTTTCCTGTACCCTCAGAATCAATTATCTCATTGCCGACTCCTCACCCAGAGGGGATTCCCCAAATACAGGCCTCCTTTGGTGTTGAAAGTGAAGCCAAGCGCAAGGTTCGTCTCGAGCGTCTGGAGGCTGTCAAGGATGCTTTCAAGCGTTCGTGGAGCGGATACAAGAAGTATGCTTGGGGCCACGACGAACTTATGCCCGTGAGTAAGTATTTCAAGGACCCTTTTGGTGGCTGGGGAGCAACCTTGGTAGATTCTCTGGACACATTATGGATCATGGGTATGGAAAACGAGTTCATGGAGGCGATTGACGAAGTGGCCAAAATTGACTTCACTACTACACCCATGGCCTCAATTCCTGTTTTCGAAACTGTTATTAGATATCTCGGAGGTTTGATTGCGGCATACGATGTTTCTGGAGCAAAGCATGAAATCCTACTCACCAAGGCGATCGAGCTGGGAGATATGATATATGGTGCTTTTGATACTCCGAATCGAATGCCAGTACTGCATTGGGGGTTCAGACCGTATGTAATTAATTATTCCCTGTAGTTTATAGAATAACATCATTGACTTATTCCTTTGCAGAAGGCAGACAGCTTTAGAAGTTCGCGCAGACATAAGGTCCGTTTCAGCTGAACTCGGTTCCTTGACTGTCGAGTTCACACGCCTCGCCCAGATAACCGGCAATAACACTTATTATGATGCGGTCCAGCGGATCACAAATGCGCTGGAGGAGTCCCAAAATGACTCCAAGCTTCCGGGAATGTGGCCAATGATAATTGACGCTTCCGGGTGTAAGGTTGTTAGACGTAAATCCCAGCCAGGGAGCGGGGCCCTTGCAGTGCCTCCACTAAAAGACAGTACATACACTGCAAACAAGCCTAAAGACGAAAAGACGAGCGAGATTCTGGTTGTTGAAAAAGAAAAAGAAAAGCGGGCTGAAAAAGATATGATGACTGCCACAGCAAAAGAAAGTCAAATCAGGGCAAAGACCCCAGAGGCGTCAGCTACCTGTTTGCCCCAAGGGTTAACAAACCCATCCTACCAGAGAGAGGAAAAGTTTACGTTGGGAGGCATGGCTGATTCATTGTATGAATACTTGATTAAGGTAATCCTCATCCAAGCTCGGGCATGATTAAGGAAATAACCCATCCTGACGCATTGGGTTGGTAGGAGTACATCCTACTAGGTGGAAAAAGTCAATACAAGAAGATGTATGAGGCCGTGGTTGAGGTTGCAAAAGAGCATCTCTTTTTTCGACCTTACACAGCTGAGGCTCCCGATGTTCTTCTCACTGGGAACGTTTATGTATCTTCGGGTGTAAAGCCCCGTTTTGATGGGGACACGGGCCATTTGGTAATTTCTCTTACCCAGAGCTACTCTAAGGTTTGGCTAACATTGTCCAGAGCTGTTTTGTTGGTGGCATGTTGGCGCTGGGAGCCAAGGCGCTCAACCGTGATGCTGATCTCAAGTTAGCTGCTAAAATTACAGAGGGCTGTGTTTGGGCCTATGGTGCCTTCCCTACTGGGATTATGCCAGAATGGTTTAAAGTCGCCCGATGTAACAAGACTACAGAGTGCCAATTCAACACGGAGCTGTACCACGATATGCTAGTCCCATTTAACCTACGGCCTACAGGGTTGCTTACAGTGGAGCCCTACCCTAGGAGGGCCCCGGTCGAGGCACCAAAGACACTGGCTCAAATTGCGCATGATATAATCGAAGCGGAAGGACTACCATCTGGATTTACTATGATTGGCGATAGAAGGTTTAGGCTGCCCTGTAAATTATTTGATATCGACACGGGCTCACAATTTGTAGATATATATTACGGCCAGAAGCCATTGAATCTGTGTTTATAATGTGGGTTGGTACTTCTACTAAGGCGCAGCCTCTCTAACGTATATGGTAAGGTATCGCGTGTCAGCCGACTCAAAATGGCAAGATAAAGGATGGAAAATGTTCCAAAGCATTGTTCGTGCCACGCAAACGGAGGTTGCGTTTTCCTCAATCGCAGGCAAGTATTTTCTCATTCTCACTTTTTTTTTTTTTTCTTTTAAAAAAAAAATAGACTGCTCATTGACTGGAATCGATCTAGACGTGACAAGGGCTCGTGGAGATCCTCAATTTTTTCAGCTGGATTCTCAGGAGTCATTCTTCAACGCTGAGACACTCAAGTAGGCTCACCCTAGCATAAAATTCTCATCACTACATCCTAACATATCTTAGGTACTTTTACCTCTTGTTTAGTGATCCTGAAATTATCTCTTTGTGAGTTCATCCCACTATGGCCGTGTTTCAAATTTTGATTCTAACAATCCGATCTCTCTGTAGGGATGAATACGTCTTGTAAGCACTACCTAGTTTTGGGCCTTAGCTCCACGAAATGCACTAACTATGACACAGGAACACCGAGGCCCATCCGCTTGCCCGGCCGAAAAAGTCGGCTTAGTGGTTGACCATTCGGTTCTAACATAACTCAGTTGCCTGGCTGTCTCGGTAGGAAGGGGAAGGGGGGAAGGGGGCAGGGGGCAATCGCAAGTTTTAATTGGATTTTTTTGTATGATATACCGCTTCTGATATCTACCTCTTCAGCTTCGTGGGGGCTTTATAGCTATTTTTGTTTGTTTCCTTATGTCTATTTTTGGTATGGGTTTCGTTCGGGCTGTGAAAAAAAAAGGAATATCTAGTTCTGATGATGCCGGTGACCAGGTGCTACTTTCGTGCCGTACGCAGATATCGTAAAATAGATATCTCGGCGAAAATCTAGATAGCGCGTTTCACTTCGTGTTATGAGGTTGGCCTAAGCGTATATATTGTGCGCGTATGATAGAAGCCTTACTCAACTTACTCACTAGTGAACTAGTACTAAAAACCTGGTCTACTTAGGTCTGATGGTATTCTATACTTACCGGGCGTTTTAGTAAAAGTAGGTATGATATATGGTGTGGTCTAGTCCAGCGTTCTGCGCATTGTGTTGATTGCGCAGTATAGCTGGGCGACGAGACTAAATCGGCAAATATAATGGTGAGTGCTGTACTCTAAGTTAATGGAATAGAAGAAAGAAAAAAGAGAGCAAAATCCGAACAGACACCTTTCACTTGATCGAAGGTATCACACGAAAGAAGACTTCCCTCCAGATCTCCATATTGCGAGAAGCTGGGTGCTATTGGTCTGAAAGTCTCAGACCAGCTAAAAAAGGAGGAAATCGCTTCGGGGGGAGGGGGGGCTACATCGGTATACGAGACTTGAACCTTAAACCTATGGTATTTTTTTCTTTTTCAGGAAGGTTCGAATCATGTAATGTCACTCGACGGATCGGTGGAGGGTTCTGTTGTCGAATCAATCATTCATTATATTGCCCTGGCAAGAGTGCGTGAGGGCGAGTGGTAGAAGTAACTTGTTTGGATCCTTAGGTGGGGTGAAGAGGTCCCTCAAATTCGTGAAGGCTCTCTTGTAGAATGCTATAGACATCTCTTTGACATAACTTGCGGCAGACTGGATGGGGTATTCGACGGATAATGCTGCTAGAAGTGTTATGATTCACTCGTGACGATGCCTTTAAAGGGGTTAACGTGAGTTAGGGATATTGTAGTACTACTATGTTGGGTGATTGCCAAAAGATACACCCCCCACGGCTTCCCCCACTTTGATCTAATTGTTTTCTATTAGGGAGAAAGAAAAGGAGAAAATGTTGTCAAGAATGGTTGAGGGATGTTTTTCTTGGTTGGTGAGATGGAACATATATCTATCTTTTGTATAGAGCCATCATACGAAGTCAGAAGTATGATACACCCAACCACCATTCACTTAGAAAAGAGCATATGAATTTGATTAAGGGGATATGCCGTTGACAAAGTAGGCCAATTTATGGATGTGATATGCTCTTGGGGAGGAAAAATTTGCCCTACCCCGACTAAGCAAATTTTGTCCTGTTTATACCAGAGGGTGGGACAGCTTGAAGTATGAGTTTGCTATGATACCTGACATCTTACTGTATTCGGCTAGTGTCGAGGGAGCAGAAAACGTCAATGAACATGGGATAAGGAAGACTAATGGTTGCTGTCTGGGTAGAAGTGGTATTATTATTACCGGTAGGTGGACATGTTTAAGGGGACTCGGAAGGCTGCTGCCACAGTAGAAGAACACACATCTTAAAGTTAAAAAAAGGAAGATTTTCCATTAAGAAAACATGAGCTCTGAAGCAAGTTATACTCTAATAAAACTATCTTGTTAGATATTTCAATAGGGGATAGAAAAAGACAACCTTTTTTATTATTATTTAATACTTTGTGAGAGAGATCGTAAAGACAAGAACATGCTTGGTAGCCATATCTCCCTTGTAAAGTGACCTCTTTTGTGGAGAGCATATGCTCTTTACAGAGTAATTTATTTGACCGGTGAGGTCGAACATATATTCGTAGTGTCAGCTGTGGTAGGCCGGCAATAAAGTTTCTACTAATACAATTTAAAAGCACAAAAAGGCTATACAATCCGATTTCATGGAAGGTTCCAGATATTAGTAAGAATTATCCCCATTGTTTACTCTATGGGGCGTGTTCATGTGGTTGTGGAGTAGGATACTTTTGGTACTGGATAGGGGATGCAAGATCTTTCACTCGTCAGCTGTGCTATGCCTGTCCTAACCCTGCCTTGATCTCGGTTGGACTTACCTTTTTTTCGCTATTTGTGTTGTTATTCCTTTAACACTGGGGAATCCTGTTGTCAGCAATCAGTGATCAACGTCTATAATCTCTCTTCTCGTAAGAATGTACAGTGATAGTATTATGATATATCGTTATCCTTAACCTCAGGCGTAAAAGGAAGTCTAGATCCACCCGCAAGCGGGACAATTATTTGTTCACAAGGAATATTACGTGAAATACCTAGCTGGCGCAATAGCTAAGGCACCGGGGGGTAATTAACTCCTAAGCAATTCGGAGGAGACCAAGCGAATTATTGAATAATACATGACGTGGGGCAAGGGAAAACCGCATATCCCCTCCTATGGGGGCTGGAAATTGGTTGCCTTAGCTTCCCTTAATGGGAACGTAGTGTAAAATAAATCCTCCTCTCAGTGTCCGACTCTGGACTCTACGCCTGGGGGTGATGTCTGCGATCGGCAGGGTAGCAGAGGAGAGGAAAAATGGTCTTCATCCTTTCAATTGGAGAATCAGCTGCTAATCCTGAATGTTATAAAGATCCTCTGGTGTTGCAGAAGAGTTATTTTTAGTGTGTGGGGGTGGCTATTTGCCTTCAAACCACCCGCTCACCATCTCACCTTACAAACTTACCGTGTTTTCTCGAAGAAATTTCAGGTATGAGTAATTAGTTACGCTAAGCGTTCAAATAGAACATAGATGTGCTGGGGCGCTGGAATTCTCCTTCTCGGCCGCGCTAGGGGGAAACACCACAAGGTCAGCCCTCAGTTGGGATAGAGGGAGCATGAATATACAGAGCACCTTACTAAGAGAGGAAGCTACAAAGCCGTAAGACATTCGTTTCCCATTCTAACTTTTAAGGCACTAAGTTATCCCCTGCAGTGTTGATAGTGCCGAATTTCCCTACATCGCGCTAAAATGCAAACTAAAAAACTAGAAATGTCAATCGAGTGATATCAAAAGTATTTCAAGTCAAATTATGATGCAGATCTTTTTCCATTAACAGGCCCCACTAAACCTGATATGAGAGTGGTGCTACCGGTAGTTGCGAGGTAATGCACCAGTCGATATTTACTAACTAATATCCGGAGTCATGTGATAGCATTATACTTAGGTGAGGTTGAGTCTGCCAATCAAAGAAATACGCTAATTTCACTAGTGCCTCTTTAGCATGATGTAGGGAAATTCAGCACTATCAATACTGCAGAGGATAGTGCTAGAGAGTGGGGGTCGCTTGAGCCTTAGAGAGGGGGTGATTAAGACGCAATTCCATGCCAGTTATAATCCTTTAGACTCTCTTCCCCCGGAATTGCCCGGTCTGCAGAGGGGGGTTCACGATATTGGCAAACACAAACTAGAGCCTAGCCACCCTATATGACTAACAGCGCCTTATCACAGGAGATCACTCAAGTCTCGTATCCCTATCAGACCGGCTTGCGTCGGGCTGTTCCAGTGCCCGCGATGAACCGGTCTAGTGAAGTTCGAGCACAATTCCCCGGGCGAAGGTATGTACGTATGCTAAATGGGAAGCACTTTAGTACTCACGCCGGCCGCTCACCGCATGAGCGTATGTACCTGACGGTCTTGCAAGCCTGAGTTGCCTATCTGGAATACCGGAGACAACCCCTCGAAGTCTTTCCCGGTGTAGAGTCAACAAAAAACTAACTGACCGTTTCTCATCCTTGATTCTGTGGTTTTAGCTGTTTCTCCCGGGCTTTGGAGGGCTTTCGCAGCTGGTATGGTATGGTACAAATATATAAGCGGTGCAGCGTCCGATATTAAATTTTATGAATAGGGTTTTGTTGAAAATGGGCCGCCCTTGACTGATACTCAATGGGACACTAGGGCATATTTTTGGAAAGGTCACATGAAATCTTGCTTGTTGGATGGGATAATTCCGGCAGGGTTTGCTCCTTCTGTCATACAATGCCCAGAAGTAATACATATGCCTTGAGCGGTGCACATTGGTCCCTTTTGTTGTGTGGCGGGGGGCAGCTATTGCGAATGGATGATTTGGGGGGTTCGTTTGGCCATATAAATCCCTCTGCTATAACTCTCCTAGAAGAGATGAGGGACGTTGGATAGGTTTTTGCATCTGTTTTTTTCTTTCTTTTTCTGAGGATAAGAATATTACCCTTTGTGAAGCCTCCATAGCTCTATGGAAGAGCTTATGTAAATTGTGGACCTAGCTTTTTGAGCACTGGTTCCTCGTGGGGTGCGGTTTGGTACTATAGCAGGTACTTTTACACCTGGTATTGGGTCCAAAAGGGAATGTAAGTTGTTGGCAGTGGAGCTACAACCAAGCTCCCTCGCCCAGCCTCCCTCACGAATAAGCTATAACATATTTTGGGTTGGGGGTCATGAGTAAAATACTTAGAATCTCGTTCCGTGGCTAGAAGCTATTACAGTGAAGTTATTAGATTATTACGAAGGTATAGCTCCTAAGTTTTGTAAGTTGCACGAGCAGAGGTGTGTTACTAGCAGGGGACAAGGGCAGCATACTCGCGGTAGGGGTAAAGTATTGGAACAAACAGGGGGGCAAATGTCTGTGCGAGGAACAAGACAAGAGCGGTTATTTTCCTTCCTAGGTATCTTGGGATCTGAATGAAGGAAGTCTTGCATTGGCCATCTTGACCCCAGTTTGTTCCAATACTTTACCCCTACCGCGAGTACGTTGCTCGTGGAACCTACAGAACTTAGGTGCTATACGTCTGTAGGATAGCCGAGATCTTTTTGCACGCTGTAGCGCGCAGTACTGAAGTAGATATTGTCTTGTGGGGGTGATGCTCGAGTGCTCACTTGGACTGGTATTACAATATGATAGCCTCCTAGAGCGACTTACTTACAGCCTCGTGCTAACCCGGCAAATTGTGTATCCTTGTGCAGGGTTCTAACCTCCGTTTTAAGAAAAAATCTCATCAGAAAACCTGGTATGATACTCGGCTTGTGCTACTTGTACTCGAGTACGGGGTGGGCGGGTGGCACCTTCCAGATGTGCTGCGGGATGACTTACCGGTAGGCGAGTTCGGGTTGGCTTACCATACTATAGTAGACTAGGGTGCCCTCAACGAGGCGACGCCCTCAGCGAGGCATCGTAGTAAAGAAGGGCACGTTCAACCAAAGCTACCTACTAATATTTGCCAAGCCTCGCTGAGGGCGTCGCCTCGTTGAGGGCACCCCTAGTCTACCGTTTTGTCGATACCTGGGTTGGTTGTGTCTTAGCAATGGCCGGATAAAAGGAGGGATTTTAACCTATTAATACGAGAGATGGTCTTAGTACGATGGCTGTGAGAAACTAACGTTATAACCGTACGAGTACAGTATAAGTCTAGCTGGTTAGTAATCGTATCGTCCTTGTGTACGAATACTACATCCCTACTCTGGCAAATCACATCACATCACTGGCACAGTCGCTACACTGGTATAATACTGCAGGGGCTCCCAACAGGCATCTAAGTAAGAGATCCTACGCTAGAACTTAGAGCATCTTAAGAAACACGATTGTCTAGGTACAGCTTAATCAGAATAGCAACCCTCTTCTTCGTTTTCCCGTTTTGAATAATTGTGAGTGATATCGCGTGTCTTCCGACCAATACATCGGTATCGCAGCCTAATATGATCCAATGCTCACTCAATTAACCCCTATAGCGTCGAAACCTAGAAGGGACGCGTAGCAAAAACAATTCTTGTTTTACCTCATTCAAAGTTACACCTCCAAAGGTCCTAGACGGTGGGTAACCTAGGCCCGGAAGCATGACAGTAGATTTATGAGAGGCCGCCATTGCCTGAACGCCCCTACAAGCCTCCCCTACCACCTCGCCCCAAAGGAGCTTGAAATATGGTGGGCACTGTTTGGGACTTGATTGGTCTTGGACCGGTAATATATCATGCCGGCCGAACAGGAAGACGAAAATGTCATGGGAGTCAAGTCGGATTGGCTAGAGTCTAGGAAAATTACTAGCTACAACTCAGCAACTAGGATGTGCGGTACCAAACCCCACCAGCTTCCAACCAGGATATTTGGTCAATGGGGGAAATTTCATCAAATCCGCTCAATTTAATGCGTTTGCTAGAATATTGGCGCCTTATAAGTGGAGACTATTGGGACTGTGAGCGTTTGCAATCCGAGTGCTAGTCTATCTGCTTCTATTAAAAGTCTTGGGAGTCTAGGACAACTGGTGTTAGTGGAAATTCTTTCGTGAGGGTTTCTCGTCCATCTTGATCGCATCACAATACCTAACTTGCCATTTTCTGGTTTACCGCGGGATGCTCAGCAGTTGGATGATTTCGGAAGCCTACGATTCAGGATAGCTACCGGTACGCCAACTGTGCCCTGATAGTGTCTAGCGCTCTCTAGATGGCTCTCTGATCGGCTAGCTAATATAATACTGGGTCGAATCGAGTTAAGTGCCGGACTGTGCAGATGGGGCCGTGGCCTCTCCTTCCCGGTTAAGAAGGACTCCCAGTGCCGCCTTATCAAAGGTCACCAGTATGACGATGTCTAAGACCCCGAGGGTACAATAACGAGTGGGCTATTAATCCTAACTATGGATCCTAGCAATTGAACACTAGATGAAGATATTATACTTTCTTTAAAGCGGTAACCTGATGGAATGAGGCTAGGTTTTCCAGCCAAATACAGGACCAGCCTGGCACCCGTACTAGGCAAGAGGCATCCCAAAACAGGGGTCGCAGGTTTATATGAGCCCCCGGACACTACCGGATTTTTGCCATACACTTACGGATCCCAATATTCGGGTACCTACTACGAGTATTTGCGCCTTTATGTGGAAGTGGTCTCCAAATTATTAAGAGAAAGGCTGTACAGTCGTGTCACAAAAGTCTTGGCACCCTCAGACTGAGTGATGGGACGGGAATGGCCCAAATTTACCACTTTGTATGTCCTCCTCAGCTTCAATTAGAGGTGAAGAATAGAAATTAGAAGGTTCTGTTTCTTGTGATTGCATTTCTGCTTTGACTACCATCAGTGGTGGTTAAGATGAAGCAAGTTGCATGGTAAAATTTAGCCAGGGTGCCAGGACTTTTGTGACACGGCTGTACTCGGACAGGGTCAAAAAGGGCGGAAAACTTTCGGTGGCGAAACAAGGATAGAGGCGCTGATCGATCAGGAGGAAGTGGAAAAATGGGGGTGTTATAGGATGCCATTAACCTGGAGATGTTGCAGTGTAGTCACCATTGTATTCCATCTATGGGCCTTATTATCTGATCATATAAGGCCAAATTAATACCAAAGGAGAAGGAATCAGGGCTTTTGGAATAGCCCTTTAAGAGACTCATATAAATGCATAAGTTCAATTGCACATTGGCAATTTTATCATCGCCTAAATGTCATTTAAATGGTCAAGTATCATACTAGGATACTTATTTCTTCAGTCTGGATTTCTGGTGTCCACCAAGGCAAGAATTTTTCCACTGTTGCAACCTACTTCCTAACTACCCCACCTGATCTTGCTGATCTTTTTTTCCGCCCTTTTTGACCCTGTCCGAGTACGCTGGGACTTGGCTCGTCTCCAACATAACGGAGTTTCTACCGGCAAACGCTCCGAAGATTCAGGTGGTATTTTCCAGGGATGGTCATTACCCCAACCCTCAATTTGGTCCTCAGGACGACGCGTTTCGCCTGTCGTGGGGGCTAGGGTGGGTTGGCTGGGAGTCTTACCAGGGCGTTGGAGTTCCCTCTTCTAGTAAGGTCTGTTTCATTTTTCATTTTGCTTGTCTTAGCTAAGAATCTTTTCGCTTGCATTTTCTTCCCGTAATTTCCAAATGGGGAAATTCTAGACGTCTTACAGTAGCGTCATTCTCAATTATTCCGCTTTTCGCGGCACTCGAGTAGTACAAGTACCAACATAAGGAGGAAACGGTAGGCGGCCCGCCTCACTAAAAGGACAACTGATTTAAGTAATAAAAGTATTCCTGATGTTCCAATTCAGAAGTTTGTATACAGTCGCACCTCGCTATAACGAAACCCTTTGTACGGGAAACCTCGCTGTTACGAATGAACCTGCTGAAAATTTACACCCATGCTCCCATACAGACAGACCTCGCTATAAGGAATTTCTTCTGAAACCTCGCTATAACGAACGAAAGAACCTGAATTCTTGGCTTTCGTTATAGCGAGGTGCGACTGTATCTATATTTCTCAGTCTTAAGTTGACACTTTCCTGTTTTGTGGCCATTAGTAGGGCGAGCTGTTAGAAGGGCTTCCATATTAGGGCAATGATGCATCGGCAATACACGTATGATAATATTACAATAATACTGTATTATCATAATTATTATCTAGTCAAATTCGGATATGGCCAGGCACCCTAAGCCTGCCTTGGGGCCCTTTGGGCCTTGTATGCTAAGAATGTTTGGACTCAACAAGAGTGCTGAGCATTGAAATGATGGAAGATCTGATTTTCTGAGAGTTTAACCAAATCTGGTCTTGACCTGCCTGGCTCCGAGTTTGGCTGTTTCAGAGAGACTAAGGGATAGCTCAAGCGTAGCACTGTGCTTGAAATTCCAATTTTTCTTGACCAAAAATCTATTACTGTTTCCAAAGTATGCCCCCTTGTCGAAGTATAAACTTGAGGGAAATTGGGTGGGCGATAAGCAGTTTGTCTTAAATAGATAGTAAAGATGATGACCTGCGATACCAGGAGCGATCGGGAGGAAGTGTGTAACTCTCGTGGCACAGAGTGGCTTGTACGCAGAAATTCAGTCTGCTTGAGTACAAGTACCCAGCAAGAAGTGCCTGAACATTGGGTGGGTAAACGCCATTTTAGGGAATTCTCACCCAAATAACCCCTGTTAAACAGTGTACACTGACCTCTTACCTCTGAAATATCCCTGAAATATCCTTGTGTTATCCCTGTATTATCCCTGTTTTCCGTCCAAATGTTCAGGTACTTCTTGAGGGGGACTTGTATCGTGGTTCTGAACTTTGTAAAGTCTAGTTGACTGCCTTCTGCCAATTAAAAAATCGAAGTGGGGGGTTACACACTTCCCCTCCCTGGTTTCTAGTAGCATATAGAGCCTGAACACAGGGATAAAAAATTTGTATGGGAAATCATCTGTGCGTATCTGACCGCCCATATAAAATTTGGACTCAAATGTTCGGGTTCTAAATGCCTGTAACTTGTAAAGCCCTGGGCAGTCCAACATTGTGGTTCCTGTTCTACGCTCTCTTGATGTTAGTTCATCTAATCACTTACCGGGTGTGGTCTTTTACAAGTAGCAGATGAAACGCGTTAACTGCAGTAAGGATAGGCATTGATTATTAGAGAATGTCACCCTTGGGTCCAAAACTTAAGGAGATCTTAGACCTGTATTGAGTTCACAACTTTATCTACTAATGGGCACAGTTCTCTCGATAAACCCTCTATCGATAACCTATGACTTGCCTCGTGTTGAGCTCTTTGAGTTATGGAAAATAGTGCACGAGCCCTCAGTTTTTCAAGCCAGTGTGGGGGCGGGAAGGGGGTTTACTCAGAAAGAGCTGAATTTAATGGTGCTTACGAGCTAGTTCCACCCCCCTCATGACCCTGTATCTGGTTTGCCTTGCTAGCAATGATAGCTATGTACGAGATGCTGCAAGACGAGTCCCAGCCTGCCCGGGCCGTGGACCACACTGCCTTGAACAACTATCTCAGGACTGTATCACTACATCTTATGAAATAGTTAAACACTCTCTGACTAGCTAGTTTAGGTGCTAACCCCGTCTGGAGAAACACCAAACAATTTAGGAAGGGGAGGGGGGGCGAGGGAATAACTATATAAACATATGCGAATGCCCCCTCTCCCCCAATTGCATATAGAGGCCAGCAAACTTTAGTTCAAACTTCTCTCTCTAGTCAATTGCTCGGCACTGAACTCAACATGATTCTCCAACCCATATTGCTCAATATCTTCTTACTCTCTTCGGCCTCTCTGGCACAAGTCATCGGAGCAGCAACCGGTTTTGCGAAAGGCGTGACTGGTGGCGGTAGTGCTACGCCTGCTTACCCCGCCGACATTAATGAGTGAGTGTTGTTCGTTCATTCTCAGGATGGGGGAATGAATAAACAAATGCTAATCGAGCAGATTGCGAACATGGCTCACGGATTCCACCCCTCGCGTCATCATGTTGAAAAAGGAGTATAACTTTATTGGTTCCCAGGGAACGGTGACTGAAGCTGGTATGCTGTTATGGAGTTATTTTTGTCTACAAGAGGATATTAACCAAGATACAGGCTGCCGCCCAGCAAGCAACACTTGCCCCAATTCTGGTGGGCAAGATGCTATTAACGGACCCAGTTGGGTGTGTTTTCTTTTTTTCTTTTTTTCCCTTATCCATATCTTTTTCCTCTCTTTCAATATAAATCACTCGTTAGGGGCAGGAACTGATATAGTTTATAGTGCACAAAGAGCAGTTATCCAAGTATTCAGGTGACATATGACAAGGCTGGAACTACCTATATTGATGTCAAGAGTAACAAGTGAGTCTTCAACATTGTTAGACAACTGGTGAATCTATGGCTTATGAATTTCTAGGAGCATCGTTGGAAAGGGATCCGCAGGAGTAATTAGGGGGATTGGTATGTTTCTAAGATGATTCTCCCTTCCTCTTTCTAACAGCTACTTTAGGTCTCAGAATCGCAAATGGAGTTTCCAACGTTATCATTCAGAACGTCCACTTTACCGTAAGGCACCGAGAACTACCCTCAATCGATTGAAACAATAACCAATCACCTTTTAGGAATTGAACCCTAAGTACATCTGGGGTGGGGACGCTATCACTCTGGCAGGCTCCGATATGGTCTGGTAAGGCCTCATTCATTCATCCCCACTAAATTGGCTGAATTTTGTCTTTCTAACGACCTGCACAACAGGATCGATCACTGCAAGGTATACCCCTCAACCTTCGAGCTCCTGCTTCGAATGATCATTAACATCCACAGTTCTCTCTCATCGGTCGTCAAATGATTGTCACCGGCTACACCCAGGCTGGTAGAGTCACCATCTCTAACAACGAATTCGACGGA
The DNA here is from genome assembly GCA_003070745.1 of Tuber borchii. Lineage (NCBI taxonomy): Eukaryota > Fungi > Ascomycota > Pezizomycetes > Pezizales > Tuberaceae > Tuber > Tuber borchii. Next base: position 102,142 of record NESQ01000215.1, on the reverse strand, counting down.
AACACCAATTGGTCCGCCACCTGTAATGGCGACCACTACTGGACAATGCTCTTCTTGGGATCTAGTGACTTGATAACCTTGGTCGGCAACTACATCCACAACTGCTCTGGCCGTGCGCCCAAAGTAAATATATCACTATCCAACCCCAATTCATAGACCCCCATCAACTAACCCTCTCTCTCTCTCTCTCTCCCAGATCGGTGGCGCAGACACCTCAAACATCATAATCCACGCCGTCAACAACTACTTCAGTTCCATAGGTACTCACCCCCCCTCCAACTAACTAGTAAAAATCCAAACACAACTAACCCCCCCACCTCAGGAGGCCATGCATTTGACCTCGAAACCGGAGGCATGGCCCTAATCGAAGGCAACGTCTTCGAATCCGTGACCAAAACAATCACACCCACATCCGCATCCGCCGGCGGCAGCGTCTTTAACGTCTACGATTCCAGCGACACAAGTATCTGCAACACGGCCCTCGGCCGCGCCTGCGTTCAGAACTCAGTCTCGGGGAGCGGCTACTGGACAAAGTACACAACGTCTAGCTTCCTGACCAATATGTCTGGCAAGAACGTCCAGGCCGCTGCGCCCGTTAGTGGTGTCAAGGCGAGCGTTATGTCGAATTCTGGTGTGGGGCATCTCGGAAACTGAAAGTATATATTTCTTGTTTTTTTTGTTTTTTTTTGATCTCTGGTAACTATTTCATCACTATTGTACGATACATTGCTTTTACCGCTGGGGAAAAAGAAAAGAGTTTTTCGTGAAAATGGTGTACTGTGTACTACTACCTGTTAAATTACTATAATCTAATTTTAACTTGTACAGTATCATAATGGTAATGATATTCGTTGGTTAATTGGAAAATCTCGCCTTCACGTGGCATCTTACGGAGTGATATATCATGTTTAAGTACTAACACATAAACTAGGATTACTCTAATCCAACAAACTGGTACCCCTGAAGTATTACAAAACAACCCCTAACGTATAGGGTTCAACATGGTTCTCGGCGATGTAAGGGAGGAAGGAAGGAAGAAAGGCTAGCTGTCGCACCTATAAACCGCTCCAAGATAGAGAGCATCACCAACACCTCTTCCAGTATTATACCAATCGCGCAAACTATCAAGTATGATAATTCCTTTCCAGCACACCTTCGTGGATGACATCATTCTATGCCCTACGGTACTCTACTCCTACAGTATCTCGTTTTCGTCACCCCAGGTCAACTTCGCTTCCTTCTTACAATTACTCTTACTTCCACTATAGTATCATGCAACAATACAGAACCATCCGCAGTTGGCCGGATAAGTACAACATGAAGTCCCCAAGCTACAGACAGATACGCAAGACTGCTACCTACTCCCCTCGACCGGAGCTGGCGGGACGGGCGTGATTTCCTATCCTGACCTTATGTTGTACCCGTTATGTGCTCCTGTCTTAGTGCCAAGAATCGACACCGGTTTGGAATATCCATCACAAACCTATAAAAAGTATAGCTGGCTGAACTGCTTAGAAGAGTGTGGTGAACAGTGCCAGTAGTCTAGCGAAGGTCATACATGAGAATGGCCCTGTAAATTGCCCGTACAATAGCATCAAATGTATAAAATCTAAAGATATAATTGCTGGTCGGTCGAGCAGGACTTTTTCTAAAGAGAATATGGGACCGAAAAGAGCCAGCATTTTCTGCTTTGGGCGAGCTCGTTTTTGGACCACCGCCTGGCCAAGGTGAGACGGTGGCACGCGAGAGTTTGCGTCAGTGGGTCGGGGGTCCTCCGGATTCTACCTTTTGTTGTGGATGTGGAGGGGATAACAGGTTTAATAGTTAATGGTATATAACATCGATCTCTATGTTTAGAAAGACATTAATCCTACTCGTTCACTCTTACTACTACAAGTCCTAGGTTTACCTACTATCGTACTTCTCGAGAAAAGTAGCATCAAGACTATCCTCTACATAGGTCCAGAGAGGATATTCTAAAACGGGAGCCCATTTTTGGCGCGGAGACAAGAGTAGTAGAGTCTTCAATATGTTAATTCTATAGCAAGAGCAACGCTAAGTATAGCATAGTGTTATAGTTATCACTAGGTTGCTAACTTATATAGACATGTTTTCTTAAAGCCGACGGATTAGCACCCCACCCACAACAATCCATAAACAGTCAAATCGATGGGAACATATCCCATTCCCTTTAGAAATAAAAGGGCCGTTTTTCCTCCATGAGAGCCTATCCTCTTAGGGACCATTCGGAACCAAGGTTTTCTCTCCAGACCATTTCCCAGCCAAGACACCGATCTTCTATGCGAGTCTCGCTCCCTGATAATGTGCCTACTCTTCAACATTAATATGACCTGTTACTAGCCAATAAGACTGGTGAGTCTGGGTTAGCTTCCCGGTATAACAGAAACAGATAATCGAATAAGTGTAAGCAAGAAGCCAAAATTAGGTAATGGGATCCCCTAGTACAGTACGCCAACGGTTGGGACCCCCCCATAATCTCATGCTAAAACAACAATTAGGGGGCAGCGACATCATCTTGCGGGAAAATTAGGCAAACTGTCTGAAAGAAGGGAGAAAATCAAGAGATAAGCTTTCCGAGTACCGTTTTCCAGCATCCGTTCGAGCAAGCTCCATATTAGAAAATTTCGACATCAGGCACTGACTGCTCCTTTCCGACTAATGGTATATCTATTCAAAAGCAACCTTCTCCATAGGCTTCATAAACTTACCTCAGGATATCATTTACACTTGTGCATTCATCAGACAATGCTGCACACCCAAGTTAATTACGTCATAAGCTTGCCCGTTAAGGCGAAGAGGGGGGGGGAATAAACATACTGGCATCCTTTCCAGGAAGACATGCAGGATTCAAGATGTAAGCTTCATATTGAGGAAGCCATATTGTGCAGGACTTCCACAATGCTTCAAAATTCTGCATCCGCTTGCTGCTAGAGAGGCCATCGTGTTTTGGATAGTACTTGTGGAAGTCCGCATGTCGGATGATACCTCCCGGGATCTGTTGGAAAAACATAATGATGTCTTCACGTGTGGAACGGTCTGTGAATGTTAGTGAGGGACGGGGGCAAATTGGAATTAACCGTAATATCGTACTATGAGGTAGTCCCTGCAAGCGCGATGGCCCGTATATCCTGAGTCGTCTTCCCCTCGCATTGACATCAGAGGAAGGCCTCAGAATAGACGCCATTACGTATGATCCAACAAGCCTCGGTAAGTTGGAAATTCGTGATATTTGTGGAAACTTCCAGCGACGGTTTATCAAGTTGATTTAATCCAAAAAATCCCTCAATGCAGGATCCGGAGACTCTATCGTGAAAAGTGCAGAATTGCTGTTGCCTTGTTGTTGTAGGTTGGATGGGCAGGATGAGAGCTTCACCTCAGCAATGATTCCATGGAGACTAACCCTTTTGGGCATCGTTGGAATCATAGTGCCGCGGGAACGCCAGATAGCTTCCGGAACCCAATATTCCAGACCACCCATATTATGAACAAGAAACTCACCATGTAGCTGTAGAAGCTGCTGGAAATCAAATTCCCTGGGAGAGATGTTAGAAAGATGTTAGAAACACACATTTTAGATTCACTCTGGGAAAAAGTCCTAGGTTGACGCATTTGGTTAACGGGCACCTCACGAGCCTTGGAGCCAAGCCCGCCGTAGGAAACCCCAGTGCCAGTAAAGACGATACCGTCAGGTAAGCCCAAGGACCAAACTTTCGCTAGTTTACCTGAATCATTCTTCGGTCAATTGAGGTCAATAGAGGCACGCTATGACAAGAAACGAAACTAAAAAGGGACTAAGTCAAAGTAAAAGGAATGGTAGAAGATAGACCGCTGGAGGTATCATAATAAGCAGGATTAAAAAAATGAAAGAAGGAAGAGTTTGGCATCATGAATACTCGGAGAAATTACCAACCACAGGAATATTATTTGATGGATGTTTCCTGGCCTACCGCTCGAAGGGGGCGAATGAAGAAACTGTGGCCCTGTGTTCGAGTGGGTAGGCTGGTACTCGTAATAGGGGACGTAATGCTGCTAAAGGGGCATCACGATAGCTGCGGAAGGGGCGGAAACTTTGGTGGAAAGTAGTACTTAGCGGGTTATAAAGTGTTCGGACACCTTCGTGATCAGTACCACTAAAGCATCCGAATACTTTATAAATCACCAAGTAGTATTGAAGGAAAATTGCGATGGTTCTTTGGACTGGTGGGGAAACCACATACTGTATACAAGTAGCAATCACAGTAACCTAGAATCCCCTTCTAGACGGTAAAAAAGACCTAGTATCAGTAAACTGGGTCGTCACCAGCGATATATAAAATTGAAATTCTGGTACACACTCAGACAGACAGATCACAAACGCCACACTATGGCCAAATTAAAAACAAGAAACACTAAACTGCCGTCCTGACGCCGTAAATTCAAGAAAACGCTTGTTGTCTTGGTCTAGATCCCCAATTCATCGTTCGTCGAATCGAATCGATCCAGTCTTTGTTATCGGGCTTGCTCTGCACTGCTGGGAATGGGAATCGGGATGCCGAGATCATTACGTAGTCGCCCTCTGCTTGGGAATTAATACTGATATACAATCAAAGCATACGGCCCAACTTACGATTCAATTCTATCCTCTGCCGCCCATCGAATGATACCCAAGCAGTAGTCCGTGCATCACACGGGACAGCCACGCGGACAACCATCGAGTCTGGGAGTACCAAAGGGCGGAAAGTAAGAGTATGGGCACAAATCGGAGAGATCTAGATTCGTCAGGCCGCAGGCTCCTTAACACTCACATGCAAAACATACCAAAATCGCCGGGATCTCCGGGTGACAGAGGGAGCCTCCAGCGGCAAGACTATACGCCGTTGACCCTGTGGGTGTTGCAATACAGACACCATCTGCCTGAATCGTCGTCAAGTGCATATCATCCCCATACAACTCCGTCGAGGACATAGCTTCCCCCCATTATTAGCATACCACTATTAACCCCTAAACCTAGATCACTAAGGAAAAGAAGAAAAAAAGGCAGAGGAACTCACTTGGATTAGGCCCCCGGTCCACCACAATCTCGTTCAACACAACAAACGCCTCCCCGGGCGTATGAGTCGGTGGACGGAGCGCAGCCCCAGAGAATATCTCATCAGCAATGTCTCCGTTTGTGTTAATGTCTTTGCTACCTTTTATCCTACGCATGATGACGCCTATGATTTACCAAAAGAGGGAGAGACCAAACATGTTAGCAAAGGTTCATTAGGTCGAATGATAATCCATGATAGTACTTACCCTCAAAACGTAGGCGCAGCCCCACAGTCACGCCATCCTGTATAGCAGTGGATAGTACCTCCTCGAACGCGCAGAAGTCAAACTTTGTCAAGAATCCCAGGGATCCCAGAGAGAATGAGAACACTGGCGGGACAACTTTCTGGAAAAGCCAGCTCGCATAAAGGACCGTTCCATCCCCACCGAGCTAGAACGCCTATTAGACAGATTCACACACGGCTTCAGAGGGAAGGGCAAAAAACCCACAGTGATGACAAAATCAAAAGAATGCGGCCGCTTAGCACACAATTCAGCACTCCAGTAATGCAGTCTGGATTTATACCCAGGACATTTTTGTTCGAGCCCTTCCGCATCGAATTCTGGTGCGTCTTTGAGGGTGTCCTCGACGTATCTGCCCCGAGGCGATCAGCAACTACGCCAACACTCCATGAGTGATTTAAGGGGCACAAACACAGTGTACTTGCTCCCCTTCTCCCCTTCCATCAGCCACTCTACCAACTTCCTTGTATACCCAATCAATGCTCTATCATAAGTCTTCGTCAATATCATAATAGCACGAACTTTCATCTTGATCTGAATACTCGCTACCCATTCCCCCCATTAGCCCCCCCCAATGTAATATAACATCACACTCCACTCACCTAAATGCTTACTCAACTCCCGAACCCCCAAAACCATATCTGACAGTTCACTCTTAGTCATAAACGGCGGATTCATATGCTCCGCCACAGCCCTCTCTTTCTCCTTCTTCCCGTCCATCTCTCTACCACTCACTTTCCCACCCCCAACCGGAACAAACTGATTCTGCATCTCCAACAACGCGTGCACGAAACAACTGCTCTGCGTACTAGCACACTCCCCCTTGTCATCGCTGCTGTTGTTATGACTATTAATGAGTCTGGGGAGCAAGGGATTCCCCATCCCATCGACGGATACGACGGAGGATTTACGGCGACGGGCGGATTGGACGTGGGGGTCGAATGTTATCTTCGTTTTTTTTTTCCCCTTGTTAGTCAGTGCAGGAGGGAGGAAGGAAGAGTGAGGATACCTGGAGGACATGGTCGTCTGTTTCCTCAGCGTCGGTGAGGGGATTGCTTGCTACTTGCTTACGGAGTATTAGCTTTATCGGTGGAGGGGGAGGAGGTGCTGGAAGTATATACTTCTGTATCTAAGACGAGTCCCTCGTCGATTGTTGGGATATTAAATTGTATAGTTGCCATGGTTGTTGATTTATGGCGTTGGTCAAGTAGAGCGGACGGTGGTCAACTCAGGATACTGTACTGTGCTCGAGCACAGTGCAGTGGTATGGTAGCGGCGGGGCTAACCACGGTTGGCGGGGTATCAACGCTGGATACGGTAACACGAGGATTATCATTTTACTGAGGATATAATAGCTCTGATTAGTTTAAGCACGATGCCTCACTCACATAAAGACTCATTTAAGAGACCTCTTCCTACTGGCGCTTTGGGTTAGAAAAAGAAAATAAAGAAAGTAATAACTACCGGTATTCCATCAGCCAGGTTACCGTAATTGTAATGGCATTTTAGTTATAATAGACAACTCAACTCACCCCCACGCAGACTATGGCAGTCAAAAAGCGACAAGCACAATCATAACCTCAAGCATAGCATCAATCATAACATATATTTAAAAACAAAAAAAAAGATACAAAACAAACACTCACTCACTCACTCACTCACTCACTCACTCACTCACTCACTCACTCTCACTCACTCTCACTCACTCTCACTCACTCTCACTCACTCTCACTCACTCTCACTCACTCTCACTCACTCTCACTCACTCTCACTCACTTCACATACCATCCTCCAAATCATATCACAAAACAAGAAAAACGCTAAACAAAAAAAAAATCCCCCCCAAACAATATCATATAATACAACTTCACAAGGAAATGAATAGTGCCATAGTAAGTTGTTTTTGTTCTGTCTCGAATCTAATGGAACAACCCACCCGCTTCCTCCGCCGTATCGATCGACTTTTACACTAGTCTACGGTACAGTACGCTAAGTAATGTTACAGTATAATAGAATATGACGGCGGCATTGGATCTACTCCACAAAAATACAGCAAAGAAAAAGAAAGAAAAGAAAAAACCCAAACAGAAACACAGGAAAAAAAACAAGCCATTCCCACCACCTTTTTGATCTTGAAAAAGGGCAGCCATCATTACTTCTGTTTTTAATTTTTTAAAAAAATATATCCTTCAGTAGGGAGAAGGGAGAGCAAATCCATTACCCCATCCTGCGTCTAATCTCCTCCAAAATCCCCATAATCCTTAGTCTATCATCATTGTCCGAGGTAACTCTCGACAAACCCTCCAGCACTCCCCTCACAAATTCCTTCTTGGCAAGCGCTTCTCCGCCCCTCCGGACGGAGTGCGTGAACCACTTCTCCGCAACGTAGGCTGCATCCCTGACCAATCTACGACGCACCGTGCCCTGGAAAGGCAACTCGTCGCGCCAGTACATTTCATCTAGGATTCTCAGGATTGTCTCAGCCGGAATGCCGGCCTCTAGGAGGCAGTCTACGACCCAGGTTGGGGCACCGACGTCACGCTGGTGTTCGTAGGCATAGACTTCTAGGAGTTGGACGAGGTCGTCTGGTACCACTCGTTAGAACTACATTGTGGAAGCTAGGGGATGAAAGGAGGGCATACTTGGAGGGAAAATGTATTCAGAGTTATTAAACCTGTGTCCTAATCGTCGAATGTTGTCGGCCACAAGCTCGTACGGGTGGCCCTGGCCCGAAGCCTCTGCATCAGTGTGGATTGAGCTGATGAGCTGCTCCCAACACTTCTTGATCTCCCCAGCCCCACGATAATCTGCACCCTGGAAGATGGCAAGGCAAATGTCCATGTACCCATAAGGATCCGCAAAGCGATTGAAAAGCTGTATATAAAATTATAAAATTAGTAATTTGAACAAAAACAAGAAATTGGATTAAATATACATCACTAAGGGTAAGCAAGTTCGAATCCAACTCCTTGATCAACTTTTCCTTCTTTGAAGGGTTGATCCGGCCATCTTCCTTAACTCGTCGGAGCACATCATCCTGGATAACCGCAACATCCAATTCCTCCTGGAGGGTATGACTCAACTCATTCATCTTCTGTCTAATACCCATTGGGCCGTAACTACCGCAGAAACCCTTTGCTCGACTAAGAAACTCCAGTCTCTTCTCAAGCGGCAAATCAAAGTCACTCTGGGCAAGCTTGTGGAGAACCTCAGCAGCTCCATAGAAGTTCTCACGACGAGCATGGTACTGCCACAACAGACCGTAATGGTCCAGGGATTCCGAGCTTCGTCGCTGGAGATATCCAAGAACATAGGGCGAGTCAATCTCGAGGAGCCTATCGGACAGTCCACGTCTATGAAGCCAATCGTAAAGAGTATTATGGAAGACCTCGTCATCAGAGGTATAGATCAACTGCCAGGTTTCATTTCGTAGGCGGGTGGCTGGAGTCGGCATCCCGTCTTGCATTTCCGGACTTTGCCCAAACTTCGAATCCAACTCGTCCAACACTTCAAACACCAATTGGTAACATTCCTCACGCTTTGCATGGAAGTGAGCCCTAGGGTCCTATTCGCAGTTCAATTAGCCCATATCACACAAAAACATTATACCGGACGAAAACTTACTGTCGGAATTGCTCCATCAGCCAAGAATCCCAAAGCTTCATTACCCCTGTCACTCTCCCTAGCGACTCTAAGAGCCAGCTGTACGGATCCCGGATAGTAATTCAAGCTTCGATATTCTATCAAGGTATCCCGGAGGTTCTCCATTGTCAAGCTTGCAGCAGTCTCCTCGAATAATCGCAAACTCTCCCTCAGAAGCCTGTTCCTGTTGTCCGGATCCCCATCTGCTTTTGCTCTGCGAACCTGTTCAATGGCTTTAAACACTACGACATCGTCGGCGCTGCAGAAACTTCCACATCGTCGCCGTAACGCATCCGCAATAGTGTCCACGTTCAACCCAGCTGCAATATTTCTGTTGACGATTGCTGTAACCAACTCCTTCGCAAGGGCGGCCCCGCTATCACTCGTGAATAAACCAGCATAAGTAACCTTCTTAGCCTCCTCTTTCTGGTTGTCTGGAAGACTAAGTATGATATCCCCAAGTTTATCATCCAGCATAAAGAGCACAAATGATATACCCTCGATCATGTTACCAACTAAGGTAACAAGAGCATGCAACATCCGATGTTCAGCTTGCTGAGCAACTTCCTCAACCCTACTGCCCAGTCCCATCAGGGATTCGGCTCCGGATAACCCATTAATAAAGCTGCGGTTGTTTTGTAAGAAGGCCGACAATTTGACGAGTTGCTCCTGGATGGATAGCAGTTTTTCAACAGGAACACCACTATGATAACTCGCAACACCTGCAACACTAGGAACCTCCACAACCATTTGAGCCTTCCAGATCGATCTAACAATCCTAGAAATATAGAGTGCAATGCCCTCTGCTCTCCCTGAAACTTTAACACTGTCAAGACTAGGTAATGCCGAAGCATCGTATACATTCTCAGCCCGTGGCCTACCACCATAGTCAATAAAAAACTTCCGAGCGAACTCAGAAACTTCCACATCTGTAGTCCGAGCCTGGGATTGGTTGACGGTTTCGGTGCTTGCCCCACAGGCGACTGCCAATGAAGAAGCACACCCCTCCGCTCGCCCGTACTTTTCAAAGAAATTCCTAGCTTCACCCTCCACGCCAATCGGAGAACTAGACATCCCATATCTGATAGCAGCATCGAAGACCTCAATGAGCCGCCTCCTCTTGATGATGTGAACCCCAGAATTGGTCAAGATAGCAACTTCAGTTGGGGGTAAATCGTATTGAACCGCTGGCTCGTTCCCAAACCCGTTAGGCCCTTTGCTAGCCGCAAAAGGTTCTGAAATCAATTCAACAGCCTCAACCCTCGATTCAAGGTTCACAGACATTCCCGTCTCAATAAGTGTAGCCCTCGAGGTTCCTTCCGCCAATATCGCGATTCTCCCAGAATCAGGCGCCGAGAGGAAGAGCTCATCCACAGCGTCCGGTTTATCCACAAAGCAAAAGAAGTATCCAGGTGCGAATACCTTTGCCCTTCGGGTAGGCGTCAAAGTTGGCCCCGTTGACGGGGGAAATCGAACGTGAATCACCTGCATACTTGTCGGCGCAGATTCCGATCCTCCGAATCCGTATTCCGAAGCCACAGCGCTCATATAAAGCCTACAGCCAGTAGTAGTTGTCGCAATCAAGTGGGTTCTGCGAGCTTCCTGAGAGGTTACAGGGCTGATCGAAACAATGGGAGTTTTAGGCTCCAGTAACGGTGTGTTCCCGATCATAACCCGGATGTTGGCAAGCGTGTGCGGAAATGAGTGCGTGATGCTCAATGAGAACGCAGTCTCCCCCTTAACATGGAACGCCCTAATAGCTGACTTTGAAGAGAGCGTGTAGAGTAGATTCCTGGTATCATCTATAACCATCTGGACAATATATTCTGTATCCTTTGGTCCACTCAAGAAGGGCAATGGTATTCTAGGGGCAAATGATGAAACACCCCCACTTGTTTGGCAAATCTTCCCACATCTTCCGTAAAACCATTTCTCTTCCGCCTTCACTTCCGTCAGCAAATAAACTCCCAAACCATGGACCTGTGAGCAGCCATACCTGGTACGTGAATTCATAAATATCATTATCACCTCTCCCACCAAAGAATATCCGCCCTGTCTTCTTGGAGCCCTCGATCACACTAACGCCGAGTCCCTTGGTCGGGGCGCTCATCTTAGTCTCAAAAAGTGTAACATCCCTCCCGCCCCTCGCGTTCGGAACCGCCTGTACGCCGAGTAAGAAGATATCGACCGTTGTCGCAATAACGAGGACATAGTTGACGTCGCTGACAAACACTCCTAATTCACGAAGGTAAGACCCGGCAATCCAATGCGCCAATGCTTCAAGGTAAGGAAGTGAAAGACTCACCTGGCTTGGGCGACAACAGCCTGACAGCGGTGATATTATTTGGCTGAGCTTCGTAACCTTGGAACGACCCCTGCGTTGTGTAATCCCACAGATAGAGACGGTTGTCAACCGTAATCCAAGCCTGCTGCAATTCAGCAAACAATCCCATCATCGTATGACTTGTAGCACGATTGTATTGCTCGAAGATCGAGTCCGGGATAGTGTGCAAAGCCGTTCTCTGGAATGGCTCCCACGCCGATGAACGTGGGATGTCATAATCGGACGATTGACCTTCTGCTCACCCCATACCAACCATCATTAGCCCATATTCCCAAATCTGAAGGAAGGAGGGGGGGGGGGGTTCTACGAGAAACTATGTCATCAAGCTGGGGATACCTCGCCTCCGTCGTCAGAAACTCATTAATGGTTCTAGCAGCACGTGGCACAGGCCCCAGGTTATCGGTCGAGGATACCGGCTTCGGAGCCTGTGGAATTCCAGACTCAGACCCAGAAGGCGCAGCAGTAAAGGCTTGTGATGACCGGCTGTCCGTGGCGTAGGCCGATGAAGAGCCGCCGGTATACGAATTCCTCGAGGAAGACCGCAGCTCCGTGGGGAGGTCGGGGTATCCTGGGTTCAGCGAAGACGACGGGCCGCCGCCGACATTCGGGGTTGTGTATATTGAAGAATGGTACTGGCGCTGAGAAGGGGGTGTTTCGAATATTGACATTTTTTTTTCCGAATGATTTTTCCCCTCACGCGTTTCGTAGCGTTGAAAGGAAAGGAAAGGAAAAAGCCAGTAAGAACGAGGAAATGAGGCTTCCCGTTTTCTTGCTAAGTTGTGGCTAATTCTAGGTCCTTTCTCTCTTTTCGCTCGCGCCGGTTGTGCCTAGAGAAAGAGAAGTCGCGTTGCTGTAGGGTTGCAGGATGAAAGATGGTGAGGGCTTTTGCTAAGGAATCGCCTTACCAATCGCGTCCGTAAAGAGGAAGCTTGATGGAGGTCCTTAGGGCACAGCGATGAGTTGGGAGACGAGTGTTATAGGCGCGAGTTGACAGCGTTCAAGCTATGATTGATCGCGCAGACAATCGCTCACACAAATTAGGATACGGTATTTGGAGAGTTGAACAACATCGAAGGGCAAGGTTGAAGAAGCACGGGAAGCTGCCGGCAGTCTTGGCGCGACTACTTTCTCGATTCCCCTTGTTTGGCGGCTCAACAAACTATAATAAAATGCCACAGTATCCGTGGCTATCATTACCAGTACCTTGGAGCTTCTCCAGCCATCGCCCATAATTCATTCTCCCCTTCCCGAGTGGCTACTCTTTCTCCGAACTACATAGCCTACGGTGTTCACATCTACACATCTCAGAGCATCATAGCATTTTCCAAGACCCCAGCCTGATATACCCCCAACCTTCACACCGAGTTGTGACATAATAGATGCGGTAGTCCCCCTGGACCACCCGAGAAACTGTCAAACATAAATAATACCCATCGCCCTTTTCTCCACCTAGCCACATAGTCTACCGGCCATCATCTTAGTATTACATCCCCACTTCTTAAGTAGCCTTCTTCCCCTGAGCAGCCTCTCTTTCCCTCTTCCTCAAGGCTCTCTTCCTAATGCTAACATGCATACCCAAATTCTTGCTCAAGACCAGACCATTCCAGATACCAAGCAACTCCTGAGCACCCCAATGCATCAAACCGTGACTCCAGTACGGTGTAATAGTGCCCTCCATACCCGCAGCAGTCCCCTTAAGTCCAATCTTCCCAAGCGTAGCCTTAACAAAAGCCTTTGGTGTAGGAATCATCATGCTAGGTTTGCGAATCTTACTCATAGCGGAGGTGATCAAGTAACCTACGACCAATTGAACCTGCACGCCATCACGTTTGAGCTCAGCGCCGAGAGCGGTGGACCAATGTTGCAAGAAAGCTTTTGAGCCAGAGTAAGTGGCCAAAAAGGGAGTAGGAAGCAAACCGCCGAAAGAGCCCATGGTCAAAATCAGCCCCCTCTTCCGAGAGACCATTCCCGGAGCAATAATTTGAGTAACTTTGAGTGTACCATTAACGTTAATGGTGATGATCTCGTCCATCTCCTTCCCGGTCGTTTCCAAGAAAGGAACAGGGATATCATGGCTTTTCCCAACATTATTAATCAGAATCGCGATGTCCAGATCCTTCACCAAAACCCCCAAGCGCTCGTAGTCCGCCGAGTCATTCTTCGCAAAGTCCATAGCCAAAGTCTTAGTCTGGATACCGGAGTACTTCGATTCGATTTCCTGAGCTAGGGCAGCGAGTTTCGATTGGGTACGGGAGACGAGAACGACATTGAATCCCTTCGCAGCGAGCTGCAGGGAGAATTCCTTCCCAATACCATCCGAGGCGCCGGTGATGAGTGCCCACGACCCTTTCGGCCCGAATTTACGCAGCTATAATAACAAATAAATCAGTATTCTACCTGACCTCCCACGGGCTCTGGAAGTAACATACATTTGTCCCGCTAAGAATGAACAAGCTTGAGAAACAATTGAAGATTTTGAGCGAAACGTTGATAACGGTGAGAGCACCCAATAAAGCAAGAGCGGAGAGTCCAATTGGACCGACAAAGGAGGAAATTATGGTGATAAATTCGCTGGAGGACGTCATGGTGTTGGTACTTCGCAGCAACCTCGAAGTCGGTGTTTAGTGGTCTTGGAGAAGGAGGAGCGTCTCTGATTTTTTGGAAGGGAGCTCGGCCAGCCTTCTTGTTGTGTTGGGAATTTTCAACCCAACATTGGCACAAATGGAGAACGCAGACCCATGCCGAGGCAACGGGCACTACACAGGACTAGCTGATTTTTGAGTCTCCGGAATGGTGTTTCGATAGGTGATTCGGTTATGGAATAACTCGTGGCACCACTTGAACCTAGATGACTGTAGTTCACGCAAAATCTGGTACCAGTGGCGCCACGAGTTATCCCAAATCACCTATCGAAACCCCATTCCGGAGACTTTGAAAACCGGCGAGTAATGTTAATGCCTGATCAGTGGACGCAACGGTCCCCGAGTGACAAAGTATGCAACCGTTGCTGGAGAAAGCGTGGAATACAAGTACCAATTAGAACTTGGTCTCGTTCTTCTAGAGCACGATACCTGCTAAATTACTTATTCAGTAAATTCTCTCCGCGAAAAACCAAGGAAGTATGCTACCCTATTGCCTGGATACTGAAGAGGCTCATCTACTCGAGTACCGGTATTTCACCGGAGCTTCATGATAAACCAAGTTGGGATCTCTGCTCATGTCAGCTGTCAGCACTAGTATTTTCCGAGTGATGGATGGTGTTTTCTCATTTCCCCTTTGACACGATTGGTAGCTTTAGCTCTGGGCACGCCGCCAATGCAGAACACCGGTGAAAGGGGGGCTGAGAACCTGGTTGGGCAGCCATGGTGATTACCAACAATCATCTACTGGTACATGCAATCCACTCTTACTTCACTTGAAGACAAGACAGGGTTATTGGCATAAGCTTTTAGTAGAACATACTCGAGTACAGCAAACGGAACAGCGCATCACAGCTTGAACAACCTTTGATCAAGTTTTGAAAGAAAAAAAACCCCCACCCAAAAAAGCGATGCAATTCTATTTACTCAACTTCACTCGTAACAGCAACGTAGGAATGAAAGCGTACTCAATGAACCCGATACGCTCCGCCATGCGAGAAAGAAGACTCCAAAGCAAGAGACCCTAGTTTACAGACTACTGGTTCAACTCCTTGCCGAATATACTAGAGAACTATCGTAAAAAACCCCCATCTAAAAAATTCGAAACGGATCGATAATCTAGTTGTGTTCATCTACGCTGGCAACTTCTTTCTTGTCTCCGCTAGCGCGTCCAGCAGTATCTGTGGAGGCATTTGTCGATACCCTTGTGGATTGTTGAACACCCTATTAGATATGTTAACACTATTAACAAGTGGGGTCAAATCTGAAAAGTAAGTACCATTTCCACAGATCTTCGCAAGCTTGTTCAAGCGTCATTTCAGCCTTCCATCCAAGCTCCTCGTTAGCTCTAGTTGGGACTGCCGTAAGATCCAGAACATCTCCCTTCCTTCGAGGGACAACCTCATAAGGGAGGTCTCTTCCGACAGCCTTCGAGAAGGCCTTGATCATGTCGAAGACTGTAGAACCTTTTCCGGTACCAAGATTCCATGCCCGGCATCCAGGCTTGTCTTTTCGAAGTTTGTTTAGAGCCGCAATGTGACCCTTGGCAAGGTCAACGACGTGGATGTAGTCGCGAATCGCAGTACCATCGTGGGAAGCATAATCTAGTCGGGTAAGCTATCTGCGTCAGGAGCGGCCCGAGCTGAATTGACTCACCTGTTCCGAAGACCTTAAGCTTCTCCCGGCGCCCAACAGCAACCTGCCCCAATAGAGGTAGAAGGTTGTAAGGAACGCCCTGAGGATCCTCCCCCATGATTCCCGACGGATGAGCGCCAGCAGGGTTAAAGTATCTAAGAAGCGCGGCATTCCAGCCGGGGTGCGACTCGACATGGTCCTCGATAACTACGGGGCAGGATTAGTACCAATGCGCTAAAAACCAGCAAGGGAGCTGTGGAGCCAGTTTACGGCGAACATAAGCATACCCATCTCAATCATCATCTTAGTCCTTCCGTAAGGGTTAGTAGGACCGATGGGGCAAGTCTCTGGGATGGGAATCATGTTTGGATATCTCGTGGCGTCACCATAAACGGTAGCCGAAGAAGAAAATACAATGTTCTTCACGCCATTCGCTTCCATGGAGCGGAGAAGAGAGATAGTTCCTCCGACATTGACACGGTAGTATTCAACAGGAATCTCGGTAGACTCTCCAACAGACTAGCGGTTCTACCTGTCAGCCGCACACCCAGAATCGTGAACGATTATGGAGTAGAGTCGTCGCGGGATGTATGATCTTGAGTAGGCCACGCGTGCAAGAGGGGCACAAACCTTCAAGGCGGCAAAGTGAATAACAGAGTCGATATGTGGGTGGTCTTTGAATATTTTGTCGAGGGCTTCTTGGTCGGTTACGTCCGCCTTGTAGAATATGGGGCGTTTGCCGCAGATGAGCTCGATACGGTTGAGAGACTCCTCCGAAGAGTTGTAGAGGTTGTCAATAACAATAACTTCGTAACCAGCAACCAGAAGCTCTAAAGCGGTAAAAGACCCAATGTAACCAGTCCCGCTATTATTATCGTGAGCAAATTTCAATTCAGTCGGTAAAAAACAAACAAACGCATGATTGGCCGACTCACCCAGTGACCAAAACAGTTCCTTCTTTCGCTGGCATCTTTGGCAGGGGGGCTGATTGAGACGCAAAAAATTGATAAGGTTGGTAGTTAAGGAATAAAGCAACCTAGTTTGTTTGGAGATGATTAGATTGCAGAAAACAAGCGTCTGTGACACAGCGGGAACAGGAAGGTTTTGTTTGCTGAGCTGTCAAGAGGGGTGGGGGGGGGGGGGGGGACGGAGGAAGCAGCGAGGAAGAAGGGGAGGGAAAAAAGGGTCGGGGATGATCATCAATGATCGGGCGCTATCAGGTTGAGGCAGGCATGAGTGGTATGGTATGGGATGGTATGGTGGGGGAGGGGTTGAGCTGCCCTCCCTCTCTCACACGCTTCTCCCTCTCTCTCAGCCCTGCATTCGCCCACTACTGCTTACTAGCAGTAGTAGGAGAAACCTCCATGCTCCCTCTCTGTCTGTTCTCTCTCGCCTGTATGCCGAAGCCATGGCGTACGGCATGATACTGGTATGGTGAAAGTAATGTAAACTTACCAGAATACCAAGAACGGCCAGAGACAACAAAGCTCGCTTTTTCGTAAAGAGAGCAGAGTCCATACTCGTGTAATAATCTCTCCTTGCCCTCCGAAGTGAATGTATTTATTATCTTGAATCTCGAGCTCATGTATAAATTTACTTGCTGGAACGCGCAAGGTGGCTTCTCCTAAGCGGTCACCCCTGGCATCCAGTTTGGGTCTCCTTCTCCGGCGCTTCACACTTTGAAGCTGACTAAGTGACCATCACACCTTCATTTTTCCTGGGCAACCAACTGGGTTTCAGGGAAATATAAATAGGGCCTTCTCTTCGGAACTAAGCGCTCCTGGCTGTCATAACTGGTAGCTTGTTCTACCACATCTGAATTCCTCGAATCCCTTTTAACCGTTCAAAATTCGATTTAGCACTCACTTAAACGTGGTTTCCCCTCCTAGCTTAGGCATCGGGTTATCTCGGGAATGGGGTCTGCGGAAACGGCAGAGGTTCGTTGGGCAATTGCTTCGTTTCAGTCCTCATTCAAATTCGTGTAAGAGCTATCCAATTAAGCTTTGCAGAAAGAAGTACGGAACATGTGCGCTGCATTCATATACTGAGGGAATAGATAAAGTATTGTTAATGTGCGAACCGACCCGATTTTTGATGCGGCAAAAACATGTACCCATGACCGCATCTCATCTCAGGCCCAGATAGCGTCCAAGGATCACAGAGGGTCACTCGAGAATTTTTAGGTATCGGTACGGAATGTGCATGGGTCCTTTCTGGTGTCACAGAAGTTGGCAAACAGGAAAAGCGTGGAATCTCATTCCTAGCCTAACCCATGCGTTTAACTTATATGAAGTCTAAACTAATGGAATGCAAGGCAGAGCAATATCTGCAGCCCACTTCGGTACGGGAGCAATTGTTGATGATTGTCCGGGCTTGAAAAGCGCAATCCCGCATAGCACGCGCTAATTCCAAGTTCCAATACAGGTGCCTAGGTAGCGGTAGTTGCTTATACTTGCACCTCGGGCTTGATGACGACAATAAAGCCCGCTTAATTCGAAGCTATACGTGAACTCTCGCCCAATATCGGATTCTACAGATGCCCATCACCAAGAGCCTAAGAGCGTTGAGTGTGTTACAATTGGCTCTTGTATTTGTCTTCATGATACTGCTTTTATTTGTACCTGGTATAAACCCGATTGCGTGAATACGAATATCGCAAAACGGTTACATGAGCTTTTTTCACATACAAGCTCCCTAGCAGTAAGGCCCTTGCCGGAAATTATAGTAATAACGATGAAAATCCACCAATCTCTTTTTAACCTCCCCCTCCTAAAAAAATGGAAATCTAAGCATCCTCCAAAGCGAGCACCTAGAAAAACGTTAGCCAATAGCAATCAAAAGGGAAGCTGGATATACTCACAATAGCAGTTCTTGTGGGAATGTAAACTTGTGTAAAGTTCTTCCGCCCGTTCCAGTTGAAATCCGTTGTGAAGAAGCGCACACTCTCGTCGATTCGGCCTAACCCGCCCAACTCTTTTCGGTCAGTGTTCAACACAATACGGTACGTCCCTGCTTGTTCTATTCCGATCCGGAAATCCGCAAAACTCTCCTGTAGGTAGATAGACTAGCGTTTAGAATAGCAAATATAGATATTATAAGGATTTTAACTTACTGTAGGATGGAAGTTGAATACGAAAACCAATCCTGCGCGCTCAAATACAATAATCTTGTCACCCTCATGCTTCAAGCTAATGTAAGCTTGGGGTGAGTGCAGCCATCCGTAACGCTCTTCAAGATGTTGCATGGAGGCATCAAAGTCGTTGAGAAATTTGTATCTCAGGAGGGGGTCATCGAGGATATTCCATTGCCGTCTGGCGTAGTGGTAAGAGTTGTTGTTCCCCGCGCGAGGGAAGTCGAGCCATTCAGGGTGGCCGAATTCATTACCCTCAAAGTTGAGGTAGCCTTCGCCACCCAATCCGTGAGTGAGGAGTCTGATCATTTTGTGGAGGGCAAGACCGCGCTCAATGATGGGGGTAAAGTCGGTGAGTGTTGACATGTGAGTATAGAGCTCTTTGTCACAGAGCCACATGAGAAGCGATTTGTCTCCAACCAACCTGTAACTGTCAGCACTAGAAAACAATGTAAGAAAGATATAAATATGTTAACATACGCTTGGTCGTGGCTCTCGGCGTAAGCAATGGTCTTCTCGCCATGTCGTCTATTGGTCAAAATCCAGCAGATGTTGGACATATCCCATTCATCGTCTTTCTTTTCTTTCAACAACTTAATCCACATGTCTGGGATAGCCATAGCGAGGCGGTAGTCGAAACCGACACCCCCAAGGGCAAGAGGAACACACAGGCCGGGCATCCCAGATACGTCTTCCGCAATTGTTACCGCCTCGGGAAAGTTTTCGTGGATCATTTCATTAGCCTTACAGAAATATTAGCAAACGAGGCAAAGGCTAGGCTAACTTTGGTTTCATACCAGCATGAGATACACTACTCCTTCTTCGTCGACGTTGCCCCCAAAGTATTCGTGGTACCCACCAGAGAAACCCCTATGCCCGTTAGTATGCATTAGTCAAAATGGGTGGTCTTAAACATACGTTCCAATCCCGTGGTGAGTATAGAGAATGCTTGTGACGCCATCAAACCGGAAGCCGTCAAATTTGTACTCCTCCAGATAAAACCTCAAATTGGAGATGAGGAAACGTAATACTTCGTGATGCCCATAGTTGAAGAGTCTGGAATCCCATAATTCGTGTCTACCCCGTGGCCCCTCGTGGAAATAAAGGTGGTCGCTACCGTCGAACATGTTAATTCCGTCAAGGACGTTTTTGCATGCATGGGAGTGGACAATGTCAAGAAGGACTGTGATTCCCATTCCGTGAGCAGTATCGATGAGTTCCATAAGCTCTTCGGGTGTTCCATATCGGCTTGAAGCAGCAAAGAACGAAGTGACTTGATATCCGAAAGAAGCATAGTAAGCGTGTTCTTGGATAGCCATAAGCTGGATTACATTGTACCCAAGCTTCTTTATCCGAGGAAGGACGTTTGCGGTAAACTCGGTATAAGTTCCAACTCTATATTCTGTTGTGCTGATACCCACATGCGCCTCATAAACCCGAGCAGACTTGGGCTTCTTGGGGCGAGGGTGCTTGAAAACATATTTCTTCTCGGGATTCCAGAATACGGCGTCATATATAGGAGAAACGCTAAGGTCCTGAGTGACACGCTTGATCCATGCTGGAAGGCGATCCACTCTCTCGCCCGAAGGGAGTTGAAAGTCGATCTACAGAAAGTTAGAATATGTGAAAAGCAGGAAGGCAATTCGGAGTGTAACTCACCTTTACTTTAGTATTATGGGGAATAGCGGGCTTTCCGTTGACGGGTGGGAGAGTTATTTCCCAAACGCCATACTCATTCTTCTTCATTGGATGAGATTGTCTATTCCACCCATCTAGGTTGGTGAGAAAACTGTCAGATGTGGTTAGGAGCTGAGGCAAGCTTACTGAAATCTCCGATAAAATTGGCGTTCACAGCATTTGGAGCCCACTCGCGATAAGTGATAGTCCCATTACGAGCAACATTGATGCCAAACTTTTCGTATCCCTAGAACAAGCAAACATATCAGCACCGGACGAAAGAATTGGCATAGCTCGGGCAAATTGGCTAACCTTTGAGAATTCCTTCAGCCCACCCTCGTGGCTGTTGAGTTTCTGAATCCATTCGTTAGCCTTAGAGAAGCGACGGCGAAGGTCATCCTTGAATGGACCAAGCCATGGGTCCATCTCGACAATGCCGGTGCCATCAGTGGGCATACTGCCGGGAGTATTGCTCTTAGCAACCTTCTTCACGGGAGCAGTGGCGGGAGCAACAGTGTTTTTGGAAGCGCGAGTGAGATCCATCGCCGTGATTTAGGGGAAGAATGGAAGTGAGAATGCTGTCTATATGGGAATTAGAGAGCACTGAGTCAAGAAGGCGGGAGAAGGTACTCTTAAGTAGGTGTAGGGGCAGCAGGGTGAATGGAAAAGCTCGGATAGATAGTTTCGCCAGCAATTCATAGAATGATGGGATGGATGGGAGGGAAGGATAAGGAGGCAAACCCTGCAGCGAAGGAGGAGGAGAGCTCTTTTTTTTTTTTTCTTTTTCCCCGTATAGGCGGTTGAAGTTGGCTCGATAAGCTAGATCACGGCCCCTCCATAGGAAACAATTCTCTAAACAAACCCCTCTAAGGATCAACAAAAAAGAAATGAAAAAAAGCAGATACCGTGCGACGTCATCTGGAAGGGTGGTGGGGTCCACAAAGATTGCCTTTGCCTCGTGGCGGCAGATGAAAAAAAGGCAGAGTGCTTCAATATCCTGAGTCTGGGTACATATAATACTGCGAATATTGTACTAGTGCTCGAGTACAGTGTAGCAGTAATCTACGACGGTATCATACAAGTGGACCCTCTGGGCTATCACCATGCTAACCTTCGAGACTTGCAGAAATTTGAGGGAGATGTTCAACACTCAATGCTCATCCGTTAATGTGGGGAGTGAAAGATCCTATTGGTATCAACTTTAGTAGACACCTCTCTTTATCTACACCGCACACCAGTCCGCGACCTTTTGGGCAGAACTTAGCCTGAGCAAGATAAAGTGCGCATGCAGGTAACGAGCCGAAAGAGAAAAAAATTCTCGCAAAAATTCTTTCTTTCCCTTACCTTCTTTCTCTCCATCTCTCCGCTGCAGAACCAAATTTTCGCTTTACTCGGGTGTTACGATAGAAGCCTTTTTTTTTAGGTCCACTCTGAAGCAACGGTGATGCACCGCACCCGAGTGCTGCCTCCCCCCACCGGATGCTCATTATCAATGCGGCTAATGGATGTGAAGCTAAATAGAGCAGACAGCAGGCCCAGAGGAGGAGCCCTCCCTAAAAAAACAATTTTAAAAGCTGGTATCATATCATCTGTATCTCCGATCACTCGTCTGAGCTACCTTACCTTCAGGTTGTTGTTTCTGTGGCTTCTGCAGTTGGCTTGTCTCAGTGTTAGCCGCCAAGAGTCTTGCTTCGGGAACCACCCAATTGGTCGCGCACTTTTGCTGGGTCTAACTAAATCTACCTTATGAGTACGCACTAGCAACTCGCAGAAGGCCGTGGACCAACGTTCTCTGCTGTAGACTACCGTACGGTACGGTGCTCGTAAGGTGCCGTACAAGTACTCGCAGCGGGCAAGAAGTGTGCTGGGGGAAGTCTTAAACTGGAGTACTGAGGATGTTCATTTTTCTTGGTAATACATCTCAATTTGTGCCCCACTGACTGTGCCTCTTGACAGTTTTAGCAGCAAATACCCATGATGTGACATTCAGTTGCTTCTATTAAACTTTAAACCTCTATCCCTTGGGCGGTCCGAAACACTTGGATTCGTTACCAGCTATTTTAGAGCGATTTGAGTGGAGGGAATATTTAAGCTGACCACAATCGCTGAGTCATTTGAGCCCAAAAATGACTGAAAGCGCCTATTTCCTCACCAAGTAGAGCCGTCGGCTGCCTAATCTGGCCAGTAACGAATTCAAGTGTCTCAGACCGCCCAAGGGATAACTCCCTCAAGGGTTGATATGTTTAAAACCTCTTTCTATTTGCCGAGTCTCTAGCTTATTATCTGAGAGGGTAAAAATACTGTGAAAACTCGTAAAACCCAGTATCGTAGACCTCAGCGGGACAATGGCACTAAAGCTTAGATGAACAAACTAACAGTTAATGAGATCTAGCAAGCTCAGCCCCCTAAGCTATACCCCGTCTAGAAAACACTACTCCTCCTCGTAATTATGGTAAAAGCTGTTGTTGAGCCTTATCGGTGGTGGGTTGAAGTTGGGCATTTGCCATTTTTCGGGCTGAAAGTGCTCTGGTTGAAGGTTTCCCCACCACACAGCGCCGGTATCCGGAAACAGGGGCCGTGAATTTGTGCAAACAGCAGGCAAGTACAAGGCACAGGGGGTTGTTTTCGTACAGCCAACACCAAGCAATTAACTGAATGAGAGCAAGAGAAGACAAAATACTGAACAGTAAAACTTAGAAACACAACAATCGATTATGGATATTAAAGGCTGAACAGGAGTTCTTTTTTTTTTTTACATTTATATATATTCACAACTTATCCTTATATGCTTATCTCTCTTCCTCTTATTTTTTAAATTTTTTCTTAGTGTTCTTACCATTCATTTTGTTTGCTGCTTGTTCTCCGGTGTGTTTCTACCCAAGAAAATTCATGTCTTAGGCACCCCTGTATTTGTTGGAGTGTACGAAAACTTTTTTTTTTTTTTTTTTTTAAAAAAAACTTTTCGATTGTTATTAGCTAACTACCAGCTATCTATCCACGGGTGTCATAATAACGCGACCGTAGCAACGGTGGCCAGCGTTGTAGCACATGTACCTCAACCCAACGCAGTATATGAAATGAGAACAACAATATTGATAAAAAATCATAAAATCAATAGAAGTTAATGCTTGGTAACCCACTCGCCAGCCTTCATCACAACATTTATCCCCTCATGGTGAGAGTTCTGGTAGCCATGAATTAGTTACTCGAATATGGGGGATTAGGTAGAGGTACATGTGTTACAACGCTAGCCACCGTTGCTACGGTCGCGTTATTATGAGACCCGTGGATACAATACTATCGGCTTTCTGTATCCATCTTGTTTAAAACATACCCCCTGGGACTTGTATCATATCGGTACCCGAAGGCAGGGATTGGAAAAATACACACGAGATACAGCCAATTATCTGTGAGTATCTGAGCCCCCATCCCAAATTGGTACTCGAATGTTCGGGTACTCCTTACCCATTACCGTAAGAGCTCGAATAATCGGAGCACGTGCCAGGACGCTGGAGTTGCTTCTCCTGGTAAGGTGGGTTGGGTTTTTCTTTTTATTTGTCCCAACCGAGATAATCTTTTCGCCGTGTTTTCTCTCCTTAATCCAAAGGGGGAAATTCTGGACGTCCCTGCGTCATTCTCAGTTATTCCAACTTCCGCACTTGTGCCCCTATGGGGCGCTCATACACGCACGAATCATTTGCCATATTTTGCGAATCCCTGTTTTCGGGTATTTTTTTGCCTGCTCCAAGTGCCTTTTGTTGGGAGCTAGATTGACGCGTGATGCGATGGGGAGAGACAAAATGGCATGCCGCTAGGGTCCTCCTCCCGACGATAAAGCTCCATTCATATTGTCACCCTTCCCACCATTTGCTCCTTTTCCTCCTCTACCACCACCACCACCACCACCACCACCGCCTTCTCCTCCTCAACTAACTAGCATTTACGCTACATTAACCCACCTTCTCCAAGCTCAAGCTCCGCTGCATAGCAGTACAGATAAAGTAATCACCCTTTCCTATATTAACCGGCTATCCCGTCTTGCATCCACAAGAGATGAAAAAAAACAGAAGGAGGGGAAAGAATACTAAATGCTAAACTAAGGATACTACCGGATCAATGTCTACTACGATTACTGCCACGACTGCTCCTCAGGGCCAAGCCCAGCCAATTACTGCGGGGGATATTCTCCGTCTATTCCCTGAAATTGATTCGTCCCTTGCTAGCTCTGCCAGTGCTGCTACTAACAAAGCAGGTTCTGGAGAGCTCCAAGGTTGCGATGAGGAACAAGTTCGTTTAATGGAGGAGGTTTGCATTGTGTTGGATGAAGACGACAAGCCAATTGGAAGTGCATCCAAGAAAGTTTGTGAGTTTTAAACTCGACTTGGCCTTCAATCTTCTGGGGTCAAGAGCTAACCAAACCATCCCAGGCCACTTGATGAAAAATATCGACCTTGGACTCCTCCATCGTGCTTTCTCTGTCTTTTTGTTCGACCCAGAGGATGGCCGCCTCCTTTTGCAGCAGCGTGCGGATGAGAAGATCACCTTCCCTGGTAAGAAATCTTCAATGATCTCTCCTCAGGCCTCTATAGACTAACCCGCATACTCTCCGCCTCAACTAGCTATGTGGACTAACACCTGCTGCTCTCACCCATTGGGCATTCCCGGCGAGACCGGAGCCGACCTTGCAGCAGCTACCCAGGGTGTCCGTCGCGCTGCCCAGCGTAAGCTCGACCATGAGCTCGGAATCCCTTCAAGCCAGGTCCCATTAGACAAGTTCAAGTTCCTAACTCGTATCCACTACAAGGCTCCGAGTGATGGCTTGTGGGGGGAGCACGAAAGTATGTGATCCACCTTCAACTAAGCAATCGTTCTTACTAATCTCTACAGTTGACTACATCCTCTTCATACAAGCAAAGGTCGACCTAAATATCAACCCCAATGAAGTCCAAGCCTACAAATACGTCAGTGCAGACGAGCTCAAGGAGATGTTCAAGGATGTGGGACTCTCATTCACACCGTGGTTCAAGCTCATCTGTAACACGATGCTCTTCGAGTGGTGGTCGAACTTGAACAACTTGGATGCCTTCACGAACGACACTCAGATTAGAAGAATGTAAATCGCATCACCCGAGGAATCTGTGTCCTTTACTAAATACCCTTATATGCCGCGACCCCGTACCCCCAGCCGCCTCCTTTGGCTACTCTTGTTCTCGCGCTTCTGTACTTTATATTGTATATGAGGGCGGATATTAGTGAATCATGAATTTTACATCTGATTCTTTTTCATGCGATTTTTTATTGCAAAAGATTTCTTCGTGACGTCTACATACCTCCCATCAATTGGGCTTGGTCTCTACTGGCCACCTTCTCCAGCAGCTGAGGGGTGGGAACATATAGAAACTTAGATTGCGTATTTGAGTGATTTTTTACGATAGAGAACTAAAAGTGGTGCCTTGGTTTACTTATTTCCGCCCACCGCCCCCCCCCCTTTTTTTTTGGTCTTGAGCGAACATTGCTTTCTCTAGAGGCTGTGAACACACCATGCCTGGCGCACAACTAGTTACTGCCAGCGGATGGCTACTGGATCACGCATCGCTGGGTGTTAAAGGCACTCTACGTACTGTATGATGTCTGAATTCTTGCGATAGGCCAAGTGATGGCTGGATCTATTTTCTTACCTCACTCCATAATGGATAGGAAGCATTTATTTATTTGCTCACTACAACCACGGCATCGCACTGATGCCAGGTCTTGGCGCGGAGATATAAGTACTGGGGAGATCATTGCAATAAAATGCCATCGTGATACCGTAGGGGCGAGACCATGCACGAATTTTAGTAGAACAATCATTTCTATAATACCTACTTCGAAGCCCTGCGGGGCTTTGCTGTCACATCGGCAGTCTCGTGTATCTTCAACAATGTATTTAACTGCTTTCCTTTGTTTTTCTCTTTTTCTCTTTTTCTCTTTTCCTATAATTTTGCACGGTGGGGTTTTAGTTTTTATTCAAGATAGTTGGGCTATGATACGTTCCTGGGATTGGCACTTCTGCGCGCGGAGTCGGGAAGGAAGTTCCACGTAAGGTGAGGACTTCTCTCATTCTCGTTTTTTTGTTGCCCTCACCCCGCCTTCTAGACGACTAAGAGCACCGCAGGTCGGGTGGGAGATATCTGTGTTAAAACACCGATTTAAATTCTTCAAGACAAAAGCGTGGGTATTGCCAAGCCGTCCACACTGAGCAATCGGATGGTCAGGGTGGAAGCACAAGGCCTGACGGTTACGACTCTTATGAGAAATAACGAAGTGACCTCGGTAAGAAGCTCTGACGCCTAATCATTGATTGCCCGGTCGTCCACACGCACCCTACCAGGAGCATTCCCCAGGTGGGGCCCCCAAAGAGCTAGGCACTGGAGAGATGAGAGTGGGAATGAGCATCGGATAGCGATGGAGATGAGCGAGCGCGTGACCACTTGTGATTTGGCGATCCAATAGAACACTGGTGCTCGAATACATGCGCCATGAAGCATTGGCACCTATATGATGGATGAGTATCATAGGAGTGTAACTTGGGGTACTTTGGTACCGGCAACTCAAGGTCTATGGGTTTGAGTTTGTGGTGGAAAGCCTTAAGCTAACATTGCTTCCCTCGCTGAACAAACATATTTTTATACATTTCTTCATTGGACTAAAGTGATCAGAGAGGTTGGTGAAGAATTGCTCCCGAGATTCGATAAAGGCCGTGTTATAGTAGCAGTACCACAAGTACTGTACTGTACCTCCAATCACCGTAAAGTTATTTTGCCACTATCGTGCTGGTAACTACGGTACAAGTACAGTACCTAGAAGCGCTTTGTTTAGAGAGGTAACCTTGGGTCCACCAACCAACCCCGTCGCGCCCTTCGTAGCGCCTCATTTGACGCCTCATTTGACGCCTCACGCCTCTCCCCTTTAAAGCTCCTGCCCGGTATTCATATTATACCAAAAGTCCCTCGGAGGTCGCCCTAGCTTGCGTGCATTGGTGCGCAATTGTTGGCCCCATCGATTCGACCCTACTCAAGCAACGAAGCCCCTCCCCCGCTAGCATCGTCCAGACATTCTTGCCGTTGATCTTCTCTCACAACTTTCTTCCCCTTTCCATTGCAACTGACACTACTAGTACCGCTGCCATGAGCCCTTCTTCTAACCCATTGTCCTCTCCTCCACGACTCCCTTCACCTCCTCCCTTCACTGAGGTTCAAATATCACCTGTTCCGCCATCTCTCTCCCTTTCCAAGTCTCCCGCGAGACCCGTGTCGAATTCTGCCACTCGTCGCATCCGCCCTGGCACCAAGTCTCGCCATATCGCCACTGGCCCCCCACTAGTGCCCCTCAGTGAACTCGAATCGGCTTTTCAATTACAAGAGCATTTGGCCTCTTTACTCGCAGCTACCACTTCTCCGCCGGGCTCAGATAGCACTGTTCCCCTATCCAGAGAAGCATGTGAACGCCTGGCGACACCTCCAGAGGGTGTTGACGAATACCTGTGGTGCTATGAACTCACCCGCCGCCTCACCAGGGATCTGAATATCTTATTGGTAGCTTTGCTCAAGGACAATTGTGCAGCCTCTTCTTGCCCTGAAATGAGAGCAAGCGAATGGCAATATCTTTGCGCTGTACATGATCCTCCGCGGTCTTGCTGTGCAATTGACTACTCTACACATACCCTCGACCAGGCTGCGACTATGCTTTGCACCACTCGCTATTTTCCTAGTAGGTTGAGCCTTCAGACCGCCAGCGTCAAACATCTGGCGAGCATCTTTAGGAGGTTGTACAGGATATTTGCGCATGCCTGGTTTCAACACCGAAGCGTTTTTTGGGAAGTGGAGAACGAATTTGGGCTATATTTGGTTGGCTTCCCTCTGCCTCGTCATTGCGTGTGATCTATGTTTTCTAACTATGGCGTACTTAGTTCTTCAAAACAGTATCAGAAAAATACAAACTAATCTCCGAGGACAATCTAACTCTTCCACCAGAGGCCGAAGGCTTAAAGTCCAAAAATTCTTTTGGCGAGACGGACTCTGATGAGGAGGAGATTGATGAGTTCGATCGTGGGACAGGTAGCAGAGAACATGGGCAGGAGCTGGATGAGGATGAGGACTATCCGGATAGCGATGAATCGGATTCTGATGAAGAGGAAGCCGATGGAGAGGACGAAGGAGAGGTTGAAATTGAGAACAGGACAGAAGGCGATGAAATTGAAGATGATGAATTCGATTTGGATATTGATGATCACTCTTTGGAAGAAGAAGGTGCTGCGAATGATGCCTTGGCCGAGGCTCATGGAAATTTCAAGGGGGAAGCGAGAGACGAAGGGCGGGAGCACAACCTACTACTTCTACCTTCTTCCCGGAGTCACTCGTTGGCTTCATTAAGGGAAACCTACAAATTAGCCTTTGGCGCGGCTTATAAGGCTGCTCCTTTGGATGCGCCTTCGACTTTAGACATCGCTGTTTATGCTCCATTCCTTTCCTCCCTTGATGCTGTTCGTGGAAAGTGTTTTGATAAGACCCAACGCTTATTGGCGAGGCTATACTCGATCGTAAACTCTGTGGCCGTTGAACAGAAGCGAGAGTTTATGGTGGATGCCCGAATCATCCTCTTGAGTGATACAGAGCCCAAAGGGGAGGGAAAGGCTTCCGGGTTTGGACCAGTCATTGGTCTACGTGAACTTGCAAAATCTGGGCGGGAATGGAAGAACATCATTGTGGGAGCGCGCAACTCGGGATCTTCAGAAGGACAAGAAAATGGAGAGGGGGAAGAAACGGAAGGCCAAGCCATCGAGAAGGCATTCTTAGATTACCGCGGGGATAAGATCACTGAATCCGCCGATGTCTGGCAGTGCGAAATTGTTACTTCGAGCGAAGAGAAGCCAGAAGAGGTAGTTGAAAACGATAGACTTGACGATACTGCAGTTGAGCACTTGATAGTAGCCGGTATGTTGTCTACAAACACCACTTCCATACATCCACTTACTGACCTGTATAAAGTTGGCGGAACATTCGACCACCTCCACCCTGGGCACAAGCTCCTCCTAACAATGACCGCCTTCCTCCTATCATCAAACGCCGCAGCACCCCGTATCGTAGCAGGCATAACCGGCGAGACCCTCCTCATTAACAAAAAACACAGCACACACCTGGGCTCCTGGGACAGCCGCGCAGCAAAAGTAGTAGATTTCCTCCGCGGCATCACTGACTTTTCCGCGGACCCATCCCAACTCGTGACCTCGCCCTCTTCGTCAACGCCGGAAACGGACATCACGCCTCGCTCAACCACTGCCACCATCTCTGATGGCGAAAAGGAGCTTGTCATTGAGACTGTAGAGATTAATGACCCCTTTGGGCCCACGATTACTAACGAGGCTATCTCTGCACTCGTTGTATCCGAAGAGACGAAGAATGGTGGCGAAGCGGTCAATAAGAAGCGCACGGAGAAGAGCTGGGATGCGCTGCAGGTGTATAAGGTGGATATTATCGAAGATGAAGGGGGGGCTAAGATGAGTAGTACCGATATTAGGAGGAAGTTGGAAGAGGAGAGTGCTGCGTGAGTGGGATACCTTACCACTACTCTTTGTCAATGAGGTTTGTAATCTTAAGGGTGGATGGGTGGATGGATTGGCAAGGGTTCTTTTTTCCTTTTTTTGTGTTGTGATTCCATATTCTAAATAGAGGCATTTGGTGGTGGTGTATGGGATGGTACGGGATGGGAAAAGCGGAAATATAAAAGGGGTCGCTGTTACTGCTGCTATTGGATACTGGTATCATAGTTGGTTTGTACCGCGTGTTGTATAGATGATACCCTGAGGGTGAATTAGTGCGCTTGTGGACATCATGAGTACTATGCCGGCAGTGGAAGCACAAATGTGTAAGACTGAGTGACGTTTGACTATGAGGTCCGAAAGTGGCGCCCTGGGTGTCTCTCCAGCGAGTTTTGGGACCCTTTCTTGAACAAAGACACTACTTTCTCCAAAGGCCCTCAGCATACTATACCTGATGCATATAGCTGCTGCCCACGGCTCGGTGGAATCAGACACTAGCTCGGAGATCCTATGTAACTTGTAAGCCGAATATGCCCCTCAGTATCTGCCGTTCTTAAGCCATAATGCGAGGAATGTCCAAGATTTAAATTCAGAGCAATACAAATAGCAACAACAGTAAGCTGATCACATTCTTTCTATACAGCCTCTACGCCAAAAAAAAAAACCACAGCA
Source organism: Tuber borchii (assembly GCA_003070745.1). Taxonomy (NCBI): domain Eukaryota; kingdom Fungi; phylum Ascomycota; class Pezizomycetes; order Pezizales; family Tuberaceae; genus Tuber; species Tuber borchii. The sequence goes on along the minus strand of NESQ01000215.1, from coordinate 71,495 downwards.
AAACCTGCCCCAGATCTACATCACTAGAGGAGGAAGAAGAAAAAAAAAACACCCATTCAGTTCCGCACACTTGCGAACCTCCGGAAACAAGAAAGTAACACGCAGTAATTGAGCTAGACAGCATAGAACCACAATGCCAATCCGCATCTCTACTGAATTGAATCTTACCTCTCCAGGATCTCTCCCTCCCTCCCTAACCAAACCCCCAGAGCTCAGGGTATAAAAATAACCATTATAATATAAATTCCCTGGGTCTATCATTTAAGCCCGCCACGCAGGTAAGCAGTGAAAAATATTCTTCAAAATTTAATTAATATTGTTAACTGTGGATAGCACAAATTCTGGTCTTATACAATAAAGTTAGCCATGATATGAACTGTAACTTACTTACTTATCAAATTTTGTGATATGGTATAGTGCAGGTTGAAAACCTTTCTCGTAACCTTTGATGCAAGCTATACTATGCCAATATTCTATGAGTATCATACGAGTATAAGAAAAGTTCCATTCACAAATTTAATAGTCCTATTGAAGAATTGTTATAGCCACACAACTTTTGTAGGTTTAGCTATGGTGTTGTGGCTTGGTGGAAAGCTTATATTATAATATTATTATGATATAGCTTTTGCGGGAGTAAGGCTTGTGCAGAGGGCATGGAGTGTCTAGCCTAGGAAGCAAAACCTGAGTCTAGAAATCCCGTTATTGCCCAGCCTCATCTACGGATCAGTCGAGTGAGATTGAATGATTGCAATGGGTTGCTATAACACTATCTTGATACAGTCAAATTATGAGGCGATCAATATCTACCGTGCGTGCTACAGCATACATGCAAGTATTTCAGGCAGGCGAGTGAAAATTGTGAAGAAAGAAAACTAATGGTATTCAACGCTAACAAGAGCACACCGTAAGAAGAAGGATTGGAGCCCCGGTCCCTCCCCCTCCTGTTTTTTTATTTTTAGAATACACTCCATCGCTGCACGTCTCCAATCTCCCTTTTTCGAGATGATACCAACTGTTCCGCCCATCTAATACGCAACCCGGCTCCGCATATCCTGCCGAATATGTTAGCACTCGCTCACTCGCAAAAACAAATGGGGGGCGGAGAAAACTCACAGCAATCTTCCTCTCCACCTCCCTAATACTCCTATCTAACTCCGCAGCAATCATGGCCTTCTTATCCCTGGGCAAGAGCGAGTAATTCTCACACAAATCCCCGTCAATAACGCCCTTTACAGGTACATAATAACTCCTATAAATTAAGTGATCCCTTCCTGCGATGGGCGCATCTTCGGTCCTCATGTGCTGTTCTAGTGTCTGGAAGAAGTCTACATCCTCGCGGCTGACGAAGGGTATCATCAGGCCGATTGTTCCTTGGAGACCAGTCCAAACGAGTGTGTCGCGGCCGCCGGTCACCAACTGCGCTTTCTGAACACTCGTTGGGATGTCTTGGGGGTAGAAATGACACATTAGATTTAGGCGGTTGGGGGCACCCTGGAGGTATGATCGTTCATGAATGAGGTGTCCGCCGGCGGGGTCCTCGTCGGATTCATCGGAAGCCTTTTGCGGACAGCGGACGATCCAGAAGTTACCGAATCTGTCACCGCCTGCAACAGTCTCGTAGTCCACCATTGTAATGCACGTAGTGAAGCGCGGAATCATGTCGTCTGCAAAGGGTATTAGACGGTTGTCCTGATACTTGTATACCACGTAAGTCACCGATTCCTGCACGTCTGAGACTATGACCCTCGATCCCTGTGTCTGAAGACCGTTGATCAGGTTTGGAGCGACCTGGCCTTGGGCTTTGCGCAGAAGCTGTTTCATTCCTAAATCGTAAATTTTTAAATCTTTGCCTATGCCGGCTAGCAACCGGCCTTGGAATCCTAGGAGGGCGAGAGGAGGTTCGTCTACTTTTGTCTTATGTATGAATTCTAGCTCTTTGCCGTCGTTTAGGAAACGGTAGATGTGGATGTAGCCGTTGGTAGACTTGCGCGGGGAGAGGTGGGTGTCTTTTCCTGTGCCGACTACCAGGAACCATTCGTCATCTTGGCTGGAGAAGCTGACTGCGGCGATGCTGAAGGCGGCTTCGTTCTCTTCAAGTTCGATCCGCTGGGTTACCTCTTTGCCGATGGGGTCCACAACAGAGATGCAAGATGCCCAATGGCCTTCACCACGGGGGTTCCCGAACTCTACGGGGGCAAGCTCGTTGGTGTCACCGTTTCGGGCGCCGTCCAATAGCTTTCGTTTAGTAGCGACGGAGAGCGTATTGGCGTCTGCCTCAATAACATAGAACATAGGCTGATCGGGGTGTTTGAGCATTTTTCGGGGGGTGTATGATAGTGGGATGGATTCTTGTTGGAGATTGTCTGTAAGCTTCTCAATGGTAAAAATTCTAACCTACTCATTAGTGTACATCCAAAACTTCGGAAAGCCACACTACTGTGGGACAACATCGAACCCACCTCAGGTTCTGTCCTTGAATTCCCACCATTCCCTCCGGACACTGCTCACTGCTGAATGTCCAACCCCATTCTAGCATAGGATACGTCAAAGGTGTGAGCATGAATTGACCTCTTGCATCACTATACCCCAGCCACGGCCGACTGCTCAAAGCGAGGACTGACGGTAGCCCCTGTGCAATAACCTTGAATATCTTAACTGGCTTGGGCCCCAAAAACCTTGTTCGAGTATCTGTCAACTCTCCAGTTACTGTGTCGAGTACCGTTCTGAGATATACACCACTATAAAGACCAATATGCAGGTATAATGTCGAAGAGCGGGATGTTTCCGATGCAGAGTCAGGCATAGACATGATACATAACGATGAAGGTGCAGAGGTAAGGGCTTGGACAGACTTTGATTCCAAGGTGGAATCAGGGTCTAGTGAGAGCATTCGAACAGTGGCATCATCACAGCCAACCGCCAAAAAGGAACTTCGCACCCTCCCCTCCGGGACTTCTCCGAGTGAGAGACAGGTGACTGTCCCCGACATCTCTTTCTTCTCCTCATATTCTGCCAGCTGCCCGTCGCTGTCCATCTCGAAATACACGATCTCTCCACTAGAGAGCGCCACGGCAACTTGTCGGGAATTTGTAGAAGCCGCGACAATAGACCTGTGCTGAGGTGCTGGCCACTCATTGACTCTCCTATCTGCCCTGATGTGACGAATTCCCTTGGGATGGACTTGAAGTAGCGCATCCTCGCCCAATTGTTGAACTGCAAGCGTCGGGGCAGATGATAAGAAGCCAGTGTCAGTGACTTCCTCCACCGTCTCCCCGATACTGAGTACCAGTGTTCCATTGGTGAACGACAGGACAATATAGGCATCGAACTCGTCACCGTTTGTAAGTTTTGTGGTCCACACAGCGCTGGGCACACCAGGTAGTTCCGATGAGACAATCTCTGTGGTTTCAAGACCATGCTTCAAGGTCCGGAAAGTCGATCGTGGGCCGGATCCACAAACAGTATATATTTGGGGCGCATCTTCGTCAGTCAAATTGGCAATTTTGCAGTCTACCAAAGGATTCATGCTATCGATGGCCTCGACAAGTGATAAGTTCTCTGGGGCACGCGGGTGGAAATAAATAGGTCCAGTTCGGTCCAGTGGATCTGGTGAGAAATTATCACTTGAGAACTCAATCTCCTCATCATCGTCTCCCAGCTTTTCAAATTGATAAAAATGGCTAGGCGAAATGTAAGAAAACGACACTCAGAGCCAGGCGCAGGAAGCAGACTTACTGGTTGCCTCCTTCAGAGGCCACGAACAAGAATCCACTCTTCAAGATGCACAGGCTCGAAGCAATTGGGACAGTATCAAAGTATTTCACTTTTATCCGTGAGACACCGGATTCATCGTCATAATCCAATGTTACTTTGAGCAAATCACCATCTTCTGTTTGTAACAGAAAAAAGAATGCGCCCCTCATCTTATGCATGACACCCGAGATAATTGTTCTTTTTCTATTAGGGTCTTCGCATGCTCCCCGACGCCTAGGTATAGGCACTCTGTGTGTTGATCTCCCCATATGGCGATAGTATATACTATCCTCCGCGCATACTAAAACACCTGAAGGCCCGTCTGTGCCACCTGGTACTTGGAAAAGAATATTGGCAGATCGGTCCACAGCATCCGACCACTTTCGTACCACATGATTGAGCCCTAAATCCAGCTCATAGTAGACTAACATTTTCTCAATGTTCTCATATGCAACCCCGGTAGCATCCTGATCTGACTCTCCGTAATCAACCTCGAGTGCTGCAAACACTGGATTATCATATCCGACATCCAGGGCGACAAGTGCAAACACAAGACAATGAGGTTTGTGTGCCTCTAAAGGACTGGATATCGTCAGCTCCGCCTGAGCATTACGATTGAGGACGTAGACGAGTTTATTCTTCTCTACTGAAGAGATAAGACATGCCCTTCCCTTTGGATCGCACGCAAGGAACTGTCCCGGAATAACACGGCGAACACCAGACTTCCCGAAAGTCTCGAGATGTAGACGGTGAAACTTATTAACTTGTGGCTGGTACTCGAGAATAGTAATACGACCAGAATCGGACCCGACAATCACATAATCTAGAAAGGCAATCGTCAGCAAAATTTGCCTAGCTGCTACCAATAAATCGGTAGCTCCGCCTTCCAGCTAGTGTTCCGCTGACCTTAAACAACTTCCAAAAATCACTAAACTGCAGAGATAAAGTGAAACAGAGGCTGGGGGGCAAGTCGCAAACGTACCTTTTGAGCTACCAGCTAACCTGAACGCGGCCAAACATCGAATGATTCCAAACACATCAATTGTAAGAACCGAATGTACTTTTCCCTGCGCCGCATCGGGCCGTAATAATGATAACCGAGATCCTTGGGCAACGATTATTTCCTGTTGCTTCTTTCCACTGAACGCTCCAAGAATTGCTTGGGTTATGGCCGATGGTTGGAGTACCGTCAGCGAATACATGAACATATTAGAATTGCCCGACATCTTGCTTTGTGTGAAGGCAATTCTGTGGGACACACACTCAAAATAGAGGGCTGTAACTGCAGCACGTATGGGGAAATGCTCTCAGGCTCTAGGAATTATGTTGTAGGACCGGGTGAGACGAGCTTTGGTTACGTTGAAGAGCAAAAGCGAGCTGTGCGGCAAGTTATGTACGGCCAGGAAATTCCACGGCGTTGTGAATAAACATAAATTACCCGGCCATCGCCAGCGGGAGGTTTTTCTTTTTTCCTTTTTCTCAGGTCATGAATTCTATGCCCTAGGTGGTTGTTGGCCAGAAATAACTCCCGCTTACTCCATCCGGGGGCTTCGCTCGTGCTGCTCATCCCTTCCTCTCCGAAAATACCGGTAAATCATCAGCGCTCCCTCTCCACGAAACACAACCTTCTCTTAATACCTAAATCTCACTATGGCGAGTTCGGACGGCGAACCAGAGCAACAATCAAGAAGAAAGAGCAGAAAGCCTGGGAGTATAGCTACCCGCAGCCTGTGAAGCATGCAAGCGTTGACCGTGAGATCACAGATACCGCTTTCAAACAACAGCGCCTGAAAGCCTGGCAGTAAGTTTCTGCATCTCCAGCAACAAATAAATAACCCTCGGACTCGCTAAGCTCTAATGCCTCGTTCCCAGACCAATTCTCACACCGCGAACTGTTCTTCCTCTCCTCTTTGCGCTTGGTATCGTACTCGGGCCAATAGGAGGTCTCATGATATGGGGTAGCTCCAAGACACAAGAGATCTCTATCAACTACACCGATTGTAATGAAGCGACCGGCGGCAAGCTCCAAGACATCCCTTCAAAACACGTCCACACATACTTCAGTTCACCCGTGGACGATCGAGCAATGTGGATGTATTCAAGTAACGGCACTAGTGATGATGAGCAAGGAACGTGCACTCTACATTTCACCTTGCCGAATAAACTTGAGCCTCCAGTATTCTTCTATTATCGGTTAACAAACTTCTACCAAAACCACCGACGCTACGTGAAATCTTTAGACGAAAAGCAATTGAAAGGCGATTCCAGATCGAAAGGTGCCCTGGTCACCTGTTCACCGCTTGATGCAAATTCGGAAGGGAGAATTTATTATCCATGCGGATTGATTGCAAATTCCATGTTCAACGACACCTTCGACCCTCCTGTTCTTCTCAACACACAAGATGGCAGTGGCAAAGATAACGAAACCTATCACATGACAAACAAAGGGATATCATGGAATTCAGATAGGGGGAGGTACGGGGCAACCAAATATACGCCTGACCAAGTTGTACCGCCACCATACTGGGTTAAGAAATACGGCGAAAAATATACCAACGAATCACTTCCCAACCTGCATGAGATGGAAGAGTTCCAAGTTTGGATGAGAACCGCAGGTTTCCCGATGTTTAACAAGCTTGCGATGAGGAACGACTCTGCACCTATGAAGAAAGGGACCTATGAGGTGCGGATTGCCGATAACTTTCCGTCCTCTGATTACGCCGGCACCAAGTCTATCGTTATCTCGACATCAAGCCCTCTGGGTGGAAGAAATCCATGGTTAGGTATAGTCTATGTGTTCGTTTCGGGTCTCTGCATCCTCCTCGGTGCATTCTTCACCGTCAGTCACCTATACAGGCCTAGGAAATTGGGAGATCACACGCATCTGACATTCGATACGGAACCGGCCCCGGCTCCCGCCCAAGCAACTGCCTCTGGAAGAGCTATATAAAGGATAATGGGTTTCTTTTTTTTCCTTTTTTCTTTTTTTTCCTGCATCCGTTTGGTCAGCGGATATCAAAAACAGGAACAGTGGAATGATGTAGTTTCTTGATGTTCTTGTATGGTTGGGCGTTTGTTTGGCTTTTCGATCCTTGCGTTGTGGTGTATTTCTCAAATGATTCTTTGTAAACTTATGGGGCTATCCTGACCCTTTTCCTCCTTGGATCGAACTTCTGTCCGTAACGAAATCTTATGTATTTATCAGCGTAATCACTGGTTTAAGGAGTGTGGTAGTAAATCTAATGACGATGCCTCCAGGAGATGCAATCCCTCACCCCATAGATTGCAGCGGGCCGCTAAAACAAAAGCCGCCAATCGAACTAGAGGGCTGACAAAGCCAGCTGGAATATAGGCGAACACACTGGCGCATCAAACTAAAATTCCAATCTTGTTGATGTTCCCTTTTTACTCAACCACCAACACAAAACGACCGAAACTTGGACAGAACAAAAAAAAAGAGGAAAGAAGAAAGAGCCCTTGCTTGAGGAAGAGAGAATACAAATAGGAGATTCCCGTGCCAGGGGGTGAGTAAAAAACTGAGGAGTAATACTTCCGCCAAGTCAGTCATCAGATCGCACTCGCGTCAAATAGGGGAGATAATGTTGAAAAACGATTCAAAGATCAAGGTATGTACCGGAACTGTGCGCTTAGGAGTAATGCCTTAGATACTTGATTCTATCTTAGAGGGCCGAAGAGCCAACTATTTATGCAGTGAAACAGCAACATATACCCGTAGCGGTAAAGAAGGTAAAGGAAACAATATGGAAGACATGAGAAGGTACATGAGAACTGAATTGCGTATGTGATTGAGTAGTGACATAAGAGACAAGCCTAATGTGGTAAGTCAAACTCAAAGAGAAGGAAACCGTAGTAGGAAGAGTGGCTGGTTATGTCGTACTCCAATACGTGGAGAGTACATAGTCGAAAGCTTATTTTCAACAGATAAACTGGGTTGTGAAAATAGAGTAGGAGCCAGACGAGGGAGGGGTTTTCTTTGAAAAGTACCATAACCGCCAGCGTAATCCAAGTACCAAAACCCATTTGCGTATTTTATAGACCACTCAGTGAATCTAGGAATGCACCGAAAGCCGCCTGCTTTCTAACAAACTCTAGAAAAAAGCCTGAAATAAATATATTTATACTTTGGGCATGCTGAACTTTTTCAAAAAATTCCCAAAGTTGAGTTTCAAGATATATACAGCATCTGTGGAAATATAATGGCTCGGAGACCTGCAATTTAGGTGTGTTTTGGCCTCTGTCTGGTTTCCAAACGACCCCTATTGGGGCGAGTTTACGAGTGAGGAGACGTGTTGCAGTGCTATCGGCGGTGCATACTGTAGGTTACCCGGTCATGCACAAAGCCAAACTAAAAGATTTGACACCTAGAGCCACTCTTCCCGCAATATTGCAAAACCCTCTAAATAATTTCTATGATACAACCTCCCCACTTGCCTCCCACCCCTTCATGCTTTGTTTTCTCTCATATGCGCTAAGACCCATGTTTCTTCGATAGCGGTCCGGATTTCAAGTTGCTAAAACCCTCCGGTATTTTAATTTACAATTATGCTAATATTACGCAGATCTTCGAGTCATTTTCGTCCAAGATCCTCGAGCACTACCAGTACCCAATTCACAACCTTCGCACACAATGCTGTCTACCGCAACGAGGGAGGGGATGAAGGAGCAGGTGGTAGACAACCTGCCGAAGAGGATAAAGGAGGTAAAGTTCGGGATTATGTGAGTTCTTTACCGGCGCAGTAGATTCTCTTGGGTGCTGCCGCTTTCTGACTCTGAGGCTCTGTCAGGTCGCCACAGGATGTGGTCAAGCAAGGTGTTATAGAGGTCGCCAAGAGAGAGCTATTTGATCTAGAAGGCGGTGGGAGGAAACCAAAGCAGAATGGTGCGCTAGATCCGAGAATGGTGAGCTAGGGGCTGTGGTCACTTTCGCGGTAAACGTAATGGGTGGCTAACTCTCATATGTCGCAACTTAGGGGACATCCTCGAAGTCTGGAGTTTGCGAGACTTGCGGCGAAGGGCTTACGAATTGCAATGGCCATTTTGGGCATGTTAAGCTGGCTTTGCCGGCTTTTCATATTGGGTACTTCAAGGCGACGATAACTATTCTTCAAAATATATGCAAAGAGTGTTCTCGGATTCTGCTCGATGATAATCAAGCGAGGTTCTTCTTGGAGCGGTTGCGCACGCCGGGCATAGATAATTTGCGTCGGATGAACATCTGCAAGAAGATTAATGAACAATGCAAAAAAACCAAGATTTGCTACCATTGCGGTGCACTCAATGGAGTTGTCAAGAAAGCGGGGCCTCTCAAGATTGTTCATGATAAGTTTAGAGCCTTCAATATGTCCACCGCGGCCAAGAAAGTGCCACCGGAATCGAAGATGGCCTTTGAACAGTCATTCGAAGAGGCAAAAAAGACAAATCACGATCTAGATAAGCATCTAAAGAAGGCAATGGATGACCTCAATCCACTCAAAGTACTCAACATGTTCAAGCAGATATTACCTATTGATTGCGAACTGTTAGGCATGAATCCACAGGAAGGTCGGCCAGAGATGTTCCTGTGGCAATACATCCCTGCGCCGCCCATATGTATTCGCCCTTCCGTCCAACAAGATTCAGCGAGCAACGAAGATGATCTCACTGTTAAGCTAACCGAGATTATCTTCGTGAACTCATTAATTCGAACAGCGCTCCAAAGCGGGGAAGCTATTCACATACTAATGGTAAGCAATCCCCATACCAAGAGAACGAGTCCTGTTATTAACCGTCGTAGGAACGATGGGATTATATGCAAGCTCAGATCGCTATGTATATAGACAGCAGCCTTCCAAGCCTTCAGCGAAATTATAGCGATCTCAAACCGATCCGTGGATTCTGCCAAAGACTAAAGGGTAAACAAGGTCGGTTTCGTGGTAATCTTTCGGGAAAGCGTGTGGACTTTTCTGGGAGGACTGTCATTTCGCCAGATCCAAACTTAAGCATCGACCAAGTCGCCGTACCGATGTTGGTAGCCAAAAACTTGACTTATCCGGAGAGGGTTTCTCGATATAATATTCACAAGCTACAACAACTGGTTCAGAATGGGCCGGATGAGTGGCCGGGCGCTAATTATATCATCAAGAAAGATAGCGACTTCAAGCTGTGGCTAAAATTCGGAGATAGACGGCGTGCTGCAGATGCATTAGTTGAAGGGGATATCGTCGAAAGGCATCTTGAGGACGGGGATGTTGTATTATTTAATCGACAGCCTTCCCTGCATAAATTGAGTATTCTCAGTCATTATGTGCGTTACTTCCGGCGGCGTAAATCATTTCCTATGGCTGACTTACCCTAGGCTAAAATTCGGCCGTGGAGGACTTTCCGACTCAACGAATGTGTCTGTAATCCGTACAATGCAGATTTCGACGGAGACGAGATGAATCTCCATGTGCCCCAGACCGAAGAAGCGCGAACCGAAGCAATCGAGCTAATGGGCGTCAAGAATAATCTCTGTACGCCTAGAAACGGTGAACCCATCATTGCAGCTATCCAGGATTTTATCACAGCGTCATACCTCCTCAGCAGCAAGGATAGGTTCTACAACAGGAAGACCTTTGCGAATATTTGTATGTTTATGGTTGACGGGAATATGCAGATTGACCTACCACCACCGGCTATTCTAAAACCCCAGAGACTCTGGACTGGAAAGCAAGTATTTAATGTCCTTATGCGACCAAATAAGAAGAGCGAAGTTCTAGTCAACCTCGATGCGAAGTGCCGTGACTTCAAAGCTGTTCCCGGGAAAGCCCCAGATATGTGTCCCAATGATGGCTGGTTGGTCATACGTGGATCGGAAATCATGTGCGGACTCATGGACAAATCAACTGTCGGCTCGGGGAAAAAAGACTCAGTGTTCTACGTAATATTAAGAGATTACGGACCAGATGAGACTGTTCAAGCCATGAACCGACTTGCGAAATTATGCGCAAGATGGCTAGCAAATCAAGGCTTCTCAATCGGTATAAACGACGTTCTTCCTGGTACTAATCTGAGGAGAGAGAAGGACAAGCTGGTAGAACAAGCTTATGATGAGTGTGACACACTGATCTTGGATTTCAAGGAAGGGAAATTGGAGAAGCAAGCGGGCTGCGACGAGGAAGTCACACTAGAAAATAAAGTACAGGGTATTCTGAGCAACGTTCGTGACAAGGTGGGAGATATTTGTATGAGAGAGTTGAGCAAGAATAACTCCCCGTTAATTATGGCGAACTCTGGGTCGAAAGGTAAGAGCAAGTATACATAGTTAGAAGATTACAATGTCTAATCATTTTACGTTGGATAGGTTCTAAGATTAACGTCTCACAAATGGTTGCCTGTGTCGGACAGCAAGTCATCAGCGGAAAGCGTGTCCCAGACGGGTTTCAAGATCGATCACTTCCCCATTTCCCTAAAAATTGTAGGCAATTCTGAGTTTATTAACCCTACAATCGTGCTAATATTCCTCGATTAGCAAAACAACCTCCATCAAAAGGTTTCGTCAGAAATAGCTTCTACTCCGGGCTAACCCCCACAGAATTTCTCTTCCACGCTATATCTGGTCGTGAAGGTCTAGTCGATACTGCGGTCAAGACCGCCGAGACTGGGTACATGTCGCGTCGCCTAATGAAATCCCTGGAGGACTTGTCCGCCTCCTACGATTACACTGTCCGAACGTCGTCATCCGGCGTCGTTCAGTTCCAGTATGGAGGTGACAATTTGGATCCCGTCGCTATGGAGGGAAATGCACGGCCAGTGAACTTCAACAGAACGTTCTACCATTGCGAGGTAAGTCCGCTGCTTTCCTCAATGCCCTTCCTGCCTTTTCTCACCGACTGGATTCAAAGAATATCACCTTCAGCAACGCCGACAAGGGTCTCCTCCCATACGAGATAGTGTCACTCTGCGATGAGGTTTTGGGCCCATATCAGCAGAAACTGCCCAGAATAGATCTACTCGAAAACGAAATCCCGGACAAAGATCTAACAGACAGAACCCTCGACGAGCACGAGAGTAAGAGGAGATTCTACAACTCCATCCGAGATTACATGGTCGAAAAAGCATGTAAACTTGGCGCATTACGGCTGCGATACAACTTACCACCACACGAAGAACCCCCAGACGCAGATTACATGGACGTGGACGACTCCTACTTCTCAGGTATACACCTCTCCTCTACCATCCCCCCCAAGAAAAGCTGCACTAACACATCAAAGCACACGACGTAAACGCCGTAAACCGTATCATGAAAATCTCAGAAAAGCATCTGCGGGAATTCCTCCGACAGTGTCTATCGAAATACGAGAAGGCCAAAGTAGAGCCCGGGTCCGCGGTGGGCGCCGTCGGCGCCCAGTCGATTGGTGAACCGGGAACCCAGATGACCCTGAAGACTTTCCATTTCGCTGGTGTCGCCTCCATGAACGTTACTCTCGGGGTTCCGCGTATTAAAGAAATAATCAACGCTTCGAAGGTCATTAGCACGCCTATCATCACCTGTACGCTGGTAACAGAAGACGACGAGCGAGCTGCAAGAATTGTCAAGGGTAGGATTGAAAAGACTTATTTGGAAGATGTTGGTTTTCCTCCCCTTCTCCGTTCATACAAAATCACTCGCCCCCCAACTAACTCAACCTCACCAGATAATCTCCTACATAGAAGACGTCTGCTCCCGAGACGACAACTACGTCAGTATACGTCTGGATCAAGAAACGATCAGCAAGCTCCAACTAGAGCTAACAATCGACGACATCGTAACTGCCCTCGTAAAAGCCAAGCTGAAAATCACCCGCCAAGACATCCGCGTGATCGGCAATAGAATAAGAATCTATGTGCACGAGATGGCAGAGAAGGACCGGAAGCGCACAAAGGACGAGTCGGACGTCTTCCTGCGCGTTCAGAACTTGAAGCGTGCGCTGCCACGCGTGGCGGTGAAAGGATACCCGAACGCGGCGAGGGCGGTGGTTAAGAAGGACGACAAGACGGGGAAGAACCAGATCCTGGTGGAGGGCTACGGACTCAAGCTCTGCATGAACACGGACGGCGTGGTAGGCACGAAGACGAAGTCAAATAGCATCATGGAGATGAAGGAGGTTTTAGGGATTGAGGCTGCCAGGTATTTGACACACGCCCCCTCGCTCACCAATCAATCTCTAAACAGTGTAACTAATGGCGGTGATGGATGAATAGAGGCTCAATCATAGATGAAATATCCTATACCATGCGCGAGCATGGCATGGACATTGACCCCCGCCACATGCAACTCCTTGGGGATGTAATGACGTACAAAGGCGAGGTTCTAGGGATCACGCGATTCGGGCTAGCCAAAATGCGCGACAGCGTCCTACAGCTCGCTTCGTTCGAGAAGACCACCGACCACCTATTCGAAGCCGCCTTCCACATGAAGAGCGACGCCGTCGAGGGTGTGTCCGAATGCATCATCCTCGGCCAGTCTATGAGCATCGGCACGGGTGCTTTCAAGGTCGTCCGGAGGCTCATGATCGATCCGCGCGACCTGTTCCCCAAAAAGTTGGTGTTTGAGGAGGCTTACGCGAATAAATACCGCCCTCAGGAGAACCCGGGTCGTGGACGGTGATTTTTGAGACCTCCCTCTTTCTTTCTTTGGGTTTTGGGGGGCTTTTGAGGTTGTTGGATAGATGGGTTATTCTTTATTCATTCATGGTAAAAAATCAATTCCCTCACAATTGATAGTTAGGCGTTATCCTGGCTAAGGCTCCGTGTGGCATGATACCAGTATGTACCCTATTAAAAAGAAATACCTAGCCCATCGCATCTTCTTGTATCTCTAGTGTATCATAGCACATCAGACGATCCCCGTGAAGTAAATAAATATGTGGACGCAGACTAGAGTTATGTGCTAAAAACTATTGACTAATCTAAAGACCAAATTGTACCGGGTATTTGTCTTATGAATTTATGATAAGTTACTTGCGCTTAAAATAAGCAACCTGGCAAGGCAACTATATGAGGTACTTGTAACTTAAAGAGTATGATCTCTATCATACTATGAGTATCCTAGCACAGTAAATGCGAAAAGAAAAAAAAGAAAAAAAACCCCCCAGTTCTTCCTTCTCTTCTCACTCTCATTGCTACTGTGCAGATGACAATTCATGATTTGGGGGTCATTGCTGACTTTGGGGTAGTGCTCGCAAGCTAAGTTAACGTTGTGATTGTTTTAGGGGGTGTTTGGCTGCGTGATTATGATCTGAAATCATGATTTGAGATAATGTCTTGGCAATCATAACTGAGATTATTACTAGCAAATCTAATCAGATATCAGATTAATAGTCGTAATAACTGGAGTTAAAGTTGCCAAGACGTGATCTCAAATCATGATTTCAGATCATAATCACGCAGCCAAACACCCCCTTAGTTCTTTGGTTCGTTGTCACATTGCACACTCATGTACGATAATTTATTTAAGCGCGAGTACACCTCCGAAAAAAGTAAATAACAGCATCGACATCCCACACAAGTCGTTCATTGGAGGAGCAAAAAAATCAATGGTTTTTATTTTGTCTATCCTGTGATAGTGACCCTACCCCTCATCCCAATTCCAAAGGCTCACGCCCACGCACACCGAAAGGTAACATGACAAGCATCATTGCCCAGGTCCACCCAATAACGCAAATCTTCTTACGATGCTTGGTCCAATCTCGTCGTACTCAGCCTTAGTATGGCAGTAGCTTCTGAATTCCGGTGTTTGACCCAACAAACTTCCTCCGAACCAGGGCCCATATCTTTGCCTCTTGTGAGTAATAACTTGGACTTCCAGCCCACCTGACTTAACACCACCTGACTTCTCTTCCGACTTGCGAATACGAGCGTCGACAAGATGGCGGATGTCACGCTGAAGACGTCGACCAAAATCCTTATAGAGTGTAGAACCGCCAGAAAGAACAATGTTCTATTAAGTAAGAGTCATTAGTCCTAAGCCCAAAATAGGCATGCCTTTCCATACCTTGTATAAACCTCTCCGAACGTCAATAGGAGAGCTTTGGATAACCGTATCCACCACAGTGGGTAAGGGTGTCAAGAAATCACTAGAGTAAATTTCTGGATTGAAAAATATCTCGGGAGCCAAGAACCTCTCATACCCCACATCTACAGTAACTTTCCGACCTCCAAGCTGCTCAACAACGTATTTCTGAAACCTCTCTGGCTCTCGGTCAAATCTTGTGAACTCCTTCACAATATCTGGGCAAACGTAACAGAATTCCTCCTTAATTTGCTCAGCAGTCTTCAAAGTGGAGTCGGGCTCGTTCCGGTCACGGAGAAGCGATTGAACGAAGAATGTGATATCACGCCCGGCAATAGGAATGGACTTGATCGATGATCCAATGACATAACCTTCAGCAACCGGAATAACGTGTGTAACGCCGTCTCCCGAGTCAACAACGGTACCAGTCAAGCTCCGGTCCTGAACCTTGCTACTGGTCCAACTCGCAGCCAATGCTAGTACCGCCTGCACAGCAATATATAATCCGGCACAATTGAAGGTCTCGAACATGATCTCGGCGGTGTTTTCACGAGATTCTGGAGGATTTAGAGGCTTTCAAGGCCCAGGTCAGTTCACAGTCCATGCAGAATATTCTAGGGTGATAATCACAGGTTCGGTGAGAAGGAAATAGTGATCTTCCGGCTCAACTCGAAGATATTTGAAAATTGAGTTTTGCCAAAAACGCTCCATGTGGTCCTATAAGAATCGTCAGAATTACTAATTGCTCCTTGTTCCGCGGCAATAGGATATCATACCCAATTGTCAACTTGACCATGCCTTATCGGATAATGGAGGCCATAGCCTATCACCAGTCGTCAACTATTTCCCCTATTGAAATCTAGTATTTTGGCCCTAGAGCAACACTGCCCCGCAACTCCTGCCGAAAGAATAGCGACCCGTACCTGGCCCTTGTGCTTGTACCGATGCCTCATCTCCAATAAAGTAATCCAGGTCCTCAGTACCCCTTTTAGCGCTCAAATGGCCAGATGGACCAGCCCCTCCAGTTAAGTAAGAGGGTTTCTGAGCCACTGCTGGACGCCCCGAGCCTGAACTGCCACCCCCGCCGGAGGATCCCTTGATAGCTATGGCCGTAGGAAACACAAATGATGGCGAATCGTTCCCGGCAAATCCTATAAAATAGGTTTTAGTACACCGAGGCACCAAGCTAGAGAGTGGAGATCGAGATGCCCACCTAATTTGGAATAGCCCGTGCCGCTGTGATAGTCTAGTCAGCAATAGGATACAACCCATAAAACCAAACTCAAGCCTTGATAGACAGGAGATGCTTACTTGTCCATGACAACGGCTGGGGTTTGAGAAGCCATTCTGGGTGTATGGAGATGATGTAAGTATAGGTTGTTGAGAGAAAGAAAGAAAAAACAGGATAGCTGGAGTGTGGAGCTCTAAAGTGTGGAGGTCGCTGGCGTCCACATCCGGGTAACCATGGACTTCACTATGAGGGGCAGTCTTGGCGTTATGCGCTGCACGGTGTCATCGAACCACCAAGGAATGCGCCACTTGACACAACTGTGTTTAAACAGACCACCCTGTTGCTGTAGCACCGTATATCACCCACCAGCGTGGAATGGGCACCCGTAGCTTCCGAAGACGGGGAAACTTTTTTGCAGAAGCCTTCCCCGTTTTTCCTGAGACACGACACCGGTACTAGTATACTCGTACAGCATCTCGGAGCAGGGTCTAAATCTCCCAAATGCGGGCATGGCAATTGAATCACTTCTAAAACACTTTCCTGTCGTCGTATTCAAGCCCGGATTTTATGCCATACTCAGCACTACTGGTAAGCAACAGGGTTGGTATGATCATTTCCTCTGATTAAAAACATGACTTCTACCTGGGTGCTGACCCTCACCCACTGGCGCTTCTCAGGAAGCTCAGATACCGGTACCAGGTAAATTGAAGTAGGGAGAACGCCGTGAATAGGCTACAAGTCCCTTTCCAGTGTTTTGAGTGAAAAGCATGGATTTACCTCACTCTCCCAGGTAAATAGTATTCTTTGTCCACCTCCCGTATACAGGGCAGCGCTTCTATATCGGTCTAGGGGGTTGTTGTGGGACATGTGCTTGGGTATCATACTGGACATAACTTTGGCTCGAAAATTGGCTTCCTTAGGGCTGCCTCTCAGTGTTCTGCGAAATACATTACCGTATTCATCCTAAACCATCGAGCACCGAAGCAGGCACCAGCACAACGCTCCTCCAATTTAAAACGACTTCAACAGGCAGTTTCACAAGGTGTCTTTATTCCAAAAAAAAAAGAACTCAAACATTTCCGCTTTCCAATATGGTGCATCACAAAATTCCAACCAGGCCAGACTAAACCTCCAGGAGTGACACAATAACACCGTACCGGTACCCCAAGGGATAACTGTGTGCAATTTTCACAAATAAACTCAGCAACAACCTCGATACCATACCTCACAAGCATTCGTACCACCATGCAGAAGAGCTACCCAATAGATGATACCAGATGTATTACCAGTGATCGTGGAACTGGTACCGGCATTCCACACATGTAAACCCGATGCCATTGGAGCAATCAGGTCTTAAATCCCGTCTAGTCCGTTCTAGAGCATTGATGGCCTTGGCTATGTTCGATTTTGATTTTTTTTTGATTAAAGGCTCTTTGTTCACCAAGCCCTAATTTCATTACATGCATTGAACACAGAAACAAGGCACTTCGCGCAATGTACTTGTGGTGAATGAGTGATCATTCCGCATTGCTGCTGGTCCCGATGCTATGCGCTACCGTCTTTCGTGTCCTTGGAAGAAGGGACTTTGAATGGCCAACTCCCCCCTCCCCCCTCCAATCTTAAGCAAGCTTTCATTGAGCGTGTTCAGCACGCCCTAGAGAGTAATGCTCTAAATTCTCATCGGATATTTTGGGAGAAATTTGATGTTGTTGTATCATAGCGGAGGTTAGCCTGGTTGTGGGGTGGCCAAAAATGGGATATTCGAGTCGTCAGATATTTCCACTATGATCATAGAGACAGCTCACGGCTCCAATACCGGTATGATAGGATCTGGAGTATAAGAGGAATGGATGTGTTCCCTTTCCTTTCCCTGGTTCTTCCCCCGCTTTCTCTTCTCTCTCCTCTCTCCTCTCTTCCCTCTTCCCTCTTCCCTCTCCCTCCTTCTCTCTCTATTCTGTGGATCGACTCAAGTGGATTGGCAGCAGCAGAGGGCCGGGGAAAACTTTTACGAGGCACATGCAGCGGGACTGATGTCAATGAGATAGCTAAGGTGGATGCGTAACCGGCCATCCAAACCTCAGCCCCCGGTCATAGTACATACACAACATCAATATTTGCTCAGACCCACTTAATTGTTGGTCCAAAGGCGTTTTCTTCACCTAATTTTCTTTGATTTCGGTTTCTTCAATCTGGACGACAAAAGCCATGGAGTATCTAGAGTGTTTTGAGGGATTCTTTTACATTTTAAAGATTTGGGTCAGTTTTGGCCATGAACGGGCCTATTTTAGCAACTCGCGGGGCGATACGTTGCTTTTCCCTCTGTCGCTCAACCTGACACCCGCCCCTTTCCGATTTCTTTTTAACGTTTGGTTCAAGGACGAACAGTTAAGGAGTGAATCCAGCTCTTTTCGAATTTGGAAAGGACTTGTATCGTGAGATTTTCAAGTGCGCATTCAGAGCCGCCAAAATTTTGACACTTTTTACCGTCAATAACTTGCCTATTCCATTATTTTGAGCATAATACGGTGTTTATTTCGAAGGCCAGCTCTTTTTTTTTTCCTTTTTTCCCTTTTATCATTACAGCTTTCCATCTTACCCCCCCTTTTTTGGGCGAGGAATTTGATCAGGAAAAAGAGACTGCTTGTCACCAATTTTTCCACTTTTCTTTATTTTTTATTTTTTTATCCCTCCTCTCCTTCCTTTCCACACACGCCTGATCGAGTTTGTTTCCGGCGGCAGGCTGGGTGCTGCCCTTGCCACGCTCACTCCTCCAACACTCTCCATCCTCGCGCGCCCTCCCACCAGAGAAATTTTTTGGTTCTCTGTCTACTCTCTTCACTCGCGAAAGCAAAATAGGTACGCACTTTATTTTCCTGCGCTTGTCCCATCCCCCTTCCCCCCATACCTCTCATACGTACGTACATACACATCGAATCACTACTCCTCACAAGCTCCGATCCTTCCAACCCCCTTCCCCCCCCATCCCATCATCCCATTCCTTTTCCCATCCCATCCCCACGTATTTGCATCCGACGCTTCACATCCACCCATCCGTCCCTTCACTGCCCTGCACTCACCTCCCCTCCCTCCCTCTCTCCCCCTCCACCCACCCCCTCCGTACAAACCTCCCCCCCCCCGCTCCCTCCAGTTATTGCCTTCAGCATGCTACCTACCTACGTTTGTGCAAGCCGTTCCGTGTGGCTAACTTTTGAGCCTCTTGATCCTCACTCAAGCTCCCCCCCCCCTCCTTGGGCATAGAAACAGCTGTGGTAGCTTGTAGCTGTAGCTGTGGTAGCTGTAGTAACAGCTCACTGCGGATTATAATTTTTTCCAATTCCCCTGACCCTCATTTTTCCATTCTTATTATTACTCATTTTTCATTCCAACCACCCCCTACTTGTTTGGCAAGCCGGAGACAACATCTGGACGATCTGACACACATACCACCACCACTCACTTGTCTCCGCTCTTAAGCAAGCTTCGTTCGTACCCACTTGCCGGGACCTGTTCGTTCTTGGTCAGTACTCTAATCTTCTCATCAAACTTGCCTTCTTTTCTATTTACTCGACTGCCTACTTTTTCCCCTTGTCTTGTGCCACCATCATCTTCTACTCTTTGTTCACCGCGTGTTTGTGCGTGCACGCGTCTGGCCAGAGTCTAAGATTCATCATTTTTTATGCATCCTTCCATCTACTTCTCTTCGCCGCAACATTTCTGCAAAGTTCCGCGTGCCCCATGTCCGCCACTTTAATGTTGTTGAGCAAATCATGGCCCACGCCGGGAGAGATCTAGAGCGCAGTGATGCCGATGATGGCTGTCATACCGTTTGTATGAAAACTGGTCTTGGCTAACGCGTGGTTGCTTGTAGAAGTCGATGTCAGTGCCTTCTGCGCCTGGTTGGTTGCAAGACGCCCCGGCTGTTCAGAACTCTACGTTCGCTGGCCCTGAAGCCTCTTCTGTGACGGCAATGCACTCTCCTTTCGATCCTGGTGCGGCTGTGATAACCCAGTCGACCATAGATCCCCATCAGTTTCAGCAACAGGCTCATCAGCGCGCCCAAATTCAGAATGGCAATTCGCGAACCTCCTCCCCGGGATTTCAACAGCCAGCATATAATGTTAATCCTGTAGTTCCATTAAAACGACCGAGACCTCGCGAAGACCCTATTACTGTATCTCCTCGTCAAACCACCGTGAATCCCCCTACTCCCCGATCGCAGACTCCTCATGCTTCCAATCCCCAGTCGGCCTATCAAATTTATCAAAACAATGCAGGTGCCACGCAGCAGCGACAATACACCCCTGTTGGCTACTCGTCCCACTCGCATCTCCAGCATGTAGGGTCTGCAAACGCGAGCCCTTCCCCGGTAATGCAGAACCAAATCTACAACCAACCTCCACCCAAACGCGTCGCAACCCAATCCCCATCTCCTTTTTCACCCGCACCACCACAACAACCATTCATGCCTCAAGGCTCCCCACCGCCAAACCAAGTCTCGCGTGTAAGCACACCTCAAAATAGCAATATGAACCTAGCGCCGCCTCCTCAGACCTCCTATTCTCAATCATTTACACAAGCGTTCTCCCCCTCTTCCACCGCTGCATCTGCCCCGCCTGCTCCCGTCTCGAGCCAGCAGATGCAAAACCCGACACCAGCACAAGCGCAAATGATGTATCAACTTCGTCAACAACAACAGCAACTCCAACAACATTCGCAGCAACAGCAGCAGCAGAGAATCATGCAACTACAGCAGCACCAACAACAACAACAGTTGCAGAATCCTGGTCCTCGGCAATCTCCGACAGGCATGCCTCCTCATATGGGACCGAATTCTATGAACCCGGGTCAGATTCCACGACCCCAAGGGCAACAACCCATTCAAAGCTCAGGGTCAAGTCCAAGTCAGCCACATAGTGACCCTAATCAATTCATGAAGAGCCTATACAATTTTATGAATAAGCACGGCATGCCCATACATGGCCAGTCATACATTGGCGGAAGGGCAGTAAGCTTGGTAAATCTCTACGCGAGTGTTTTGAAGTTGGGGGGTTCACAAAAGGTCACAATGGAGAATAAGTGGCACGCGGTATCGATGAATCTTGGCTTTTCTCCCGAGTCGTTTCCCACGGCCGCGGACGATCTAGTTCAAATTTTCAAGTTGAATTTATCTGCCTATGAGCAGGCCTGGCTGCGAAGCCAGAAGGATCTAAAAAAAGTGGCGATAGCAAGAGGTCAGCAGTCTGGGCCAGATACGAGGCAGCAAATGCATCCTCAACAGCAACAGCAGTCGCAACAGCAGCAAACAAAGCCGATGCCGAATTCCCAACAAATGCAACATACAAGGCCTCAAGGAATGCCCAAACAGCCTCAAACACCTGTACTGAATAATCACGCAAGGTCAAATCTTCACAACGGGTTTATCCCCCAGCCTAGACAGCCTTCAAGACAACCTCCCCAATACAGCCAACTCCCTAGTACTCCGAACCGTGTTTCTTTGGATCCAACACCCCCACAAGGTCATCACATTCCGCCAAATTATCCTTTGTCTGCCGCTCAGATTTCCGTGAAACCTGGTGTTCTGCCTGATGCGATCCCTTTCTCGGCTGCACAGCCACCAAATAATACCTTGAAAGAGATTCCATCCGATTTCAAACCCAAAGTTCGAGGATTGGATACCCATGGAGGGCTAAATGTCTCTGTTTTGAGCCAAATAGGAAATGACTTTATGTTTCACAAGCCTACAGCGCCAACATTCCAGGAATTGGGTGTGATAGATGTTCACGCTTTAACGATGATGCTCAAGTGTGGTATTTCCGCTGAGGTGCGGCTTGCTTTGGACACGCTGGCGACCGTCTCTGTGGAATCGAGGTGGTCTCTTGCGCTGGAGAGTTGTGAAGATTTGATTGAGACACTAGTAGATGTTGCCGAGTCTCAGGTTGAGATCTTAGGAGAGCATGCTGAGGAGAGCTCAGAAGCAATTGCTGTTCCAGCTTACGAGGATATCGTGAGGGCCTGTAAAGCCGAGACTGTGAGACTTATTGATGTCGCGCGGTTTGGGTCCTTGGAGCATGAACTGGAACAGGCGTCTGATAAACTTATATGCATAACTACGATTTTCCGGAATCTTTCGTTTTTTGAGTCGAACCATAAGGCGCTGGCGGATCCAAATGTGGTTAGATTTTTATCGGGCGTTATCGAAAGGCTGGGTACCAGTAAGCTATTGTTGAGGACTAACACCAACACCTTGGATTTCATGAAGGACATCGTCATCTTTCTGTCGAACCTTTCGCACTCAATCACATTGCCAAGTGAAGACGAGGCGCTTAATCTGCTGCATCTGATATTGGCCTTCGCCCCTCAACCCCTGCCAGCAACATCGGGGCGAGATTCCTTGATGTTTACCTCCTACTCTCCTTCGATCCATCGCTATCTACCCCCTGCAGTAGATAGTTTGGCTAAGTTGCTTGCTCGAGATGAACCAAATCGCGCTTTTTATCGTACAATATTCCTTTCTGAGTCCTCAACAACACCTGCCTACGATCTTCTGACTCGATCATTTGCCCTGGCAATATCTCCAATTCCTGATAACATGAAGGTTGCGCTTCCCCAAGCCGTAGAGGCACGAAAGCCTTTCTTAGAACAGGGAATGCTTGCTGCTGAGATTCTCGCTGGAATTGCGCCCGGCCCCGATCAAGGTGTAGCTCGTTCCTGGCTATCCTCCGAAGATGGATTTGCGCTTAGCTTACTGCGGCTTGTCTGTTTGTTGAGCCCTCATGGGACCCCAATGCATCCCCGTCAGTCGGGTCAAACTGGAAAGATGCCTAATCTCGATGATTCGCAACCCTTCGCTAGAATCACGCACCGGGGTATGGGGGTCTTACAAAAACTGGCGGAAAAGTCTGGAGATGCAGCTGGCGATCATTCGAAAATACCTCTTGGAGTTTTACCGAAGAAGGAGAGTCTTTTGGGAGCATTGTTGACGGTTCAGATAGATGGAGTTATTGTCAAAAAACTTTGTACTTACGCCGGGTTAAATGGTTGAAGGCTAAATGTCTGCGATATACCAGTCGTTTGAGGTTGTTGGATGTAGGTTCACGTTTGTACAAAGGCTGGGTCCACATCTCTTTTCTTCTTTCGTTGTTGAAATTCCCATTTACTACTTTGCTATTACCTTTATCCTGTATTTTATCCTTCAGTGAACTTTGGCGTCCCTTTCCACTTGGTTGCTTAGCGGTTTTCTGGGAGGTCTTTCATGCTCCTTTTTGTTCTATTTTGTACACTTACAAGTTGGTCGAGTCCCTCTTTCACCATAAAGAAGCGAAAGCCAAATAATACCATCACATGATATACATATTTGATAGTGATAAGTAGAAATCTCGCATCAAAATCGAAGATCTGACAAAAACCTTACAATCTCATCTCTCCTCCGGCCCTTTACTATGACATGTCCGGCCAGAGAATTGATCCTTACTCCTCCTTTCATCTGAAAAGCCTCCTCAATTTGATTCTTCAAAAATTCAAGATTGCCCTCAACCCTCCGTATGCGGACCTGAAGTTTGTTCCCTCCTTCCTTGTATTCTTGATAGACGGGAAGATTGTTGTTCTCAGTCCGGGAGACGAAGTAAGGTAGTGGTTTAAGTGTCTGTTCTATTGGATATCCGCTAGTTGTTAGTGACATCAGAAGAGCGCATATGTCTGGGAGAGGGAGCTACTTGCCTGGATTAGACGCATCTCCCCCTCGAAAAGCGCTAACCGAGAAGGATGCCGTTCGGCGAAGTACCGTAGGTACTGAGCGAAAAAACCGTAGAGGAGCAGATGCGGGAAGCATTGGCGCAAGTTAGAAGTCGCAAGTTATGAACGGGTGCTCGACCGCCTCTTGACGATTAACCGGCCGATTGGGATTATTGTATCGAGTGTGTTGCAGGCGAGCAGCGATATCTATTGAAAACACCAACAGGATATGCGTTTGCAGTGGTTGCGAAATTCCAGAGGATAAGCTCGCCTAGGTAAAGCGGTCTCGGGGTTCTGATCGAGGAGAATCATTTCTAAGCTCCTAGTTTAGGGCAGACAAGTTTTTAGCAGCTGTTACTGGATCACGTGAAGTTTTTTTTTACGATGTACCAGCCACCGCGATCCGTGGCTTAGTCCTCCCGTCCTACTAGGTTACAGGGAGGAAAAAAAGGCAGTCCTGTCCTCAAAAATCAACCCCTCCATCCCCTCATATTTCAACCCACATCAACAAAGAACACCAGCGACCAGGCCGCATTGCCATTATGGCCGAAAACAGCACAGAGGGCGCCACCGAAATGGCAGAGTCCTATGATTTAATCCCCAAACTGCTACCTCATCTCGATAGACATATGATTTTCCCGCTGTTGGGATTCATGGGTGAGCAGGACAGGTTAACGGATCAGGAATTGGCCCAGGCCAGATATGACCTTTTAAAAAATTCAAACATGACGGATTTCATATGTGATCTCTACAAGGAAATACATGGCACTGATGAGGTCCCGGAAGAGCTCAACAAGAGGCAGGAGGTTGTGGAAAAACTGCATGATTTGAGTGAGAGGAGTGAACTGGTTTTGAATCTGCTTGGGAACTCGGAGGTTTTGTCAAATCTGAGGGCGGACAAGCTGCAAAATTTGCAGTATCTTCAAGAGAAACATGATGTATTATCACTACTCTCACACCTAAATATGTTTCGGCGAAGTAGAAGCTAATTTCGAGTGTTTGCTCCCGAAAAGGTTACAGTAGAGATGGTAAACGTGCTTTATGATTATGGCCAACACCAATACAGCTGTGGCAATTATGGAGAGGCTTCGGATATCTTATACCGGTTCCGTGTCTTGGTGTGTTCCTGTCACTGTGATTCGGCTTCTAGGTTTGAAATGCTTACATTAAGATAGTCGACAGACAACGAAAAAACTACACAAGCTACATGGGGAAAGCTAGCCTGCGACATTCTCTCGGCAAATTGGGAGGGTTCCATGGAGGAGATCACTAAAGTTAAGGACTTGATTGAACAAAAAGTGCTTCACTCTCCATGAATATAACGCACCGGAACTAACACAAGTTGCCGGTAGCTCTACAACAACCCCCTAGGCCAGCTTCAAGCTCGCACGTGGCTAGTTCACTGGACTCTTTTCCCTTTCTTTAATTACACAAACTACGCAGATGCCAGGGAATTCAAAGAGCCCAAAGACCCTAAAGAACTCAAGGATCCGAAGGACGTCCTTTTGGAGCTGTTCTTTTCCCCGGCTTTTATTAATACAATTCAAACCTCCTGTCCATGGATCCTTCGTTATGTAGCCGCAGCAGTCATCACCAACCGTAACCGTAAGAACAATAGCGGCCAGTACCAGAAACAACTCAAGGACCTTGTCCGCATTGTCAAGCAGGAGCTGTATGAGTATCACGATCCTATCACCGATTTTGTCGCAGCGCTTTACATCGACTTCGACTTCGAGGAGGCACAGCGGAAGCTTAGCGAGGCAGAAGAAGTACTGAAGAGTGACTTTTTTCTTGCATCTTCTGCCGCTTCATTTGTCGACTCGGCAAGGCACCTGATCTCTGAGTCTTATTGCAAGATTCACCAGCGGATCGATATCAAAGATCTCGCTCAGCGTTTAAATCTTACCCAAGATGAGGGTGAGAAGTGGATTGTGAACCTCATTCGTGATACCAGAGTAGACGCTAAGATTGACTACAAGGATGTGAGTTGACTCCTCCTAGTTCCCCTACTGATTAAACGACGTTCGCGAACAAGGCCACCATTGTATAAAACTAAGATTTAAGCAAAAAAGCTAAATTTTGGCGGTACGCAATGGCAGCCTTGCTCACAAACGTTGTTCAATTACGAGTACATCTTTAATGTGATATATCGCTAACGCGTCAACTGCTACCATAGGGGACTGTTATAATGAACCATCCTCCACAATCAGTATACCAGCAGGTTATTGAGAAAACTAAGGGGGGGTTGTTTAGAACACAAGTGCTCACGTGAGTTTTTAGATCTAGTTCTCTAGGACATATGTTTAGGGGTTACTGACTCCTATTTGCCTTATAGCGCCGCAGTTTCAAAATAATGGGTTGTATCTTTTCTTCTCCAGCACCCGTGCTCGCGTTCTCTATTCCATCTGGTAGACCAAGGCTGGATGGTTGCTTTATGTGAAAAAGTTTATATATTTAAGTATTCATGAATGCCAACGTTGGGATGTAGGTTTCTGTAAATAAAAAAGAAATTTGCAGTGTATCGCCTGCCGAACATTGCTCTTCGGGTTACAGTAAGGACTAGAGTAATTGAGTTTCGGCTCGAACGTTGGAGTTGCCTCTCCCTGTACAGTTGGGCGTATTTTTTTTTCTTTTTATTTAGCTTGGTGGAGGGCTGAAAGTCAGTTTTTCGCTGTGCTTTTCTCCCCTTGATCCAAAGGGGGGAATTCTGGACGTCTCCGCATGAGGTCCGGTTTTTCTGGTGCCCAATGCCATCCGTTCATGACATTATCACTCGAATCCGCTTTCTGCTTGAATGTTCGTATTAGAGCCAACCGGGATTGGCGTGTTTTACTTGTATGCACGTTTAAATTTAGGGCTAGGGCCTGGCTAGGGTGCGGTTGCCGGGGCGACGCCGTGTTTGAGATAAGTTACCTTGCTTGATCCTTAATTTCTGTTAACCTCACACCTCTCCTTGCGCGTCATACATTCTTTTCCCTCGACACTTCAGCATTCCACATCCACAGCTTAGTTACGACCTTCCCGGCCTCGGTCTCGAGAAAAAAACAATCAGAAAGAAGAAAAGGGCCCTCTTCCTAGCTCAAGAACCCTCTCCGCGCGATGACAATCAACAATGTCCGTATCATTGCCCGGATTCGTCCGCTGCTAACAGGGGAGAGTGAGAAGGAGGTTGTGGTATCTGCAGAAGAGGACGCGATTTCTATGCCGAACCCAAAGAACGAGAACGAGTATTTCACATTTCCGTTTAATGCCGTTTACAGCCAGGATTCGGACCAGGCGCAGCTTTTTTCTGAAGGTGAGCTCGTGGTGGTGGTGCAGTGTTTATTTGGAGCGTCAACCGCTGATAGAGGAGGGGTAACTGCCAGTATCGCCAACGTTGAAGCATTTGTTCAAAGGGAATGATGTAACTATATTCGCGTACGGCGCGACCGGCAGTGGCAAAACGTATACCATGCGAGGGCAAAAGGCGCCTTCTGAACGTGGGATTATCCCACGTTTCCTAACGGCGATATATCGCCGGGGGAAGGAGCTCGAGCGGAAAACTGAAGGGGCGACAACGATCCGGGCGATCATGACATACTACGAGATATACAATGTAGGGAGACTTGGCGGATGGTTTCTTCAACAGGGTGCTTATATTGCTCTACTAGGACCGAGTCTTTGATCTCTTCCAGCCTCCCGAGAAGCGAACGGCTGCTGGATTACCCCTTCGAGAGTCGAACGGAAAAACTCAAGTCGTTGGTTTAATTGATAAGGAGATCACCTCGTTGAAGGAATTCGAGGCTTTGTATGACAAGGCCAATGCGAACAGGTCGACGTCTGCTACCAAGTTGAACGCGCACTCCTCTAGGTCTCATGCCGTGATATGTGTCAAGGTTGTGATTGAGGACAAACATACAGGAGAAAGCAAGACGGGCACTGTGTCATGTATTGATTTGGCTGGTAGTGAAGATAATAGGCGTACGTGCAACGACAAGGAAAGAATGACAGGTGAATACCCTTTCTGTTGTCGGGGACTGGGTTTGAATGTTCCTCACTAACGATATTATTAGAGTCTGCTAGTATCAATAAGTCATTATTTGTGCTAGCCCAGTGCGTAGAGGCTATGACCAAGAAACAAGTCCGACATCCAACTTCCCACAACATAGCTATGTATTAACAATTTTGCAGAGCAGGATACCATATAGAGAGTCAAAGATGACTCGTATATTGTCACTTGGACAAAATAATGGCCTCACAGTCATGATATTGAATCTTGCCCCAACTAGGGCATTCCATCTCGATACCCTAAGCTCTCTAAATTTTGCAAATCGGACAAAGAAGATTGAGTTGAAACAGGCAGAAAACGAGCACCCTCAAGGTAATAGATGTATTATACCACAAAGTAATGAATAGAAATACTAAAGCTACTAGTTTCTTTCCCATCACGACACGACCAGCTCCCTCCAATGCTAAGCCAACACGGGCCTACACGAGCTTTTGGGACGACCAAGACAAACACTACACATGCTTCCAAACCCCAAAAGGGCTTCCAGAAAGACAAAGCACTGAAACAATCAAACCGGGCACCCTTAGCGCCCCAGCCACTACGTCAAACCTCTGGAGTCAAGAAGCCTATGCGATCTTATGACAAGCACCATCAGCTCAGCCCTACAAATATTGCGGATATTGTTGAGAAGAAGGTAGAGGAAATATTAGCTGCTAGAGCACTGAAGGAGCCGGCTAAGAAGACGGCTGCGGATGTGAGTGATGAAGTGAATAAGAGGCTCGAGCTGTTGGAAAAGAAACTGTAAGTTGATAACTGCGTTGTCAGAAGAGGGGTTGGTGTTGACCTAGATATATAGCGAGAAAAAAGCAGATGCTAAAGCAGAGGGCCTTACCTACATACTGCTTGCCAGTAAGCTCCATACATAATATTTCCAGCTTACTCCAACTAACAAGACAAAATAAAAACAGAGCAGCATGCAGCGAGAGGCGAAAACTTCTCCGCCCTGAAAATGTATGAGCTAGCCGTTCCATATTTCCCGGAAAACGACAAACTCCTCAAGAAAATCTCCGATCTAAAAGACAAAGACAAAAAGACCACCACAATTAACACCACCAATGGGAGATCCTCATCCTACTCTTCCGTTCGCCAGGAGGTCTTCGTAACAGAAGAAACATTTGCCCAGGCACCAGCGCCTGTACCAAGACCAAAGCCCAAACGAACCTTCGCCGTATTCTCTGATAATAATCGGGATGCACAACAACAACCCGTCCCTAACCCCGCTCCCCGTTCCCTGCCAGCCGTCGAAATGGAAGACACTGATTCAGAATACGAAGGCGATGAAAACGAAGAGGAAGAATGGTCACCGAACACCCAGCAAACGCCCCGGACAAGGAACCTCTTGAGGATAATCAACTCGGAGGATGTTTCCCAGATAATGAAGCTGAAGGTATGCCAGCCACTACATCACGCCCGATCACTCGCTCCGTAAAGAAGATAATATAAACTGACGATTTGGGGGTTTTTATAGGGTGTCGGCAAGAAGCGTGCAGAGGCACTCGCCCAGGCTGTCAGAGAGCGTCGTCGGGCGGCTGACATGATGGACGATGATGATGATGACTTTCCCGCTATCAAAGACCTGGAGGAACTCGGGATGATAAAGGGCATTGGACAAAATATGGTGGAGAATATGAGGAGTGGGCTTGGTGCTGCTTCGTAGCAGTAGTAGTAACTCGACTTTGTGCCCCCCCCCTCCCCCCGCCTCCGCCTCTTCTACGAAAGGAAGGAAAGGAGGCATCGAAGGTGGTAGAATTTTGTTTATACCTTAAGATTGCCAATATTTAGAGTTTTCGTTCTGCGTTTTTGAGCTCTTGTTGGAGTGCGTGAATGTATATTAGCCGGGTTTGGCGAATTGGAGTTCTGTTTTGTTGTCCTGTTTTGTTTTGTTATTTTTTTTATATTATTATAGCTATTCTATTCCCTTTCCACTTTCCCTCTTGTATTGTAATAATACCAGACTTCCAGTTTCCTGATGGGCTTGTTTATTTATTTAATGGTGTCATACGGTACGTTTAGTAATCGTTTGACAGGGCGTTTGTACCAATGCCAGGGTAACTTAACGAGCTAACTCAATTCTCTACTACTATAATATTATCTTACTTGAACTGCGCCTTTTCCATTAACATGCTTGCCAGACTTCTTTCTGCCTTCTTCCTTTTCTTCCCCCCTTACAATACTCTTCTCTTTCGGAGGCACAGGCAATGATAAAGCAATATAATGTACTGTATCTGCCTTTACTCCTCCCTCGCTCTCGAACATACTCGCACCCCAAAATCGGATATTTCTAAAAGTGTTTTAAACAACGTGGGGACTGGGGATAGCCCACTAGAAGGAAGGAAAGACTTGAGCGAAAAAAAGAGAGAAAGGAAGAAAATCGCAAGACGCCGGACAAGATGAACAGGAGAAGACGTATGTAGAAGCTGTAACCAAAGCCCCCCGCTTTGCTTATACTAGTTTATATTCCACACCAAATTGGAAGTCATTATTTCATTCCTCCGTTTTCGTTGTTACCGTTTCGCCGCTATCGTGAACAGTTCCAGGCAAGCAAGCATAAATAGTGTAAATCTTACTCGTCCGGCTCCCCTCCCGAGGGCTTCAGGCCCCGGTAACTGCTGCTGGTTCCAGTTTGTAATCACCAGTATGCAGCCCCTTCAGCGCCTTCTCTCCGTCTGCGCTCAACCTAGGCCTCCCGGCGGCTAAGGTTGGGGCTTCGAAGAACCTTGGTCTCCATTCAACGCCTTCCGTTGCTCTGGCAGCTGCCTTCTCGCGCTGCCTTTCCTCGATCTCTGATTTGAGTTGTGTGGCACGGCTGTAGTCTTTGGCATGAATGGCTTCAGTGACACCTTCCCACATCATTCGAGATTCGTTTGGAAGCATAGCATCTGGTGGCGGGCAAGTCTTTGGTTCAGGGAAAAGAGGATCCAAGTCTATCAATAGGTGCTTCTCCTGTAGATTCGTTCAAAGTAAGAACAACGATCACCAGAAGGGTTTCCGAAAGCATAAAGAAGAGGCTTACGTTGGAACCTGGTACTGTGTAATATAATTGGCTCATCCATGATCCCTCGATTTTGGCAAGCACAAGTTTTGAGGGAACATCCTTAATCTTTTGTATGCCATCGTCCTCTTGAGTGTACTGATAGATGACTCCCTCGACCTTATGTTTTGCTTTCCCAATCCAAGAATCGCCTAGATACTGCAGAACGGCCTTCAATTTTGTTTTGGGACAAGTTACATAGCAGATATCCTCGACATATAGGTTTAGAGTTCCTAAGGGATATGATCGTGAATAAAGATGTCATTAGCCGCCTAGGCCATACGTACCTCTCAAAAATCCTCCCAAATTCACAGCGGGGTGAGTGAGTCTGTAGGATTCGTCACCACGTTTGTGCAAGTTGATGAAAATGCCGAGGTTATGCACCCCAGGAGTTACCCTGACTTGACGAGGTCAGCATACTGCCTAATATAAGGCTTTGGAGTTGTGTTTCACATACTGGAGGTCCCTGTAAACTTGGCACTGATCTGAAATGGGGGTTTCGGTGAGCACTGATCTTAGATTCCCCTTAAGTGTTTCCAATCCATACCTGATCATATCCGTTCGCTGATAGACCTTTTTCCGGGCAGTCGATGTAGAAGGCCGAGACTGGGGGATGATGAGAAGTTTGTTCCGTCAAAAATGAGACACGAACAGGTCCCTTGCTACTGGCCTGAGAAGGCTTGCTCGCCGCAGAATTGCGGGAGTTTCGGGAAGAAGGACGGGAGGGAACTGGTGGTAGTGTCTCCTGAACATCCCAACTGCACTTTTTTACCCAGCGAACGCCTAAATCAGCCTATGGGCTCCGAGTTGACTTCACAAAGGGGAACACACTCTGAAAAACTCCCCCAATGTTGAATTGTACGGCTATGGAGAGAAAGGTCAGCGACTGTTCAGGGGTGCGGTGTATTTAGCTATGCTAGGTCACTCGTAAATATCTTACCTTGCATGGCTTTCCTTTAACGAATTTCTTCATAAATGGGAGCACGTTAGCTATTTGGCCACGCCACGATTATCTTCATTATCTGACCAGATCTTTGGTAAACCAAAACCTTAAAACCCCCAAAAAACGCTCTAGTTCATCGTCGGATTCGCCAATGCTAAACAAATATTAGTGGAGAAGTGACAGGAGGATTTTCCGTCATTTACCTAGCAAAAGTTTCGGGACGATCCAAGTAATTCCAATACTCTTTTTTTTTTTCAATGATTCAGTATGTAATGCTCGTTAGGCGAATTTTGAATGCTTTTCTCACCTAGATTGGGTACAGGTTCAAGCAGTTGACTCGGCAATGAAAAGCGGACAGAGGCAATATCAGCCACTCCGATGAAACGTCGCAAGATACCAAGCAGAGTCCTGGGTACGAGTGAATTAACGATTAGCTGGTGGCCCAAGAGGCGGATCAATCAAGAACCACATGCTTTAATTTTGATTGATTCTCTGCCTCAGAACCTGTGTTCGAGATGGCTCCCGGAGGTGTTGCGGTGGGCGTTAGGGCAAGGGAGGAAGAGGCAACAGGCGTGTTTTCCATGGCAGATTTTTGATGATGGGTTCTCTCAAGCGAAGAAGGGAGAAATCTAGGGAGTGGGGTTGCGGAGAGAGCGACAAAGACCTGGGGGGAGGGGGAAGTCTGGGAGCTCTGATAGATATCTGGCAGTAGTTAGTCGCCAACCTCCCCTTGTTGCCTTCTCTAGTGTCTTGGCAGCAGGGCGCAACTTCCAAACCCTGAACATCTTTAATTGCCAAGATCAAGTGAACCTGTATGTCCACAAGCAGAAAAGAGCCGACGACAAGCATCCCGATCCAATAAAGTAGCACACGCACTGGGCAGAGCCTAGATCGAATGCCTGCTGTATCTCTAGCACAGATTGAAATTGCTCTACCATTATTTTGCCAAAAGGAAGAGAAAAGAGTCTTGACAAGGCAGAACACGACTGGTGCACATGACTCCGCCGGTAGGAGACACTACCGACACTTAAAAGAAAGCTGTTTCATCACCAAGTTACCGTAGCCCTTCTGAAGGTAAACTCGGCACCGAAACGAAAACATCTCCCCAGGCACTTTTATGATATCTACTGGTAGTGCCTGTAACTGAGGAGGGGCTACCACACTGTGCCAAATCTTTCGAGCCCCATCCATTATTACGAGTACTTTGCTGGGTTCTAGGATAACTCACGGAACCCCCGCGTGGCGCATCCATCTGATAAACGTTAGTAAATGTGATATATTATTCTGGAGCTGGAGCCCAAAATCCAGGCTGCGATAGGTGCCTGAGTTTCTACCGATGGATTATGATGATTAAGTCATCAAATGCACTGGCGCAGCACGGTAGTAAATGAACGTCTCTATCTAGCTACCGCGTAGTCTTTCGGCCGGACCCGGAAATATGAACACACTGGTGCTGAAACATAGGTAAGGTATGTACGAGTACGGTACTCGTGCGGTATTGACTATCTCTATCCATTAGACTACCGTAATATGCGAGTAGACAGGTACCGGTATCATAGCACAGTAACTTAGTACCCCACATCTGTCCGTCATGCCTATGCTACCCCTCCCTCCGATGAGAGTGCACGAGGTGGTACGCATGCAGGTACTCGAGTACTACAGCACCCGCTCCCCGGCAAGCTCATCCAAAATGCTGGGTTGGCAATATTGTAATACTGCCACAGGCCACAGCACCGTAGCTCCAGTCTCCAGATACACCCACTGCATCCCTTTTAAGCAAGGAAGGATAGCACAATGGTACTGTGCCAGTAACTGGGAATTGGGAATGCCGCTCATCGTGAAGGAAGGGATTACTGTGGGGGCCCATTCTGTTGCTACCATCCCTTTTACCTAGGCGGCTTGGTAAGCGCCTAATAGATCGCTCTTGGAATTGCCGTCGAGACTATCATTGAACAAGACTTTTAGCGATCAACCGCCACTACGGAGCACCATACTAATTGTATCATCCTTGGGGCCATAATACCACTACCACTGCCATAGGACAGAAATGTGAGCTCCCTTGAGGCAACTTTCCACTCCAATCCTTCTAGATGGAGCCTTTGAGTTTTGGTGTATCATAAACTTCTGGTGAGAGTTTTCCCCTCCCGCTAGCTAGGGCGGCGCTAGCCGCATGGATCCCCGTGTTGGTGAAACATGTGCCAAGACTGCACCTCTGGGTCCTACCGTAACGCACGCCTCTCGGGGGCATGGCAACTGGGTAACCATAGCTCCAGAAATTGTCACACCCCGAGCGCGTCTCTCTTGCTGACCTGCCCTTCTTATCCCAACCTAAGCTTTATCGCCCCGACACCCAATCTCAAGAATTTACTAAACTTGATACCGATTGCTGAATATTTGTGCAATGGGATCACGTCCCGAGCTTAAGGTATGCATACTCGCCACCTGGGCTCCTCTAGCTGTGTTTTTCCTCTAATTGATCACTGTTCCAGGTTGAGGATGAGAATGCCTTCATTTCCTTTTTCCACTCTCTTCCCGAGACGGATGCCATTCGACTCTTCGACAGAAACGACTACTACACTGCCCACGGGAAGGATGCTATATATGTTGCTCAGACGGTAGAGTTTCAGTCCGAACCGTTCCTCATGCCTCCGATGCTAATTGCTCTCTCATAGATCTATAAAACCACGTCTGTTGTCCGACAATTAGGTAGCTCGAGAAACCCCCTTGAGTCGTGTACACTATCCATCACTGCCTACCGCAATTTTCTCCGTGAATGCCTCTTCCAGAATAGAAAACGGGTCGAGATTTGGGGTGCCAAATTAAGGAACAAGTGGGGCATCACGAAGCAGGCTTCTCCAGGAAATCTTCAAGATGTTGAGGATGATTTTGCCGGCCAGATCGATTCATCTCCCATCATCCTTGCTGTAAGAATATCAGTTAAGGGAGAAGAGCGGAATGTTGGTGTTTGTTTCGCGGATGCTAGTGTTCGGGAGCTAGGCGTGAGCGAGTTTGCTGATAACGACCTGTACTCCAACTTCGAGGTAAGCGATTTTTACGAGTTATTAACCGAGGATTCCATCGTGGCTAACCTTTAGTCTAGTCTCTCATCATTCAACTTGGAGTTAAAGAGTGCATTGTTCAATCGGATGAGAAGAACAAAGATTATGAACTTGGAAAACTTCGAGGAATTATTGAGCGGTGTGGGATAGTTATGACCTTCCGGAAGGCTTCCGAGTTTTCGATCAAAGACATCGAGCAAGACCTATCCCGACTTCTCACAAGCGAAGTTGCTGCTGGTATCTTACCACAAGTAGAAAACAAGCTTGCCATGGCAGCTGCTTCTGCCTTGATACGATATCTACAACTTTTGAACGACAATCTTAACTTTGGTCAATATCGTCTCTACCAGCATGATCTTGCCCAGTATATGAAGTTAGATGCGTCAGCAGTTAAAGCACTTAACTTGATGCCTGGGCCTCGAGACGGTTCGAAGAATATGTCGCTATACGGCCTTCTTAATAAATGTAAGACTGCCATAGGGACTCGGCTGCTAGGCCAATGGCTCAAGCAACCTTTAATGAGTCTTGAAGAAATCGAAAAACGGCAAGTTTTGGTAGAAGCATTCGTTGAAGACACCGAACTCCGGCAGACGATGCAAGAGGAGCATTTAAAAAGCATACCAGATCTTTACCGGCTCTCTAAACGATTTCAAAAGGACCTCGCAAACCTAGAAGATGTTGTCAGAGCATACCAAGTTGTCATCAGAATTCCGGGGTTCATTGGAACTTTTGAAGGTGTGATGGATGAGACGTACAGAGACCCGCTTGATCTGCGATACACGACCAAACTACGGGTAAGGACTTTCCTCCAGAAGGCTAGGTGTTTCGGCTAACATGTCATTCAGGAGATATATGGCAACTTGGGAAAGTTACAAGAGCTGGTTGAAACTACTGTGGATCTCGACGCTCTTGACAATCACGAATTCATTATCAAACCAGAATTTAGTGACGACCTTAAATTGGTTCGGGATAAGCTAGATAAATTGAAGAGGGCAATGGACGCTGAGCACCACAGAGTCGCAAACGATCTGGGCCAGGAGGTTGACAAGAAGCTTTTCATGGAAAACCACAAGACATATGGATGGTGTTTCCGTTTGACTCGTGCCGAGGCAGGATCAATAAGGAACCAGAAGGAATACAAGGAGATATCGACCATGAAGAATGGTGTTTTCTTTACGACCACTGCCATGCAGGATCTAAAGCGAGATTTTGATAAGTCAACGCACATATATAACAAGACGCAGAGCGGACTAGTGGATGAAGTTGTGACTGTAGCATGTGAGTTACTGCGGGTTAGCGCACTCCCTCTGCCCTAAGCGCTAGTTAATACCTTTTAGCCTCCTATTGCCCAGTCCTGGAAGAATTGGCCGCGGTACTTGCCCATCTGGACGTTATCGTTAGCTTCGCTCATGTTTCAGTTCATGCCCCATCACCATATGTCAAGCCGAGGATGCATACAAGAGGAGAGGGAAACACCATTCTTAAAGAAGCCCGGCATCCGTGCATGGAAATGCAGGATGACATCCAATTCATTACGAACGATGTCAGCTTATGCAGAGGTAGCTCAGAGTTTTTGATAATTACAGGTCCCAACATGGGTGGTAAATCCACCTACATTCGGCAGATCGGTGTCATCGCTCTAATGGCTCAAGTTGGATGCTTCGTTCCATGCTCTGAGGCGGAGATGACAATTTTCGATTGCATACTTGCTCGTGTTGGGGCCAGCGACTCGCAAATGAAGGGTGTGTCTACATTCATGGCTGAGATGTTGGAAACCTCGACTATCCTCAAGTCGGCTACTTCTGAGTCCTTGATCATCATCGATGAGCTTGGGCGAGGTACTAGTACCTATGATGGGTTTGGGCTTGCATGGGCTATCTCTGAGCATATTGTCAAGGAAATTAGATGCTTTGCAATGTTTGCAACCCATTTTCATGAGTTGACGGCACTGGTCGACGAATACCCCTCTGTAAAGAACTTGCATGTCGTCGCGCACGTTGGGGACAAGGATGCGAGGGAGGTTACTTTGCTCTATAAGGTTGATGAAGGTTTGTGGAGATATTCTGCGTGACCAGTCAACAGAGGTTCTAATAGTGCGTGGCTATAGGCGTTTGCGACCAGAGTTTCGGTATTCATGTCGCGGAACTTGTTCGCTTCCCACAAAAGGTAATAAACATGGCCAAGCGCAAAGCAGACGAACTTGAAGACTTTACCGGTAAACATGAACATAAGACGACCAACTGTACCAAAGAGCAGATTGCAGAGGGATCAGCTCTGCTCAAAAAGGTATTGGTTGAGTGGAAAAATAAGGTGGAGAATTCTGGGATGACCCCCGCTGAGATGAGGGGCGAGCTCATGAAATTGGTCCAAGCACCGGAATACAAGGAAGCTTTGGAGAATGATCCATTTTTCCAATCAGTTAAGGCTTTGTAGTTGTATTTTAAGGGTGGCTATGTTGTTTTTTTATCACGCGCGGCGTTTCGATTTCTCACATGTATTACCGGCCAGACTATCGCACTCGAGTACTCGCATAGGGGTGTTGCAAAATGGACTTTTCTTTCTTTCTTGAGCTGAAACTTATATAATAGAATACTCGTATTAACCGTCAAACATCGTGGAAATTAGTTCCCGACCAATATTCGCTTATTTCTAGATATGATAGGCAAAAGGCGAGTAAAGTTGGTCAACTTGTTCCATTCTTCTCTAGCTCTGTTTAGGCTTTCGGTATGTAAAACACGTCGTAGTGCCCCCGCAACACAGTATGATACTTCCGCACGTATGTTTCTAGGCCCACTTCCAGCGCCCCGCATTCCAGCAACTAAAAGCAGAATTATATCAACTTTACTTGCAAGGTGTCATACGGTTTTCAAGTGACCGCTACTGCGCGGATTCTGCCATAATGAACTTCAAAGGATACTCTAAGAAATCCCGAAAGCTATATCCTAAGAGATCCTAGGGCAATTCGTTTTTTTGGTTTTTCTTTTCCCTCGAATAGAAACTCGTTGAATTTTGACCAAGAAAGTTGAAGAAACTCCAATTTTCCAAATTTCCATTTTTTCCCGTGTCTTAACTTACTTAAGCAATGCATGTTTTTTTCAGCTTTGATCAATCGAGTGATGTGTGATGAAGTGAGGTTTCGAGCCTGCCGAACATAGAAGGTCACACCCGGCACACAATAAATGATCGGTAATAATTTATAAAAATTATTTAACACAATCCCATAATATTATCATAGGAATCGAGGAATGAAGGTAAGAATCCTAGAAAGGGATTTAGATGCACCAGTCGGCGCATCCAACCAGTAGAGATTCACCAAGGAAAGCAGGTTGAGAATCTCGGTCAAATTAACTATTTCCACCTGCAGTTCGTCCAGCCCCCCCTGACAATTTCTTCCACCCGATCTTCTGTCACCCAACCATCCGCGCTTTCTACACAACCTGTCCGCTCCCCCACCCCCACAGCATACGGCAGTAAATCATCCTTTCCGACAGCCCTTGATTACACTCTCCGGCTTCCTTTCGTGATGCTTTTGCGCTTGATTTGAAGTGACAAACGGGCGGAGCATAGTAGAGCGATACCGATCGAACAAGAGGCTTTCATTCAGCCCCAGATCACACGTTGCGGCATAGGACTAGCCAGCTCTCTCTCGCCCTCTCTTCTCGTGCTCAAAGAGTGTTTCCTTTCTCAAATTACCCCTCCCGAGCCACTCGCTCTCAGCAGAGACGAAAGAGAGAAAAATGGACTTCGATGTTGCCTACAGCCTTGAGAATGCACAACAATTCTGGGATGGTAAAAGCGCTCCCCCTCTTACTATATTATTCGGTCGCGTGACCTCCAGCTGACCTGAGCAGAGCTCGACGACATTGTCAGTGCGCATTGCGAAACCCAGACCTTCATCGACCAGGCTCTGAAGTCTTACCTAGCATTCACTTCTTCGTTTACAGGTACTGTGCCCCCTCCGCGAACACCAGCCCCTCCCCCCCCCTGCAACAACTCCCCCTCCCCCCCCTCCTTTTCTACGGCAACTCCGCCAATTAGGGTTTTTCTCACCTTTTAACTGGGAGCATGGGTTTTGACATGTGAAATTTATAGAGTACTTAGTCTCCGAGTATGACTGGGCGAAGTGCGCCTATAAGCTCTTGGATTCTCCGTTGTTTACGAAACATCGACATTACGTCCGCCGACGGATGATCGGACGGTTGAGAAAGGTTCGGCTCGCCCACGTTTTGGAGTTCGATTCAGCTTTTGGGGGCATTGCAGGACTAAGACTAATGATGATATGTAGGAGATTTTGACCCCACGATTACACTTGGTTGCGCTTATTCTATTATATGATGGCCGGGGGACCCAGAAGACGTTTGAGATGATGTTGGAAGAAGGTCTTTTTATTAGGTTAATGGATCTGGTTCAGAAGACTAGGGATGAGGATAGAATGCTCTGGCGCTCGCTTATAGAATTGCTTTACGAGATGTCTCGGATACAGCGCTTGAGACGCGAAGACTTAGGTAGGAGTTCTTAACTATTTAGTAATTAGGAACCCTGAAGACTAACTCTACGATAGAAGCGATTGATGACGAATTCATATCATACCTTTTTGGATTGGTCGAGGAGGATCCTGAGGATCCCAACGACCCATACCATTACCCAGTAATTAGAATTTTGGTACATACCTCTAGAAAATGGTTGGCATTGCGCTCTGGCTAACTCTTTACTAGCTTGTATTGAACGAGCAGTACATGGTTTCAGCCCATGCCCCTCGTTCAAACCCCGCGGACCCCCCAGGCGCCCCAACGAATAAAGTTATAAAAATTCTATGTTTTCATGGTTCCACATACAAGACTTTTGGGGAGAATATCATTCTTCTTCTTAATCGTGAAAGTGAGTCGTGTAGCTTGATAGGGCGATAACATGACAAAGACTAACAATCAAGGGCCACTACAGGCGAAACTTGCTTACAACTGTTGATATTAAAACTTCTGTTCCTCCTCTTCACCACGAGTGCAACATATGAATACTTTTACACAAATGACCTGCGGGTTCTGGTGGATGTGATGATCCGCAACCTCTTAGACCTTCCAGACGAGTCCGAGCCGGTAACAGCCCCTCCCACTGAAGCCCGCTCTCAAGAATATACTGATATGGCAAAAACTAGCTCCGACACACCTACCTCCGTGTCCTATACCCACTCCTAGAACACACCCAGCTCCGCCGCCCACCACACTACAAGCGCGATGAAGTCCTCAAACTCCTGGAATGCTTGAGTGGTGTGCGAAGCAATCACTTCCAACCGGTTGACCAAACAACCATGCGCCTCGTCTCCCGCTGCTCAAATGTCCCGTGGCTTAAATCGACGCCCACCGAGAACGTGCAGCCGGAGAACCCAGCGCACAGGGCCCTGGGAATGAGTCTGGCGCATCATGGTCAGAGCTCTGTCAGTTTGATGGAGGTGGCTTCTAAATCGGAGAAGCCGGGGGTCATCACTCCGTCCAGGAAATTGGGTACTGGAGGAGCTGATATAAATGATAATAGTAACGGAAATGGGGTGGAGATTGCTGGGGAGGCGTGACAGGGTAAGGTGATGATGAATATGATGGTTTATGGTTGCATTGGTGCATGAGAGTGATTGGATTCCCCCCTTTCCATTTTTCCCCTCTTTTGTCTTTTGTTCTTCAGCATGCATCGTGCTACAGATTGATTTTGTTTGGTGTTCTGTCAATTTTTATCTCTGCCTTCTGTCCTTTCCTCCTCCCTTTAAAAAGTTAGTGATGGAGTTTGTTTTGTTTTTTATCCTGATGTGACGATATTTGCGTCCCGGCTGGGTCTTGTGGTATAGAACGGCAATTGGATGATTCCTGTGTATAAGATTGTCTTTTTTTTGTCTTTTGCTTTTTCGCTGGAGGGGGTGCTGTTATGGCTGTATGAGGGAGTACGATGGCGTAATGTACAGTATTGTACAGTATTTTAGCTGCCGTAGAGATGTATCAACAATCAACCATGAATACGTTACTCGAGTACTGTGTATCTTTACATATAGTCGTTATGCGCGTTCCTGAGCTTTGAAATTCCATGGCTGGCCGAGTCGGTCGCCAAATAGCTGGCACAGTATTGTACGGTACCGCAGCTGATGGAAGCTCCCCGCCCAAAAAGCAAAAGACAGAAAGCTTTTACCAAAGGCATCTAATCTAACCCCCAGAACAACAACAAAAAACAGAGACAGACGGGGAAGCAGGAAACTTCCTTCATACTCCACCGCCACGCAGAGACCTCATTCAATCAATCAATCAAGCAACCCCCACCCCAGAGCCTGGAACCCACCCTTCACCAATCCTCCTAACATCCTCCACAAACCTCTTACTAGTAATCACCCCTCCCCCCCACCACCAACACCCAATTCGTAAAACGGATTACA
This sequence comes from Tuber borchii, assembly GCA_003070745.1. Classification (NCBI taxonomy): domain Eukaryota; kingdom Fungi; phylum Ascomycota; class Pezizomycetes; order Pezizales; family Tuberaceae; genus Tuber; species Tuber borchii. The sequence continues at coordinate 30,258 of NESQ01000215.1, read as the reverse complement.
AACAAGCCGAATATACGCCGTCTGCAACGCCCGGAAAACCTAACCCCACCCCATCCATCCCCCTCCTCAGCAAAAAAAAGCCAAACTCAAAAAAAAAAAAACTCAAACAAAAAAAAAAAAACTCACCCCCTTCAACTCCCCATCCTTAACCCCCAACCCACCCCCGCCGCCGGCGCCACCACCCCCGCCGCCGGCGCCACCACCACCGGCGACAGCGCCAGCACCGCCAACATCCACAACAACCACAATCTTAACCCCAGTATTCGTCAACCACCCGTACGCCGCCAATTCCTCATCTATACTGTATAGTAGGCCGAAATCGCTGTCGCCGTTGGATTTTAGCGGTAAGCGGGATTGGAAGACGTCTAGAGTTGCGTGTGTTAAGAAGTGGTATTTTAGGGTTGTTGATGGGGAGGGTGGTTGTGATTGGGGTTGTGAAGGGAAGGTTTGGAGGTGGAGGGGGGAGTTCTGTTATTTTTTTTTTGTTAGTTGGCGGGGGTGGGATAGGGGGGGGAGGGGGGTACGTTGCGGCCAATTAGGGCGATGCAGGATATTTTTGGTGTTGACATTCTGGTTTGTAGATGCTTGATGGATGGATGGATGGAGGTCTGAGTTATGGTTGTTGTTGCTGTGTTCAATGCATTACAATATACTTTTTGAGTTATGTTGGATCGGAAAAATGATTATCCGGGGATGATAAGTGGTCGGCCGGGTAACGCGCACCAGCGCCAACCGAGAGGTAGACTCGACGGTCGAGGGAAAGAACGGATATCAAAGAAACGCACAACTCAACGCAGCTAGAAACCCAGGATCCTAGACGAAGAGTAAATTGTAAATGGAGACGATAATAATTATTATAGAATTTACCACAGCAAGATCGGTAACAATTCTATTGAATTTTTTTTCTTCTTCTAACGCTGTTTCTATAACGTTTTAATTATTGATTTATATGGAGACTTTGCAATAGCATTAGGTTAGATACTGCCGCGGTATGATACACTGCTAAAGCCTACCAAGATTTACCAAGGTATACCATTAAATCCCGACAATACCCTTGGACGTTCAGGACAGGATTTCAGACGTCCAGTAACAGCCCCCGAACCCCATCCTCAACCGAATCACAAATTATCACACGGCCAAGTCAAACGTTAAAATTCACACCATCTCACACATCCTTAGACGGATGAGAGCATTTTTTAGCCCTCTAGCTGGCCATTGCTTATCATACACTCCCAACTTCTAAATCTCCTCCGACTCGTCGTCATCGTCGTCGCTACTCTCCCCCATGTCTATTTCCGGAATGATCATCTCGTCATCCGAATCTACCGCTTCGAGGCGGGCGTTTTCGCGGATGGCCTCGATGTGTTGAGTCGTGGTTATGGCTGATGCGAATAGTGGTGTAGCGGTGGCGGTAGTGGTAGTAGGAGTAGGGGTAGTAGGTTGGGGCTGGGCTTCGGGGACCGTTTGTTGAGTGGTTTTGATGAATGTGTAATCTAGGGCGGTGTGTGCTGTAGAGATTGCTTGGGTGGGTTGAGGTACGGAATCCGGTTCTAGCGTCCGAGGAGAAGCGGAAGGTGGTATAGGTGTATGCGACTTGCGACGTTTTGGAGAGGGGGCGGTGTCTTGGTCGTCAGATACACTGCGTTTTGCCGTCGGTTTCTCAATTATACTGCTTGATTGGACTGCATTTATTTTGTGAACCACAGCCGCTTCCTCCTCCTCCTCTTCGTCCTCTACCTCCTCATCTTTTCCTTCCCCTTCCTCCTCCTCAACACCATCAGCCCGCCTCCTGCCGACCCAAAGAACCGGTAGCCTAGGCCTCACGATCCCTTCAACAGCTAAATTTCCCCTACTCACGCCGACAAGGTGCGGGAGTATGCTCCTGCCCCTCAGATTTCCATCTGGAGAAGTGGCGGGGAACAAAACGCTCGCCATCATTGCCTTCTCATTCGCTGTGAACACCGCAGCGCGATCCAGCAACCTTCTCGTCTGGGGGCGGACATAATTTGGCGGCAGCTTCTCCAGCACAGCTACCAAGAGTTCCTCCGCGGCAGAGATCAACCCCCGAAGCCACATCGGTCGAGAGTTGGGTCGCGACGACGATGAGAGGAGCGAGTCCGCGTGGATTTCCTTCTGTTTTCCGGTGTTCCTGTTGCCGCGTTTTCCCACAGGTTTGGCAGGGAGAGTGGTTTTAGGCTCATCGGCATTGAGGACAAGGTCGGTGTAGAGCGAGGACAAGATCGGGTGGACCGAGGCTACAGTTTGTTTGTCGAGAGCTGGGCCAAAGAGGTTTAGGAGTGCAGTGAGGAGAGTGTAGACTGCTGTTCGGATTCCCGTGTCAGAGCGATGTTCGGAGTATGCAAAGGCCAGCTGTTCTATGACTAGATTTACTAACGGGGCGAATATTCTCCCTAATCGCTCAATTGTAGAGGATAGTAGGTTTAACGCGCAGCATTTTAAGCCGGATAGTCTAACTATTACGGTTTCTCGCTCAGGCCGCTCAATCGCCGTATTATTCTCTGCTGCCTCGCAGGATAATCCAGTCAACCTACCAGTAAGCCCGACAAATTGTCCGACCGGGACGGCAACCTGCGAACTCGTTGGATGACAGAGGAATCGCGACAACAGCCTGAGTAACATCTCCGCTCTGTCGAATCCCTTCGAGATCCCTTTCCACTCGCTCAGACCAATATTTGACACACCGGAGACCTCCGTGCTCCTGTTCCTGCCGATGCGATGCCCTTCATCCATACATCTAAGAATCACATCCAACAACTCATCAATCTCAGAAATCACTGCCTTGACGGCACGAGTCCACCCTTCTGCAACTGCCGTGGCTCTGTTGCCCGATGAACTTCCACCCCCTTCATTGGCTGTAATTCCACTAGTGCCGCTACGGGGTGCAGTGCCAGAAAGATGCAATGAAACAAACAAATCCCCCGCCAAACGTCCAAGCTTACTAAGCCCGCGCTGCGGCGATAACACCGAAAGCACAATCTCCTGTGCGCGCTGCGTAAACGGACGGAATGTAACCGGATTATGGCACAGAAGGTCCTTGAGCGCTTCCAATGCCGTCGCAAGTGTATCCTCCGAAGGCATCGCATCGGATACCGATGAATTCACCGGCTTGAGTATGTTTAAGATGTGTCCAATTGTGACTGGAAGATTTGGCGAAACTATCTGGCGGATCAAGGTTGGTTTGTCAACCGTTAGGACGGTGAACACTCGGGTTAGTGTCGCAATTGCGTAGTTGATCGTTGGGGATGGTTCAGGCTTCTACATTTCCAATCAGTCTCAACTTCAACTCCAATCTTCGGAAATACTGTAGTTAGAAAGAAACTAAGGAAGAGACAAACAGTCAATATTGGAACCATCAACCTGACCCAAACCTCACCGTTCGAGGCTAAACATTCAAAACTGCTCTCCATTGCTGCCTTTGCCAATGCAATGCCGATCCATTTCTCCACCGGTAATTTGCTCTGCAGGAGGGAGGAGACCCTTGTCTTGAACCTGTGCAAGAGAGCAGACCCCTCTGACTTGTCTCCGGTGTACTGTGAAGATGTTGACAGAGAAGCGCAGGTTTCGAGGACTGGAGTCATGTATAATTGTGAGATCATAAAAGGGACGGAGGATGGCGAGGTATGCTCTGAAATGACATTGTTTATCATGCGTAGTGTGATCACGGCGTTGGCACCGTTAACCCCGGGGGGAAGAGGCATGGTTTTTCGCGAATCGAGTTTTTCGTCTTTCAGGTGCCTTGGTGGGGATTGAATGATGTCTCCCCCAGAAGCTGTGGGAGTACTGGTACGGTGGGCCTTCACAGGGAAAAAAAAAGCTAAATCTTAAGCCTCAACTACCCTAACCCTGACCCGCTTCCTTATTATTATGATACACCACATTTAGTGAAGAGGTACTTGTACGTCCCCTATAGCGAAAAACAATTGCCGTTTGTGTATCCTTAGTATGATATCATACCTGAGCTATAGCTAATAAGATTATTACAAAATTCAAATACAACCTTTCACCCGAAAAACGTGTCGACAAAGAACGTCATGAGGGTATGTCTATTCACACCGAAAATAAGCTCTTCCGTTTCTTAGCCTTACTCTCCTCAAGCCATGATTACTTACTCCCGCTTACGAACCAAGGACTCTGCCGGGACCAGCGGCAGCAAAGCCGGAACCACCTTCCATAGGGATTGGAGTTGTTGCGCGCGATGTTGACTGGGTTCTTGAGCTGTTTGCTGTTGGGAGAAGCTCCATGTGGCTCATCTCAATCCTGTTCTCGAGGGAAACGTAGAACGGCACACGTCGGAAAACAAAGTTTAGCTTAGACTCGACCTTGCCTAGTATATTCTCAGAAGGCTCAATGAGACGGAGGTAGTGGCAAGCATCTAGCGGTGCTGTGAGCATATGTTCAACAGAGGGGAAGCAGGCAACAAACATAGATAGCCAATTATCAACCCGCAGAAATGTCCGAGAATACTGGCTCCAGGAACCAAAATCGAAATAACCACCAGCCAGAATATCGGAGCCATCCATGAGGGTATACCATAGCCAGCAATGCTGCGACAATTCTCGTTAGCAACACACTCCCCTATATGGTTAGAACAGGCCGAGTACTTATAAGTTGGCTTCTCTAAAAACGTCTTTACCGCTTCATTAGCCATAAGGGTAAATACCAATGCACTATCTCGTACAAAACCTAATCAGCCAACAGCCCCACACAACTTCCTACCTCCAAAGTGTCAGGATGGCGAAAACCTACCTCGCCCCAGCAACCGAGTCATAAGCACCAAGCAAGAAAATTTCAATACCAACATACAATCCACCAGGAAACGTCACAAGAGCTACCCCAACCGCGCCCCATCAGCATTCCCTCGCCCCACTACTCGCCCCCCCCCTCCCACCAACCGGGATTGAGCAAAACCTACGACCGAGCACCAACAATAACGTCTTCAAAGTCCCCACCTCCCTCTCGAACCTCTCAAGTAGCGGGGTCAAGGCAAGAAGATTCAAAAGCGCATGTAAAAGCCCCACATGCACGAGCGGGTAGGTATTCAATCGATGCACTATCACCACCCTCCCCTCTCACAATTAGCCCTCACCCTCCACTCAATAACAAACAAATAAAACCGAAGACAGCGGAAAGTCCAACTCTGCCCAAAATTCATCTTCCCAACATCTAGCGCCATCCAGTCCAGCATTCCGAAGCCACACACCTCCAGCATGTGGATTACCGCAATGAGCAGTATCACGATGCGCGTTAAGATTGGCAGGCGAAGGAGGTATGTTTCTAGGTGTTTCCAGGTTGCATGAGCTGAATCGGACAGGGCCTGAAATGGGGCTTGTGGCGGCATTTTCGGTACTGTTTTCCAATAAATGTATAGGGGGGTAGTTGTTGTCGTAATCCGTCTCGTCGTGTTTGGTAAAAAAAAAAAAAAGGGAACCGGAAATTGGCCTTTCCGCCGTGATGAGGACTTGGAGTGATGGTCGTCTGTAGCCTCGATACCGCTACGGAACTAGAGAGAGAGTTTAGTTGAGGGAGTGAAGAAAGGAGGTCAACAGCAATGGTTAAAGATTCTGCAAGTCAGACGTTCGTTAATTACCGGCACAACCTTACAGTGCGTTCCGAGATTCACAGGCCCAATTCCAATTCGGTTTAATTTCAGCCAGCTAAGCTATCTGCAGCGGATGGGTCAGGATCTTTTTCCTCTTTTCTTTTCTTTCAGCCGTACTCGCACAGTACTAGTACTGTACCCGGCACAAGTTCGCATTATCGTACCCAAAACAGATAAACACACAATTCCAGAAAATACGAGGGTAATTGATTCCGTACAGGACTCGAAATGCACACCGGGGGAGCAGGCCCAGGAGATATTGAAACATAATTGAGAAAATTTGGTGGATACTCTCTAACTCTACACCAAAATCTAAGCCAAATCACGTGATCCACTGAAATACTTTCAGGTGCGAAAACCCTAACATTGCGAGTGATATCTCGTGCGTATAGTTTGTTGGTGAACAACCAACAAACAAGGCATGAACGACGCCGCATTGTGGAAAGTCAAGATCTCAGTTGTTGCAACTCGAGCATATCTGTGCCTCCCCGAGATTTAGGGAATTACTAGAAAATAAAAGCCCAGGACCGGACCGTGTTCTTTCTAGCTGCCATACTGTAAGTATTGAGAGAGTATTCCTAACCCTAACCTGACCTACCTACCCAGGGCCCCAAATCTTTTTTAAATTTTTCCCATATTTTTTTTCGCCGGTTACGGTAATAGTCTACTAGTATATTACCAGTAGGCAACCACTGGACCACACTATCGATAAAGGAATCCCCCCCCACCACCCCCCACCTCACAAAGTTCATCCCCGCATTCCCGCCGACCAATCCCACCACCACCACCACCATCACAACAACAAGATAACCAAAGATAAGAAGGAATGGAACCAACCCCCGAATCACTAACCCTCACAGTCCTCGGCTGCGGCACCATGGGCGTCGCCATCCTCTCCGGAATCCTATCCAGTCTCTCCTCCTTCGCCAGCCTCCGGCTCCCTAACAGCGCCTCCTCCGGGACCAGCACCCCCACCACCCTCCTCCCAACACGCTTCCACGATGCCAGTAAGACCCCTACCCGCCTCCCCTCAAAGTTCATCGCATGCGTCAAGCGCCCCGAGTCCGCTTCCCGCGTGCGCCGCGCATTCGAGGAGTTCACCACACACGGTGGCACCCCGCCGGTCCAAGTCTACACGGGCAACAATGTTGAAGGGGTGCGGGGCGCGGATGTGGTAATTTTGGGCTGCAAGCCGCAGATGTATGCTGAGCTGCTAGGTGAAGAAGGAATGAGTGAGGCGCTGGAGGGGAAGTTGCTCGTTAGTATTCTGGCTGGGGTTAAGATTGCTGCGCTCAGGGAGGTGGTGCATAGTAGTACTAGGGTGGTTAGGGCTATGCCTAATACTGCTTCTAAGGTGCGATTGTTATTTATTTATTACCCTTTGGGAAATCTTTTCTTTTTCTCTTTGAAGAGGAGTAGGACGTTGATGTGGATAGATAGATCCGCGAAAGCATGACAGTCATTTCGGCGGAGGACGATATCTCCCCGGAGGAGAAGGCTCTGGTCTCATGGATATTCTCGCAGATTGGTCGCTCGTTGGTGCTTGGTGAGAAGCATATGGATGCTTGCACCGCCCTGTGCGGATCCGGTCCCGCTTTCTACGCTCTTATAGTCGAGGCCATGGCCGATGGTGGGGTCATGATGGGATTGCCGAGGGCGGAAGCGCAGATGATGGCTGCTCAGAGTAAGATATTACGATTCTATCCCCTGTCCACTCACTCACTCGTTCATTTGTTGATGTGATTGGCTGTGGGGGTTTATTGTAGCTATGCAAGGTGCCGGCAGAATGGTTTTGGCTGGTCAGCATCCGGCAATCATCAGGGAGCAGGTATCCACTCCAGCTGGCTGCACTATCTGTGGTTTGCTCATCTTGGAGGACGGAAAGGTCCGCTCGACCATCGCAAGGACCATCCAGGAGGCCACCAATATGGCTGCAGGGCTTGGTAAGCAGTAGAGGGCTATTTCTGGAAAACTGGCACACAAAATGGCGCAGATAGATACTAGATCCCAATACTAGACTTCCGTCCTTGGGGCAGATGGTGCGGTACTTAAAAAATAAACAATTTCACAAGGGAATTACAAATGGTGTTAACTTTGATATAATAGTAGACAAAAGGAGATATTCGTCCATAAATACAAACAGCCCCCAATGAAGAGAAAAAAAAAAGGAGGGAAGAAAGAAAGAAATTGGGCATAAACCAGAAAAACAAAGTCGTCCAGTAATTCTATGGGGCAATTCGAAGTGTGCCTCCATCTTCCCATGGACCTCCATAACCAATTTTTGTTAACTGGGCTCACCTTCGCAAGTGGGAAAAAGCGTAAGGAAAAAGGAAACAAATTTGGTAGGGTAATGTACATTTTAAAACGCTATCTCGGCCAAAGGAAAAAAACAAACAAAAAATAGACTGCTTAGTCCTTTGCCTTCTTGGCCATACTATTCAAAGCAGATCCATCTTTAAACCATTCGATTTGACCTGTTGACGTGTTAGGAATGGCCAGGCGGAGGATTAGACTAGGGAGGAATAGTTACCTTCATTGAAAGTGTGGAGCAAGTTCGTCTCCCATGGCTTGCCGTTCTTGGGAGTAAACTTGATTCTCATTGGTTTGCCAACAGCTAAGTCGGTTACGTGCACTGCAGAATCATTATTAGCTCTCTGCATATTCTGCGTGGGACAGGCAATACTTACAGTCAACCTTGTCGTCAGGGTTGATCTTGTCATAATCCTCAGGATTCTCAAAGGTCAATGGGAGCATTCCCTGCTTCTTGAGATTGGTTTCGTGGATACGAGCGAAGGAGCGGGTGATGATGGCCAAGCCGCCCAAGTGCCTAGGTTCCAAGGCAGCATGTTCCCGCGAGGACCCCTCCCCGTAGTTCCAGTCACCAATAACAACCCACTTGATACCCTTAGACTTGTAGTCTCTGGCAGTAGCAGGGACGGCGTCGTATCCACCGGTGAGAGCGTTCTTAACCTTATTTGCTTCTCCATTCTCAGAATTGATAGCACCAATCAACATGTTGTTAGAGATGTTGTCAAGATGTCCACGATACTTCAACCACGGGCCAGCCATCGAGATGTGGTCGGTAGTGGTCTTGCCCTTACACTTGATCAAGATAGGGATACCGTTGGCGTCTTTGCCGTTCCATGGCTCGAAAGGGCTGAGGATTTGGAGACGGTCGGAGGTTGGGGAAACCAGGACACCAACAGCAGTGCGGTCAGCCGGAGGAGCTTGATAGGTGTCACGGCCAGGGTCGTAACCCTTCTCGGGGAGGCCAGCACCAGTCGGCGGAGAAAGCCTAAAGTCTTTTCCGCTCTTGTCTTTGAGAGTATCAGTCAAGGGATTAAAGCGAAGATCACCAGCAATGGTGAAAGCAGTGACAAGATCCGGTGATGTAACAAAAGCATGAGTAGCAGGATTGGCGTCATTTCTCCCAGTGAAGTTACGGTTATAGGAAGAGATAATAGAGTTGGCCTCTCCTTTCTTGACATCCTTGCGATCCCACTGCCCAATGCAAGGCCCACAGGCATTGGCGAGAACAATACCACCAAACTCCTCAAAAGTCTGGAGCTGGCCGTCGCGCTCAATTGTAGCACGAATCTGCTCAGAGCCAGGGGTAACAGTGAACAGAGATTTGGCCTTGACGCCGTGGTCTAAAGCATCGCGAGCAATTGAAGCGGAACGAGACATGTCCTCATAAGAGGAATTGGTGCATGACCCAATCAAGCCAACCTTCAGCTCAGCAGGCCATCCGTTTTCCTCAACAGCAGCCTTGAACTTGGAAATCGGAGTAGCCAAATCAGGGGTAAACGGTCCATTGACATGGGGCTCAAGTTCACTCAAGTTAATCTCGATCAATTGGTCGTACTCTGCGCCCTGGTCCTCCTTAAGCTCCTTGGAATAGACACGAGCAAAGTCTCCGATATCCTTACGCTTGGTGGCAGCGAGGTAGTTGTACATGCTATCGTTAAATGGGAAAACAGAGGTAGTAGCGCCGATTTCGGCACCCATATTGCAAATAGTGCCCATACCAGTTGAAGACAGCGAATCGACACCAGGACCGTGGTATTCAACAATGGCACCAGTACCACCCTTGACGGTGAGAATACCAGCAACCTTCAAAATAATGTCTACGAGAGTTGTTAACGCAAGCCAATAAAATCACACAGTTGTGGAAATACCTTTAGGAGCAGTCCATCCGCTAAGCTGTCCAGTGAGTTTAACACCAATTATCTTAGGTGCCTTCAACTCCCAAGGAAGGTTGGCCATAACGTCAACGGCATCGGCACCACCAACACCGATAGCGCACATTCCCAAGCCGCCAGCGTTAGGTGTGTGTGAGTCAGTACCAATGAGAAGACCGCCAGGGAAAGCATAATTCTCCAGGAGAATCTGATGAATGATACCAGACCCAGGTCTCCAGAAACCGATATTGTACTTGGCACAAGATGAAGAAAGGAAGTCGTAAACCTTTAATACCCAGTCAGCACCAACTGAACTTTATGGGAACAGAGATCCAAGTGACTGCGCACCTCCTTGTTGATGGCTTCTGCCCTGGCAAGGTCCTTAGCACCTCCAACCTGAGCTTCAATCAAATGGTCGCAATGCACGGTCGATGGAGTAGCAACTGAAGGTAGCCCCGCACTCATAAACTGAAGAATTGCCATCTGCGCAGTCGCATCTTGGCAGGCCACACGATCGGGCCGAAGCTTGAGGTAAGATTTACCACGCTCGATATCCTGTCCGTGCGGATCATCCAAGTGAGAGTAGAGAATCTTCTCGGCATATGTGAGGGGACGGTTGAGGCGACTGCGGACGACAGCCAGATTCTCATTCATCTTCCTGCAGTTTGACGTAAATGTCTCTCAGCACAGATCCTTGACATGTGATGACGTGCCGCCTAACCCCCACACCACCCCAACGCCCAACGACAATGTTCATGTTTGTCGAACAAAAACTAGGAATAATGAAAGATTTTCTATAAAGAGCAAGGAATGAGGAAGGGGGAAAAAAAAAATACACACTTATAATTGATGTAGTTTCCCTAAAAGCACAAGATAGTTAGCACTTGGTTGTTAAGACATACACCTAACATAACGGAAATTCCGAGTGAGAATATCATGACGCTGGAACTGACCTTCTCCCAGTTTGTCATTTCAACTTTTCGACTGAGCGGATCATCACCAACAGTGGCGAGTCCGCGACACCCCCGGCCCTGAAGTTAGAAGGTTTATTAGAACAAAGCTGGCCGGGTTTATGGATTGAGCCTGGATAAACGCTGAAATCCAGTAAACAAAAGGCAGTCAAAACTTACAAACCTGAAGCTGGCGGTCTGTAACACAAGCCTCCATTAGTCTTGTTTCTCTAAAGTCCATAACGTATGATGGTGATGAAGTCGGCCGTTATCCGGCAACTTGCGGGGGGGGGAAGGGAGAATCAAAAGCAAAAAGCAAAAAAAAAGAGACTTACGAGCTTAGAGGCCCGGGAAAGGTGCCTGGATAGCATTATGAGAGCTTAAAATAAAACAATTATGTATAGGTATGGAAGACTATTCGCTTCGATAGTCAGTAGAAGAGAGGACCGTGTGTCTCTTCTGAGAGGGGACAAATCCTGTGGGGGAGGAGAAAGGGAAGAGGAGGTGGTGAGGGAGAAGAGGTGGGGGAAGGTGGTGGTGATAAGAGTGAGGAAAGAAGGAAACGAAGGAAACGAAGGACTGGAACGAGTATGCCAAGAATTTACCGAAACACTTTTGCAAGTGAAGGGGGGCAGTTTACAGGCTTGCGTCACGAGCAAAGGGTAGGAAGTAAAAAAACCCCCGAGAAAAAGAGAGAGAAATTGGCATTAATTTAGTGCAGCGATAGAGTAGGATATCGATTCAGCCCCTCCTCAACCCTTGGAGACAACGACCATTCCCCTCCTTTCCGCCCACACCAAGGAGCCCCCCACCACCGTAAAGGAATTTTCTTTTTTTTTCTCAAGGCCGAGCGAAAAAGTTCGCGGCCGGGGAACCCCATACCACCCTAAAAAGCCTCAAGTTGGCCGTCTTCCCGGGATCCACCATCCAATCAAACCGGTTGTATTTGTGAGAATTGGGAGTAGCAGTAATAATGAGGGACTCGAGAGGGACGGGAGGAAAAAATCTTTCCATCTCCCCGACCCTCGGCCCGTGGCACAAGTTTAAAACAGAAAGCTTCCCCCCCCTCCCAAAATTCAATCCCATACAAATAGTGCTCGTACTAGCAACTTGATTGCCAAGACCTCACACCTGAGAGCTAAACCCATCATAGGTAAGGTGAGGAAAGGGTGAAAAAAAAAGAGAGCAACTGCTTACATACCGATACCATCCGATCTTCCACAGCAACACAAGTCAAGTCAAGATAACCATGGGTGCTATTCGTCGTTCAAAGACAAAGCGCAGGACTCGGTATGGAAAAAAGGCCCCCTTGTCGTTCGCCAATTTTCTTGAACAGATACGGTAAAGCTGTATTTACGGCTGAGTACATCACTGACTTTTGCTGGTTCCTGGTGACGACGATGGTAGTGATATGGACCAAGTTCATTCCGACCTCCGCGATCCAAAGCAGCTTGCTCAACTTAAAGCTTTAGTTCCAGACGAGGATAAACCAGGCCTTGGGAAATTCCATTGCGTTGAATGTGCAAAGTACTTTGAGAGTGAATGGAATATGGTGCAGCACCGCCGTGGCAAGAACCATAAACGGAGGTAATAAATATTTCCAGAAAAATTTTCCCACGGTTTCTTGGCAAGATTGGATGGCCTAACTTTGTTCTGGGTGTAGAGTACGATTGTTGAAGGAGGAGCCTTATTCTCAGAAAGAGGCCGATGCTGCGGCAGGCATTGGAACCGCAGCCTTTTACCAAGCTTCGGAGGATAAGAAGGAGCAGGAGAAGATAGGCCAGCGGCTCAGTTCGATGGAGCTCGAATGACCATACTTGTGCCTTTATAATATGTGGTGTGGGGCTGGGCTAGGGATGGTGAAGCCATATATACTCCAACCTCTCTATTTGTAACTGGGAGCTTTCTTGCTGCGAGCACTGTAATGCAGACCTAGGCGTTAAATTTTGAACCTAAACTGCCTATTCGTGACAATATTCCTCATATTGTAGCTCGTTGATTAATCGCCGTACAAGTACTATAAGCTAGCCTATCTTTTCACTCTCATATCACGGATTGTGCTCTCTGAACTAGTAATATTAGTCTATCTACCGATGCCTCTCTACATCCGACAAACATAGAAATAAAAAGATACACAAGACCTGATATTTATCCCGCTCTCCACGCTAATGAAACAAAACCAACACCCCGCTCTAGTACTCCCCAAAATCACTATGCCCTGTGCTTTTCGCGTGCGCCACAGCTGCCTTATCACCCCTGAGACCGGTTTTGCAGATATTGCATTTGAGAGAAAAGTTTTTCGTATCAGTGAAATACTTTCTCTTCTTGAGCTCTCCACAAAGCTCTAATGCCCCTTCTAGCTCCTCATCGTCGCTAGAACTGAAGATCCGCTTGTCCTTGGAGGGATCGTTTGTTCGGGACCCGGCAGGCGATAAGACGATTGCATCATAATGAATACCGGAATAAACTACAATAGCTCTGTTCGTTTTCCCCTCGTTGAATCGGATGACTTCGTTTGTAGAGACATCAATGGTGCATATCTATACTGTCAGAAGGAAACTAGATTCAGTGCATTGACGAAAACCAACCTCGAGATCAAAAAAGTTTGCGAAAATGCCTAGCTCAATTCCTCCGCCCCAAGAGCTCTCCATCTGAATCCATTCGCAATAACCGTCTCGCTTTTGCTCTAAAACCGCTTCGCTGTAGGTGTCTGCGTTTTCTTGGATTGTAGTAGCAACGAGCTGGCGTAACTCGGTAGCTGAGTAAAGGGAGCCAGTAGCAACATAACTTATGGCCTAATCACAAGGTCTGTTAGAATTTTTGGACTCAAATAAGTAATTTGGAAATACAAACCGAGAAAAGACAACTGTTATCGTCTTCCATCACGCGCAAAACCATCGTTCCACGTCCACTCTTTAGAGGGACATCCGGAGGATCATCTTTGTTGATTTTGGACTTCAGGGACCGATTTAACGTCAAAGGCGCATCGGGCTGTGATGTCGGACCTTGCGCGGCTCCGGAGAAAGAAAAAGGAGCACTCGAACTTGCGACAGACTTCCCTTTCTCACTGTAAAAAGATGCAGAAGGGGGATCGCTCCTGCTAGCAGTGGAAGTGTTGGTGATGGACCCAGTCCCTCGAATTACTCCACCACCTCCGCCACCACCTTCCCCGCTCTCGGATATAATCAACTGCTCGCCCTCAAGTTTGGTAGGAAAGTCTTTGAGGGGGGTTGACAATGGGTGCTCGTTAAGGTGTAGAGATTTAGGCGGATAGCCATACTTAATTTCGATATCTCCGGATAAAGATGTTTTTGAGCGAATCTCTGAGAGAAACGAAGATATTGTTGTCTCTGGTGATACTGTAAGGACCTGGGATCCATTGGGTGCGCGGATTTTGATTCGCATCTTTGCTGTTTATAAGTGAAAAATGTATTTGTACGAAGTTAAGGGATATAGGGATTTTTTATAGGGAGTTGATCTGGATGGTTTTGTTTCAGTTGAGTGAGTAGAGTACGGTAGGGGGTGTGTTGGCGTTGGGAGGGGAGGACGAGGAAGTTGGGCGGCCTTTTCACTTCTTGAGTAGGGTGGGATGTCCCTTACAGGACGGCATGGCAGGGTTCGTAAGCACGAGGTAGCAATGCTCAAAAGACCCTCATAGAATATTGCGGAATTGATCCTACATCCCCTTGTGACCTCCTGTACAATATACTGTACTAGTCGTGCGCACGAGTAAAACTGAACATATATTCCGAGGTGGCAAGCCCCTTTGCCCCCCCAGCATTGAGATCTGTCCTCTTTATGGTGGTGGGGTTGGAGTGGAGTCTCATGCACACACAGACACCCAGACACTTTTGTCCCTATCTTTCTGGCCTCGCGACGCACGCCTTGTTAAAATAAAAAATTAATGAAAATAAGGATAAAAAAGAAAAAGTCAAGCCTTTTATCGTACTTGGTGACCTCGTTCTACTGCGACGGGCGGAAGCACTGGCAGTGAATAATACCGCCCGCTTCTAAAGCCGAAGAAAAAAAATACATGAAATCGAAACTTCAAGACTTCCTCAAACTATGCTATTATTGACATCGGACTTCATTCACAGGCTCTGATGTCATCTCGGCCAATTTGATTTTTGTCTGCGTGAGTTCTGCTTGGTGGATTTCGGAATATCCCATGATCTGCACCAGGATTAATGGGCCAACCTGTAGTTAAGATCATTGATATCTGACTCACTAAACCCGAAAGAGAAGGGAAGAAATACCCTAGGACTTCTAGAACAGTTCCTGGAGTAGATGTTTGTGCAGTAAGCGAGGAGTTAATTGGTCCGCGTTACCCCACATGGATACGGTGCCTTGTGCTTGTTCTGCTAGTGGCTGTGGAGTTTGGCTGACGTTGCTCTTGCCCTTAGTTCTCTTAGTCACTTAGGTGTTGGGCAGCCCGGGCAAGGCATTTTAATCAACAAAGACTATAATATTATTATACAGTATGGTCCGGCTCAGTGATCTTGTTTTACCTGCATAGCTCCGGGGATCGTCGGCCCCCCGAGATGTATTTGAACCGTCTGGCAGTTGCATTGATTAAGGCACAAAGTACGAGAGTAACATAATATTACTTTTGTGCTTGTACGTTTCTCCACCAACGCCAACTCTTAGTTGTCACGAACGACAACTCACAGCCCTGAATTGCTGCTGGTCACCCCCCAACTACTGTATCTTGCGGTAGATAGGCATCTCTCCTTACTCCGACAACCTAGTACATATATTCTGCCTCAACACAGTGAAACCCATAGAGGTATTGAAGGCCCTAATGCCAATTGGGTCATCACTCTGAGCGGAAGAAAGAACATAACTGGGGAGGTCAGGGCCTTAGGTTGGTACATACTTGCGCCGATTGTGATGAGTCACCTGAGGAATATCTGCCACTGTTAGACAGTGTGCAGCGAGCCCAAATGTGCCCTTTAATCAAAGCCCCCAAATGCTCTCCGGGGTCAGATCCTGGTAGACGTCACTTCCGGGCTTAGAGCATCCAGGGTCGTGGGTTTATATTATCCCCCCACCTTCCCGCTGCCATAACTGTAGATATCGGTTAAACTGTGTTGAATTGAGAGGGCATCAAACAAACAAGGAAATTATCGGGCTTCTGCGATAACGATATATTATATATATAATATAATATATATATAATTCCTACAGTGTGAGACTGTGCGAGCTATCGCTCCGTTCTAGATGTTTTAGATTGCTTCCCAGAGGCTATCACATATGCACCTTTTACATGTGGGCATTTGAGGCCCGGTAGCGTGGTAGAGGGAGCACAATGCTTACTTTCTTGTTCCCCATTCATAAACTAGGAAGAGAAGATGACAACTATAGTGGGGATACGAGATAGGGATTAGTATTCGTGGCGGCATCCAACCTTTTTTTTTCTTTTTTCTTTTTACCCACTTATATTGGTGTTCGGTGGCCTTTTTAGTTTTATTAGAGATTGTGGGAGATTTGTTTCTGGGTTTGAAGGGCACCAAGGAGGTTAAAGAGTGAGCATTTGGGGCATGGGATACATGGAAACTCACTCGGCCAAAGCTGGCTAGAATCTCCCCTGTATGGGAAATGCGCCTTTGATACAGTAAAACTAGTTTCTTTAATAAATAGATCAAGTCTCTCTAATTTTTCTTCCATTTACCGCTCTGGTTTATCTTCAAAGTGTGCTGTTGTTTGGACGCGAGGCAGCCATGAATGTAGATCACCAGGAAACGGCACTCGAGGGTTGCCCCAACACGAGAGCCTCCTATCCTTTCCTGGTTCCCCCCAATATTTAATATAAAAGATCACCCTCCCACATATTCATTGCCTCTCCCTTCCTCAATTCTCTTCGGACGCTGGAGGCATCCGGGTTTGGGGTTTGTTCTGAGGCTGTTGGTAAACATTCTTACTTACTGATTCCCCTCTTCTTTTCTCTCCCACACCCCCTACCCTCTCCCACCAACACACCTCGTTAACCAAGGGTTGAATACCCCACACCTTCTCTTCTCCCCCCTTCCCAGGCTCCAGCCCCCGACCTTTGTATTTCCGACTGCCACAGTACGTTCTTAGCGACCTCGTTCTCACAACTTGTAAAACTTATTCTGATTGGCAGCTAGCTGATCCGCCGACTGTGCTACAGCCTCGGGAAGGGGTCTAGTCAGATATCTTCTGTCATCAATCATGTAAGTATCTCACCACCACGCCCATCTCCATTGCACGTTCTATTCAACCTCAGCTAACCAACTACTGTTTCACTATTCTTTTCTGCCAGCGACATGACGCAAGAAAAGAGAATTTTCCGAAGCCGCAAGGGAGTCAGTGATGATGTCGCTATCCTGTTTGAGGCCATGGGCGTGAACTGTAAGCCGTATCCGGTTGTCACAGCTGGAGCCAAAGACCCATTTCTGGGATGGTTCGGGGCCTCTAGGAAGCAGTTCAGTGATGCACCAAAGGCTTGCACAAAAGCCGAGACAGATTCGGACCTCGCAGCGATGCGTGTTCAGGTAGGTAGTATATTCCTAACCACCCTCACCAAACTAGCAATTTTAAGCTTCCCAACCCCTTATGAAGATTAGCCAACATGTGGAGACTGCAGAGGTCCTTGAGCTTGTCAAGGCTGCCCTTCCCGCAAGCACAAAGCATCTCAGGGTTGTTCTGGGAATACCAGTCTGTGGAAACAGAATCAGAAAAAAATTGCCTGTCCCGAAGAAGCCGAAGACTTTCAAGGTTCCTAAAGCCTCAGTGTCGGCCGAAAGTTGCATGATGCCGGCAACCCCGAATGGTATGAAGCCAGTCAGTGCCGTAAGGACACCGAGTCCGAAAAATGCAAAAGTTAAGATCGTCCAATCATGCATTAGACGATCGCCTAGAATCAAGAACTCTCAAGGGGTCTCTTACTGAGAATATCTAGATGAGATTCGCAAGTATCATAGTCATTTCATTACATGCATTCTCACATTTCATTTGTGCTTTCTGTTTCTTGTTTTTTCCTACTTCCTTTTCTCGCGGGGCGTATGAGGCGAATGGGCTCTTTTTCTTTGATTTCATTTGTTTCTGGGTTCGAGGATATTTCTTCTAAACATTAATTCTTCTAGAAGACCGGGTTATTTGGTAGAAATTTCAGGGCTACAACTGGCGTCTGCGTCAGCACTTGCACAAGCGGTAATTTTCAATTTTTATGTACTTCAAGAAACGGGAAAAAAGTTGCCTTCTCTTTCACTGATTATTCCTGGAACTTTTCTGCTGTACCAATCTTTTAGTCCAGTGGCACCATCTCTACTTACACAGTTTTGCTGATACGGAGCTCCATAAGAAAGCATACAAGCAAAATCCGAGTCATTGCTTATGATGGACAATTCTTCGAGATTTCAAAGCCAGTGTGTAATTCAAACTATATGACTTTGCACTATTAGATTTTGTACTTACTTAGTGCAAGGGGGTTTGATGCTTTGATAATAGTCACGGGGCCGAATTGAATCAAAGCAGCACCCTAAACCATCTAAGCCAACTTTTGCACTCCTTAGAACCCCACCACTGCTATATGTAATACTAGGGCGGCGTCAAGAACAACCTAATATAGTAGCATAATTCTAGGCACTGCCAATCTAGTACCTTTAGTGCATTTTCTTCTCTCTTTATCACCTCCACCCCTAAAACAAACCCCACAGCACGGCATCGCAACAACTGTGGGCCAACAAAATGGCTTCCCTTTACTCAGCTCGAACTTGGGCCTTGTGCCCTTGGAGCTTGTTAGCCACTGACAAAACACTCCAACTTCGAATACTTCGCAAAAGCCCTGCCATGTCCGATAATTATGTTCATACCGGTCCCACAACTCGCTGTTCGGGCTGATTGTTACTTCAGAGCGCCGGAATAGATGATCCAAGAGAAGCGATTAGGATCTGCTGGTTATTTCACCAGCCACTCCTATCCGCGTGCACACTGCTAATTATATGAGCAGCCTCACTTGTTGGTACTTAGCACACTCCCACCGAGTATCGGAGGTCGATATAGAGGACGGGGGCGGATATTAGCCCTCGAATATGTCTCCCTCCGATTTAACGACTGGTTTGGCTCCAAACACCTGCATACGAACTCTAGGATAGAAATTGAAACATAAAAGAACCAATATATCTTGCCTGCACTGTTCCAGCATTTATTAACAAAGGGTGTTGGGCGAACCGCGAAGATCCCTTTTAGCTCCTCAGCACTCGAGAATCATTCAGTCCTAGAAGATGCAGCATTACTCGCCCTACCAATATATCTTACTGGTTTACTTGGCACGTGTTATGCGGTTGCTCGGCGGAAGGTGCAGCTCAGTTCGTGGCCCTGAAGAACTTGTTTCGGGATCAGGCCCCCCAGTTATTTCCCCTTCAATAAAGCATTGAAATGCCTGCAGGCTAAGAATTTATTTTTTCTTTCAGCTGCGGACTATCGGCTACCCGCAAGGCGTGACACCTCTTCCCTCGCCCTCTCCAACTCTTCGCGCATCTTCCGGATATCTGTGCACTACGCTGCCGTTAGTCGCTAAGGGAGGGAGTATGATTAGAGATTCCTTTTAGATAACCTTCACCCTCTCGGGTTATGATACCAATTGACATCGTGACTTCTATTGCCAAAGCTATCGCTTTATATACTTTCTAAAAGTTTGAATTTGGCACTTGCCCTCCACCAGTGCTCTACGGCCGCCGGTTCGGGGCAGCACTTGAACAGTTTTTGGGGCGGGAGAGTGGTCGTGCGAAACTCGGACTCTTCTGCATTGGTGATACATTTTCCTTTCAATATCTCTTGTTAATAGATTCCACTAATATTGAGAGCAGTGCTTTCTATGTGCTGTGTTGACAATTCCATGTTGGTACCGGACCCTTATCTATGGTCATGTCAGCAGCTGGGGACCTCGGTCCATTCTAATGGCTACACAGCCGCTCTGCAGCGGGAAACATGCTGTGTTACCAATGAGCAGCCTCGAATCCCGGCTTGAACCTCCTGCCTCTCACGAAACCATTTCTTGGCAGCACCACACATTCAGCGCGCCTTGATCAGGAGTTCCAGAGACAAGGAAACCTTCACGTCCCAGCCCTACAGCAGTCGTATCTTAACTCAAGTCAACTCGAAAAACATAGGCCGCAATCATGCACTCCCGCTATCGCCTAAATAAACGTGGCAAACCTCCCGAAGACACAATCATCACACAGTACAAGCACTTCATCAGGAACTCCCAACGAGACGAAAACGGGAATCGATTCATGGAGACTATCGTTACAATGCCTTCCGGTACCGATTGGACTCGCATCAACCGTCGGAGGCCAACACTCCAGCCTCGCCCTCCGGAGATCATTGACTGGGACGGCCGTAGAACTGGGGCCCCGTCCCTGCATGTTCTTGCTCGCCGGACATTGAATAAGCATATCGAGGAGTTCACAATCGAGATACTAAGAGGCATCCCCTGGGTTATCATGAAGCCTGTCTGGGAGGACACTTTGAATACGTGGGGCTCCCTATCCCATCTTACTTGTTATGAAATGTTGACTGACTTTCTGCTTTCCCTTCATAGTTCAAGAGATAGCTTTCTCGTGTGGTCTAGATTCGCTTCTGTCTATGGGGTAATTCCTTCCATCCCATTGATTTGTTTGTCAAGGTTATCTAATAATAGCGGTATGCTAGGATGAACCCAACTTTGTGTGTCATTCCAAGACCCAGAGCAGTGGGCCAACCATGGAACGTCTACGGATTGAAAAACTCGCATACACGATTTCCCTTGGGTCTCTGATAGACCCCATATCCAATAGCCAGGGGATGTGGATTGTATACCTGAACCTTCTGTATAACAAAGGTTATACTAGAGACGAACTTTTATGCATACCGGAGATCCCCAATCTAGTGGTTCTAAATTTCCCCTTCACTAGTAACGGGCAGGTTAGCACCCTTGACGACGGTGTAATTAGGTCCTGGTCTCGATCTTCCTCTAGGGACGGGAAGTTATCTGGACTGAAGGTACTAATCCTTAGGAACCACTCAAGGATTACCAATGAGTCCCCCAAGTACCTCAGCTGGATCCAATCGCTGGAAATAGTCGAGCTGACTGGTACCAATATCACTTCTGATGCTCCCTACTGGGGCGTGCATTGGGAACACGACAAATCCCAGTTGTGGGAAGATCTGACCACAACCCGCGGGGCCATGCACGTCTTTCGCAAGCACCAGACTGAGCCCGAAAAGCTAACCCTTCTCTTGCAAATCGGAGACAACGTTACCAGAAGTAGCGAGGAGTGTCGCAATAATATCTTTATCCTCAAGAGAATCGGAGGCCCGGCTATTGCGCAAGCGAAACGCAAAGGTCGTTCTGCTGGCTCCCCGCCTTCTAGCCCACCGACGTCGTCCGGTGGCCAGGCTAAGAAGCGTAAGGGTGTTCGGGATAGCATGAGGAAGGACATGGGGGATCTACTCGCGGAGTTTGGATATGGGCATGGAAGCGAGGGGGCGCATGCTTAGCTTGTTTGCTTGCCAGACAAGTGGTGATGAAAACCCGAAAAAAGCACTCTGAAAAAAAAATGAAAAAAAATTCTACAGCACGTAGCGGTGGGTTTATCTCCGCCCTGGATGAACGAACGAGTGGGTTAGATTTCAGTTCGGCCCGCATTAATCTGGTGTCCTGGATTTGGTTTGGGTATGTACAGGTTCTTTTTCTAGACAGACGGATACAAGCTAGACATTTCTTTTCTTCCTCTTTCCCCTGGCAAGTAGATAAATGTAATAATGATAACAATTTTTAGCTTGCCGATAATATCCTTGAAATGCCTTGTAGTAGGATGCGGTTACTCCCCATGGCTGTAATAGCTGGTTATATTACGGTACACTTGTCGTCCGCATGCGACGGGAATCCACGTTATCATAGTAGGGAACTCTGGTATACGGTTAGCGTCCGGGCATCATGGTTATCTTCGTTTTCTTACGATCATGTAACACTCCGTACTTTTACACTTCCTTCCTACTAGCAGAATTCTTGCGTTCGTCTCGGTAGAAATCAAACCCTCCTTTCAAGACGACACGGCCAATGATAAGCAACATCAAACGACCAAATTAGATTTTGTCAATTTTCTATCGACTTTGCTGTCTAGATCCTTAAGGCTGGAATTGATATCGTTCATCTGAACCTTCAGAATTGTGACATCCTAATAAATAGTTAAAACAATATGTCCTTCAACAGTAGACTAGACTAAGAGCTCACTTTATTCAAAGTACGGAATTGCTCGTTCGTAAATGATACCGTTGATGTACCATCCGGAACCAGCTCATGTGCAGACAGCTCATCGCCACCGCGGTTTATCTAAATCACCGGAATTCTCTAAGTAACTTAACACGGTAAGAACAAGCACCCTAATGGTTTAAGACGTACCGGACTACCAGTGAAACCACGTCTTACCATAGTATCCAACCCACCACGCAACTCATGACGGAACCTTTGACTGTCAATGGAAAGACGAACAATCTTTGAGGGCCTGTTTGGATACGCGGTTCTATTCCGTTACCCCATAGAGATGACCGTTTCTCTTCCGGTCCAAAATTCTGAAACAGCCGTTCCTACGGGTAAAATGGTCACAAAACGGAACGGTTGCCCTTCCTTCCGTTTTTGCCAAACAGGCTCTGAATAAAGCATGATGTTGTTTTACTGCTTTTCCGCCTAGCGCCCATCCCTCGCCGCTGCGTGAGCTGTAAATGCGGATAGCGGTGCTGCGTTGCTGCTCAAGAGATGAAGCAAACAAAGTAGCAACCGATCGGCCGCTCCCTAAGACACAGCCAAGTTGCCGAGTCACGATTACCAAGGAACCAGTTGTGTGCATAGCCTTCGAAGAACCAGCTCGCCACACTTCTCAGTGTTGGTTGGCAGCAAAGGTGTTTGAATAACACGAAGCAATCCTGCTGAGACTGCTTTAAGGCCTTTTCATAAAGCCAGTAGGCTATCCAGCGCGTTACTATCTAGGCGGTATAAGATAAGCTTGTCTCACTAGGACGCATGATCGCCATCCAGTGTAACGCATGCTGGTGAACAGTATTTTCAATTGCTTGACGCCCTCCGTGGGCAATGAATGCATCCATTTTGCTATCCATCTGACTAAGGTAGATTTCCAGGCTTGCGTTATACGACTAATCACTGGTTAGCTTGATCAACTTCAAGCATGTTCTGGCTACTGGGCCCAAGCATACAAAGGTTGTGAAGAGTTTGTTGATTTGATTTTGGGTGGGGATTTCTCAAGTTCTAAGCTATTAACAGTGAGGCTTGTAAGTGGCTGCTTCTCTACACAGAGGGAGGATTAGTACCAGTAGGCGACAAAGATTTCTGCCTAATCCTAAGCACACATGAAATAGAGGGCAGCATTACGCTCCTTTTCGCATCCCCTCGATGCTTTTGGCTTTTTCGGGGAAGCCACGAGCACAATACCCCCCCCGCGGTGGAAATAAGCCATCAGGTAGGGGTTTCTCTCGGAAAAAAATCATGTGTCGGCGGAGCCACGAGCGATGGAAACTATGATCGTAACTGATTTAAACCTAAAGCGGGTTGGTAATACAAGTGATGACCTAGGTGTCTAGAGCATGTCCAAGTGTTAGAAATAATAGGCGGTAAGCAGGCCGGATAAGCAGTGGGCAGAACAGAGCGTTTGCACAACTGCTAATTGGGTATGGAAGGTGCTAAAGGTAGCCTTACCGAAGGTGGGAACAAGAGAAAAGAAAGACTTGTGTCGACGAGCGAGACCCACCACCAATGACAATCAAGACAGCTCCATGACTAAGCAGCCGTACTCTGATGTGCAACCCATGATACCCAACGCTAAGGCGTGGAAAGTATGTGCCTCTCTCCACTGCCGGGGCAGTACTTAACAAGTACCAAGGAAGTCACGGATAGGCGTGAGCGCCACGGATAGCACTTACAGGAGAATCATAGTCCTGTAAGCGCCCATCTGCCCCGCGATCACTCGTCAATTATCTTTGGGGAATAATAGATGCGGAGGTAATGATCGGCGGTGAGGGTTATACGCAGCGGAATGGAGTGGCTCAGGTGGAGACACAGAGTTCGTACTAACCAGAGACGAAGATCATGATTGATTGTGATGGGTTGATGGAAAGGCAAGTCTTAAGTAAGGGAAGTTGTGTACCGGAAGAAAGGAGTAAAGTGAGAAAAAGACAGGGAGGAAAGAAAGGAAAGAAAAACAGGCGCGAGAAAACTTTTCATAGCTCGTGCGGCACTCCGCCAGTGCATACGCGTACGACTGCGGCCTCAGAGTGCGGGCATCTCCCACACCGAGTGCGGCCATTAAACCGTTATTTCCAACATCATCAATGCCCTACCGGTATCTCTTTTTCAATTCATCTTTCGTCTTAACCACTAGCACTCGCACGCTCGTACCCTCATCTAGTATCTTGGAATAGAACTTTTTTTTTCTCCCCCATTTTATGATAGCTTTCTACTATATCAAGCCAGCTCTAAGTAATTTATGATGGATAACAAGGAAGCTACACCATACCGGGGAATTTAATTAATAGCAACGTCAAATCACCGGGCGACACCGGAAAGCTCAAGCCTTATTTGTACCACTGTCGTACCCTTCACCGGAAGGGGAAAGGAAAGGAAGAGGAACAACCCATCCCTTGCCGAGTCCCTGTGTCCCGGTGCAACGCAACGCAATGCAATGGAACAGTACCCATAACACCAAAAAGTATCATGATAGTATAATACATAACTCACCAGATGCTTGTACTTGTAGCAATCAAGTTTTCCCCCAACTTGCTAACTAGATTAGCCAGAATAGACTCACCATCATATTATACAGAGTGCTCATGCGCATCGGAGGAACCCTCCAAATCATCCCTCCCTCCACCTCCTCTCCGCACCCGGGATAGAGAGTGGAGAAGATATACTTGAGCAGAGCAGAGTAGAATATGGTAGAGTAAAGTAGAACCCGACTTATGCTAGCTAGCTCAACCAGTCCGGCCAGTTCAGCCAACCCATCTAGTCATAACGC
The DNA here is from genome assembly GCA_003070745.1 of Tuber borchii. Lineage (NCBI taxonomy): Eukaryota > Fungi > Ascomycota > Pezizomycetes > Pezizales > Tuberaceae > Tuber > Tuber borchii. The sequence goes on along the minus strand of NESQ01000215.1, from coordinate 5,477 downwards.
AATAACTTAGTATATGCCCATTAACAGCACATAGCGAAATCCGAGTACGGGCTTAGTATGAGGGACCGGTCCCGGTAGAGATTAAGGGAAAATGTATGCAAAAAAAAAAGGGGCGGCAGGACAGAACAAGAATAGCTGAGGAAGGGAGATTTCGATAGGTAGAGACATGCTGCTGGTGTTGATAGGGCTGGGCTGCTTTCCTCTTCAACTACGGTACGGCGCACTCTCCCGGCATGATACCGGAGTTTTGTGATCTCTATTCTTGGGGGTGAGGTATTGTTTTATATTGTATTGCTGGTTCCCAAGTCCCTTTTTTCTTCTCCTTTTCTTGCCTTTCCTTTCCTTTCCTTCTTCCCTCCTCCTCTTCCCTACTTTGCCCCCCACTATACTTCACTTCTATAGTTGGGCCTTTCTTCTCTCCTTTCTTTCCCTTCCCCCCATTCTAAGCGACAGGTCTCGCGTTACCTTCTCGACGTTCTTTACTTATAGTTTGTGTTAAAGGGGGTGTTGATACTTTCTTTTTCTTTTCCTTTGTGTCGGATAGATAGATAGGTAGACAGACATTGGTATAGCCCAGCGGGCATATTATACCAGTCCGGCCCCCCCCGAGAAAATGTACCACGTACTAACAACAACACTCTCCCTCCTCCTCCTCGCTGCGACCGCGACCAGCATCTCCGTAAAGACCGGGAACCTTGGTGATGCAAAGGTTCACACCGACAATCCTACTGGGAAACAGTGAGTTCCCTTCCCTCTTCCTCCTCATCCACCCCCACAACCTTTAGACATAGAACCAACCAATGCCCAATAGGTTTATCGCATCCTTCCACGGCACTGGAGCCCACGGAAACCTACAATTCAATTTAACAAGCTTCAACAATAAAACCGGTGCATTCGTGAAGCTCGACCTAACAGCATACCGTGGCGATGAGGGCCCGTTCAAGCTATCACTCTACGAGGCACCCGTGAGCGGTAATGGGAAGTGCGACGGAGCCAAGAACGTCCTCGACCCCTTCCAGAGAGGGGACAAGCCCGAATGTGACAAAAAGAGCCCACAAACATGTCAAGTCGGCGATCTCACCGGCAAGCACGGGGAGATACCGAAATTCCAGGGCGTGATTTCTGTAAAGCAGAGTTTCCAGGACTTGTACTTATCCTTCAAGAAGGAGGACAAGTCATTCATTGGGAACGGCTCCGTGATCGTGAAGAATGCCAAGGGAGATAAGATTGCATGTGGGAATATTCTGGAGGTGCATGGTGCTACTAAGACCTGGGGACCGAAGGGTAATGGCCCTTCACCCGAAGGCCGCAAGGGGCCTGAATATGGGCCTATTCCCGGTCACGGAAGCGCTCCTCCTCCATGGAGGCCTAGCCCGGCGGGTGGGCCTCCTAGGCCGCCGCCACCGCCGCCACCTATGATTGGCACCCCCCTCATGCCAGAACTGTTCGAAGGTAATGGCAAGGGTGATAGGTACAAGCCTAAGGGACACAAATCCTGGTTGTCAAAATTCTTCGGCTTCGATCGCGATGGCGATGACCATTACCGCGGCCGCCACCACAGCAGCCCCTGGGGAAAGGGAAAGAAGTGGGACCGGGATGACGATGAGTATAATGACTATAGGTAGGCTCATCCATCCATCCATCACCACTACCACAGTTAGTGGTCCTGACGTGTTGCAAGGTAAACCATACTTCAACAAGGGCTACCACGACATCCGGTGCGGGGTGAAAACCATGCTGCGGATAAGTATCTGAAAGGCTGGCTTTTCCAATTAGCAACAGGAGATTTGAGGTGCACGATGCCGGAGATAGTATTAGAATTGAAAAGTTGATGGTGGTTTATTTCGATTTCTCATTTTTGTATCCTTCCTTTTCTTATTTAGAAATTAGTTCGTTCATTTCTTGTACGATTTTTATCCTAGTATCTTTTTCCATGCTTTCCCGAGCCTACTGTGATTACCTGATTCCTGAGTGGCTCCGTAGACTTTCTACCAGTATTACCACCATGCGCGAGCTGGACACGATATGGCAAGAGATACCAAGAGGGCGGCCAAAGAACAGCGATCAGGCCAACTTAGTGAGAAAACGGTAGGAACTGTCGATCAAGTTAGAGGGCAGCGGAAGGAGGATAACCGATAAAAAGGAAAGGGAGAAGACAAACACTTCATCTAAACAATTCCGCTGACAAACAAGCCCCAGGTGACAAGTACACTACCCACTGCGCGGAACCGGCTACTGGTTACATCTCTTACCCGAGTCATTTCCCTCCCACTGTCAAGCCACAGAGTGATTCTCCGTGACACAAGTGATGCCATATGATCCTACTACAGCCGCTACCACCCGCACAGCCACCCAGCCGCCGACCCAACTCAATTCCACAACAACTCAGGACCGCATATCACAAAATTAATAAGACAATATTTCACTTGACTGGCCCTCATTGACTTACTAAAGACGCTCATAGCCTACAAGTCCCTTCCAAAACCAACCAATCAATCAAACCTGAACTTCTTAATAACCAATGCATAACCAGCCAACCAACCAACCCCGCAGTATCACGGCCTAGAAAGTTGGTGTGGACCCTAGGAAGTATTTAAAGAGTAGAAATAAAGAGAGAAAATGCTAAAATGCACAATAGCAAACTCCACCTTCTCCAGTAAACGAAAAAAAGAAAACCAAAAGAATGCAGGCTAAGAGAGAATGAGAGGAAACTAGGAAAAGGCATGTATCAAGTATAACCGATTGCGGCCCCCTGTGATGAAACAATGAAAGCGGGAAAGAGAAAAAAAAGAGAAAACGAAAGAAAAGAGAATGTTATATTTTGTACAAAGGCCATCATTGCCTGCGAAAAATGTATCTAAACATTCTCAGGCCCCCATACATCCTTATCCCAATGATCTTTCCTTCCAGGTCGAAGGCGGACCCCAAAGTCATCAACGTAATCGAACTCCTCTTCCGAATCGAGGAAATCTGCTGGACCGTATCTCCCGGCAAGGGTATATGCTGCCCCCGACACTGCCCTCGTAGTAATCTTGCTAGCTATCGAAAACATCATGCTAGCAATATATGATGATGGCTTCACAATCATGAGATTTGCAGTAGCTCCGACAAACCCTGCGGTCTTGGACAGCGCAAGAGATGAAGCTGAACGTGAGAGAGTGGGCGAATGTGGATCCATAGTAGAGTATGTATTCCGATACAACGATGGACGCTGTGGTGTGACAAGCTCAGACCAATTATCCTCCGATTCTGACCCAGACCACAGAGTTGGAGTAGAGGGGGCAGGTGAAATCTGAGCAGGTTCAGGGGCCAAATTTGCACTGAGATCAAGTCCTACCGCGGAAAGGCTTCTATCCCGGCGTTTCGGAATACGAATCTCCCGTAGTTGCGGCGTCGGTGTATGCCATCTGATCGGGCTAATGGGTACGTTAGAATTAGGCGTTGAAGGACGAGACGACGGTCGACTGATGGTAGAAAATGCGTTCGTATCAGAAAGTTGAGGAGGTACCGTGCATGATCGGCTAAGAAACATACTGCCTCTTGGACTCCTAGGAGGTGGAGAGAAATCGTGCCACTCCTTCAATTCAGTGAGGGCTTCTTTCAATACCTCTTCACATGGACCCACGTCAACCGAAGAGATACTGTGATCCATCTCGTCATCATGAACCAGCGTTGTGGTATCAGACTCGTTACCACTATCCCGCTGCCCCTGATCCCCATTGATAGCCCCTGCGCACTCCTCTTCTGCACTCTCCTCCACCATCTCCACTTCCCCAACCCCCTTAAACATCTCCTCACCCATAGCTGGCTCCTCCTCCTTCACAATTTCAATATCCAAGGTCGTCGCCCTCGGCCTCCTCCAAACCTTGGATGGCTCTAACGTCTTAACCGCATTGACTTCCGTGACACAACCTCCAGACCTCAAGAACGGGCACGTGGTGATCTCATAAGCAAGTATTGTGACCAAAACCCCCTTAAATTCAATCGCCTTTACAGCATCTTCATCCGGATTTCTACATGGCAACATTAGTCGTCACGTATAGCATTGATATACGAAATTAAAAAATAGATAAACGGACTCAAGAATCTCAAGCCTCCAGTAACTCCCTGGTCGAATCTGCAAACAAAACACGCCACGTCCGTCCACATTCCAGCACTGACTCTTCGAAAGCACCGGTCGGAGCGCTGATCCAGAGTGTAAAAACGCGATATTATGAGGAATTGTCTTATATATCCGGATAGGACCTAGGCGATAAAAACGAACAAAAACACACGGTCAATTTCCGTGAAAGTAAAAACAACTGTTTACTCAAAAAGGGTGGTCTAACCAGACGCGATAGTCCTCTCAGTAGCACTAGTCCAAGGAATCAACTGCCCACTAGCATACGCCGGAGCGGAAGCATCAAAGCTGACAATCCTAGCAGACGAATGAGCAAACAAAAGATCTATATTCTGATCATTGCTCGCACTCGCACTACCACCGATACTGCCAGCACTGCCCAGAGACGACGACGATGCTCCCGGAGGACTCAACCGTCGGGGTGTTATCGGCACAGGCACCGCTCTGCGCGGCAGCGGCGTACGTTGTGACCAGGCCGCCTGCATCAGAACTAATAGATCATCCGTGGAGGGAGTAACCGGTATCAAAGAACGTGGTCGTGAAAGGATAGAGCGGAGTAAGGAAAGCTTGACTCAATGTGAAGGAGGGACTGCCTGCTGGGGAACTATGGTCTACCGGGAGAGAAAGACTAACACTGACGGAACAGGGGTTAAGCCGAAAGAGGGTCCCAGGGGAAAAAAAGGCACAAGTGCTACACGAATCGAAAAAGCTCTAGTCTTTGATATAGATGGATGGCTAGCAGAAGGGCGATGATAGCTTAGCTTATTAAAAACGCGTCAAGAGAGACAGAGCACCAAGATACAATGACAACTTACCGTACTCGAGTACAGTAAAGGTAGGATAAAGAAGATTAGAAAGCAAATTAAGGAGGGTGAGAATTCCACAAATAAGTCTAAGCTATGACCCTCCCCTTCCCGTTGTCCCTGACAGCCATCCGTCTGCTAGTGCTAGTAGCGTAGCAAACAAGCAGGCGGCTATCGCATCGTACCAATCCTGTAGCCCCGGTCAAATTGCTCGATTTGGAGTTTCTTAGTGGTGGGTGGTACAAATAGGTTACTCTCCGGCGTCTACGCATACGCGCAGCACACAACATACTTGTATGATACCAGTATTCTCTTCTCCTTCTTGAAACCATGGCTACAGTCAGATGGGCCACGGCGCTACCCGAAAATAACATTGCTACGGCCATGCTACCGCCTGGTTTTCCGATTCAAGACACATACAGATACCCTACAAATAGGAGGCGCGCCTTCAGTAAGAGAGGGGGACTAAAACCAAAACAATGGAATTCCACTTCATTGACGTCGGTCCAAAGTATTCTGCCAGTTGACGGAATTGCACGAAGGGCCAGATTGAT